>CM030191.1:5894871-6077861 GCA_017639675.1 Aplochiton taeniatus
GTCAGCTCCCCATCATTGCAGCCATCGTGGCTAATAGTGGGTAGCTGCCACAACAAGTGATTTCCTTTGGCCAAGTTTAAGCTCGGCGTTTAATGAGAGGCTGATATCCTTCACTGGTCACAGCCCAGCTAGCCACACTAATGCGCATGATTGAAGTGACAGGGAGGAAGATAAACACAGTCTTTTGGGGGCACAGTGTTACAGCCACTGCTTTGAGATGTCTCAATTAGCTCCGTCATCTCTAGTTTCCATGGTGCCATTGTGTCAAGGCTGCAATCTAAATGTAAAGCAGAGGCCTTCATCCACAGCGGTGCTTGTTGGGGACACAGGTTCATATTTGGACACAATGCATATTGATACAATGAATTCTGCAGATGATCGACTAGCTCTAACCCTGAAGTTATTGCCTAACATACTAGTGTATTTATTCACTGTTTATTGAGTGACGGAGACAAACACCAAATGTCGGGACCAGTCAAAGCCAAAGTGTTGTTGAATCTATCTAATGATCGACACGGTGAACCAGTTACATTTTACCAGACTTTCTAAAGTCTGTGCGGCCAGGGTTCTAACATCATCTGGAAGGTCCAGGGAATCTGTTGCGCTGGAGCTCCGAGCACATTAAATTACTGTTTTCACCACGCGCCTTGTTCTTCTTCATTGTTGCCCAGAATCAATAGACATTAAAAGGAGTCGGGGGCTCTTGTGAACGAGGGCCACCGGCCTCTTTGCAATAAAAGAGAGGCACGTGGGCGCTGTGTACACAACCAGCTCGGCACTGCCCGGCGTTTTATGTCCCACATTATGGATACACTCCCAGGGAGTGTGTATACAACACTCTGGGTCTCTTGGACGGGCTTAATGGTGGTTTTAGTGCCCAACAATGTTGAGCTGCTTTGCCTGTGAAGGTTCAATGAGAGGTAAGGGCGTTGGAGGTGGTAGGTGGCAGGTTCAAATCAGTGTGTGTTCTCTAATGGGTTCTCTAGCTGTAATGTACGTTTTACAGATTGTGAACATTAGTTAATTTAACATCAAGTCTATTAAGGTTCAGAGTTTATTGGAAGATGACTGAGAGTTTTGACAGTGTAATGTGGAAGTACACTCCACAAAGATTTGTTGTTCAATCAAATTAGGTTCAAAATGTCACAGAATGTGCACGCATTTCAAGCAGACTAACTTATTTTGTTTGGCATCACAAGGATACCTTTCAAGGATTCTTTTTCAGATAAGTCAACTTTGAAGCTTGAAAGAGATATTGTGACATATCAAAAACCTATGTCAAGGGGAAACAAGTGAAAACATTGTGTAATTTTCCTGTTATGTTTCATTGTAAGAGAATGAATGCATACCCCTGGCTCTCAATCATACTATGTTCCAGATATATTATCACTGCCCTGTGCAGTTATTCTCAAATCTATTGTCACCTACTCAAAGGCTGCATAACAACACAAAACAAGCTGTCCTCCTATTGATTTCTGGGCAATTGTCCAAATGGTTTATTTTTATTATATTGTGCACCCACTCCAGCAAAGATAATGCCAGCCTAGCTCCATGGACACCTAGAAAAGCAGCATCACCCTTCGCTGATCCTGTAAAACGCCTGATATCAACATAAGCATTAAATAACTCAAAAGGCATTTCTACATTGTATCTGCACTGATGCAAAGTCGTTAATGATAGATGCAGAAGGCCAGATTGCTTTGCTTTTAATATTTGGAGTTTAGTCTATTTGGTTAGATATTTTAGGCACCTAAATTATGCCATTTGTCTCTCAGCCTTCAATGAACTCCATAAATGGCATAAGATGACAAGTTAAAATGTTGCTGATAGAAATAACATTACAGTCCTTAATCGCGCCCCTCCTGAAAATCATACTAAAAGAACCTGAAGACTCTGTTTTCTTCCACACCCTCTACGTTTTTACAAGGTATCCCCTCGGTTTCACCTCAGTGGATTCAAGCTGGTAACAGTAACTCGATTGGAACCATTTAATTACGCTTAACCTTTTAATCTTGTCTGACATCTAATAAGCCTCTGATGACGAGTGTGATTTGCCAGATAAGTGGCTCTTAAAATCCCTCAGCCAGCCATCCCACAGTGAGTGACCTTGGAGTCCATAGCCAAACATAATTTTATATTTCTAACTAGTCTGAAGTTCCGCCAAAGGCACATTTTTATGCAAACCTCCCTGGGTGTGAATAAAGGAAGTTCATAAGCAAGTCTTCTTCTTCTTCTATCCCACAGAGAAAGCTAGGTTTGGGAAAGGAATAAGCCTTTATTGATACCTTATGGGGTAAAACTTTCTCATAAAGCCGGGTACATTAATTGACATGCGTTAATTTAGCATTCACGATGAATTAACTTAAGTATGAGTTGCCAATCCACACAGACATCAATTGTGTGTTTATTCCTGTTACTAGTGCTAGTTAATACATTTGAGTTGATGATACACAAAGACGTTTTTTCTTGACACTTTAATAGCCAGATTACAGTGGCGTGTACCCGTAACTTTTTAAGGTCACAACTATTAGAAGGAACAATAATCAAGGTGGTCCCTACTCAAACAGATGTTGACACTGATGACGTTGATGGGACGCTCCTGTCAACATTATGCTTTTATATTCCAGTCTGCAAAAGCTCCAGCTGGTGATCTGTGAGGGAGGAATGAGCAGAGCCTCCTGGTTCACGTGAGCTTAGCTCATATGCAACATTAAGAAAACAAGAACCTGTATTGTAATGTAATTGCATAATATTAGCAAAAGAATCCCATAGGCTACAGAACGTCTCAGCTTCGCAGTACTGCGCATGGGGGATGCGTGTGTGGTGTGTGTGTGTGTGTACACGTGAATGAGAAAAAGGAGATAATGCTAAAGGTGTGACAGAGAGAGACAATAACTGAGAGATAATGAGAGAGAGAGGATGGGGAAGTGACACAGTGAGATAGAGAGAGAGCACAATAGGAGAGACAGCAGAGTGGAAGAGAGTGTGTGCCGGATGCGGCGACTCCGACAGCCGCCCATCAAGCAGCATGCGTCTGACGACTAGATCAATCTAATAGTCGGTTGCAGCCGTCCTTGTGGCCCTGGCTGTGGTGACAACATGCCACAGGTAAAGTGTCAATGTAGAGGGAGGGCTGACCTTTGGCTTTGGCTGTTGGTAGGGCATAGAATGCAGAGCGGCACATTTAACCTAATGTACCACCATGATGAATGAATCAACGCTAGCAGGTTTACCATGAAAATAAGCTATAATTAACTACACACTATCATAATTATCTGCCTAGACTTGCCATTAAAGGGTATTATCAGTTATAACGGGATATTGTTATTACTTCAACACTGAGATATTGTTATCAGGGCAAATGTACTGCACTGTATTTTCTCAATTATTTGCTGGAAATCAGGTGTCAGTGACCTGTTAAACATGCTGGAGTTGTGTTATGCATTGCGTAGGATGGTGAAAACATTTTTTTAACACAAATGGAGAACAACGATATGCATGCAAGATTCTGTTTGACACACCTACACACATAAATGCACACGTTGGTGTACATTCATATTGGTGATTTATTCATGGCATTTTACAGTGGTAGAAATGCTCCATTTTCTAATTCATCAATTATTTAAGAATTGGCCCCGGAGACTTAACTCAACAGATTGTACTGTAAAAAATGAATGCAAAACCAACCTGTGTGTGTGTCTATGTGTGTGTGTGTTTCCTGAAATATGGCTAAACCATGTCCTTTGACTGTTTCATAATTTATAACAATCCTAACAGTTGCCCTGAAATCCACCTGTCTACAATCAAGAAGTAATAATGTCTTAAAACAGGAACATTGCAAGATATCATTTTCTACCCCCATACCTACAGTGGCGCATAAAAACAATACAATCAACATTCATTGAAACAGTTTAGTGATTGGTGTTATGTTTCAAATGGCAAGTAAGTTGCGCAGCTAATTACTTTATCATTCATAAGCCCACAGCTAAACATTTTACAGATACAGAACCAGGTTGAAGGATGGGGTGACCCATTTTATTTTGTTTTAAGTTTATGATTTAAATGTTTTGCTATTATCACTTTATTCCAAATGTAACAACGTCAGTTTCACCCCATTATCGCTACTGACCATGGACGGATTCAGCTGTCAAAACTCCTCCTCCCCTAATCTAAAACTAAAAGGGAGCTTTCCTTCATTTCAGTTCATCTTCATGCACTGCTTGTTAGACCAAGAATATTCCGGAGAACAGTTCACAGGGGGAGCGCTCCCCAATTAACCTCCAGGGCACTCATTACATTGGGTGACTGGATGTCATGGGAGAACAAGGGGATGCCAAGGAACTCCTTCCCTCTCCATGATTATTGACAAAAGGTAATTATTGGTTCATTAGGCGCTAGGTCCGTGTTTCTTTTCTGTCATATCATAGCCTGGTAGGCAAGAACCCACTGCGTGATAACTTGATATTTTATTGCCATTGTGCTAAGTATGCAATTCACTCGGGCCCTGTGTAGCAAAGCATGAGTTTCTCGAACAAATTAAGACATGGAATTATCCGTAATGAAGAAAACCGGTCAATTTTCAGATGTACATATTCTATACTTTATGATTTATCTATGGTATTCAAAAAAAGTATTCCACATTTTGATAGAGGGAAAAACCTACAGCTTGAAAATGTTGGAAAGTTCATTGACTTTTAAAGATATTGTCCATGGTCAATAAAGTTAGATTTCAAATGGTAAACAAAGCACCCACACCCATATAATTTTATAAGATGGTTATTCATGCATTGCCGGAGAGAGAAAACATTCATGACTAGACAGTTGTTAGTATTTGTCTTGGTTGGTGACTGAACGAGACATTGTGGTCTGTTGACAGCTGAATCATCAGTGAAAGCAATGCCCACTCTGTCCAAGCAAATGAATCATCCCAATCAATGTTCCCAGGCAGCTTTTATTTGTCCTTTGAGGGGGATTTCCAGTTATAGTTCTATACAGGTCTTCAAGTTAAGTCATTGTGTAGGATTGGTCATTTGAAATATTTGAGGCATTTTAACATTGGGTAGTTTAAACCATCAAAGTTGTCATGGATTGGAAAAAGCTATTTGGCTACTGTAGCTTTATTTGGTGTTCACGCAGTGTTTTGTGGTTATATCAACCCAGTCTTGATTACAAAAGTTGATAAAACATAGCAGCTCATTCTTTGCTGTGTTCAAAAAGGCATTCATATTGTTTGGAATTAGGCTATCATAAGATAGCCTAATTCCAAACAATATGAATGCCTTTTTCCCAGTGTGGGGAGGTGCTCAACTGGAGGCCAAAAGGTTTTCTATTTTGTTTTATTTTAGCCGTCATATTAATTTCGCTTCAAACTGTAAAAGAACTACTCCTCTCAACTGCTCTAAGAGAACCACAGTGCCACAATATTTTATAAATGAAGTCTAGCTTCTTCATACTATTAGTTCAGAAGAAAAGATTCATGGTGTCACAGTTGAGCTGCCTGTCAGATGATAATCATAAAAGCCCTTTTCGACATTCAACTTTGAGTGGTCTAGCTATTGTCTCTTCATTCAGGCACTGAGACTTGCTTCAGTATCAGTTACTGAAAGTTCCTAATTCTTAAAGAGAAAACATTAATTATCGAAGGAAAAATATGTTTTACCGAAAGCAAAATAAAGTGGCTTTCCTTTTGCAAAGTCATTAGTGGTTGTTTGATCAAGCCACAAGGGCAGCAGAGTCTACTTGTTTTATTGGAAATCCACATTCAAGTGGCTTTTCAAATTCAGTTCAGTTTATGGCAGGATGAGTGGGTGGATATTTTTATGAGAGCACACAGGCTACATATTATTGTAATGCATTGCTCTTTGTTATTTGAAAAGTTTAAAAAAGGTTTTACCACCAACAAGAAAATCATAATATTTTTTAACATAGATTAGTTTGTTTATCAGAAAAAGTGTAGTAGCTACACAATTGGGGCATTCACTTCTGCACTGTACAGGAAATCAGCACCATTTCACCTGACTAAAATGGTGCAGATATCTCAGATGGGAATGACTGGGAAGTATGGCATGCTAAGTTATGATATACCTTGGTGGGAGCAACTAGCACAAGAAAAAAACGGGAAAAAACAGTAATGCACTACTGAGGTTTTTGACCTCTTTGAATCTCTTCACCTAAACTGGTGTGCGCTCGGGGAAACACGCGGAAAAGGCCCATAGTAGAGCTGCTCCCACTGAGCCCAGAGGACGGCACTTAAACAGAGGCGGGCGGGCGGCGGCAGCGGTGAGCCACAGAGCGTGTGTGCTGGCCTCTCCGGCCAGAGCCCGCGTGTTTGCTTTGTCTGCGAGCATCTGTCACTACCTCTCGAGCAGCACTGGCTCTGAAGCCTGACCTCCCTCTCTCCCTCTGCCCAAGCCAGCCGCTCTCTTGGCATGTGGGCCACACGCGTCAGGGCGATGCGGAGACGGCTTGAGTCAAGACTGCGGGACCGTGAGCTTTTCCCTTCGCATTTGTTCCAGGACCAATCAAGCCGGGGCCAGCGGCCCCCCTCGGCCTGATCTGTGGCGCACTGCAGCCAATGCCGGATTACCTAACCTTACGCACCATCCAGCCTGCGGCAATCTATGCTGATAGGGTGCAGTTTATATGTGTATGTGTGTGTGTGTGTGTGTGTGTGTCTGGTGTGTGTATGTGTCTGTAAGAGTGTGATATTGATATTACCATATTGCTATGCAAGGTAATTTTCAGAGTAGCATAAGAGTGCGGGGCTCTATGATAATATCTTGCCCACCCCTTTTCCCCTTGAGGATAGTAAAAGTTGTGTGTGTGTGTGTGTGTGTGTGTGTGTGTGTGTGTGTGTGAGAGAGAAAGAGAGAGAGAGAGAGAGAGTATTTACATTTGTGTGTGAGCAAGAGAGATAGATAAAGAAGAGAGATTGTGTCCGCAATTCTTTTTCTTTTTTTAAACTATGTAGCATATACCAGCTGACTGTCCAAACAAAGGCAGTAATCCCTTATAGGATTTCAGGAGCTGATATGTTGTATGTATTTTTATATTTTTACCGCAGACAAAGATATTGGATATTCTGTTCTCCCTCTCTCTGGGAACACAAGCTGAGGGGTGGCACAGGTGTAGTCATCTGTGTGTTTGCGTGTGTCTTGTTTGCAGGTGATGTTTGTGTGTGTGTGTGTGTGTGTGTGTGTGGGGGGGGGGGATACACAATAATACATGTTAGCATTGACAGCATGACAGCTCTAATCTGTCGCTCCATAAACAATGTTTTAAATATACCCGGGCTTTGCTGGTAAACCCTGTATGTGATCATTGACCATCGGCGTGCTAGGAAATCTTTCATGCTTACCGCTCACAATGCACACCAAGGCTCTTTATTATGACATGGCACAGCAGAGGGATGGGGATCATTGAATTCCTAGTCCTACCTGAAGTCTATCCTGTTATGTGTTTCTGCCTGAGTAAACATGCTTTTCTTCACACAGAGATACATATTTCCACAACAATGGAAATTATGATGATGACAGAGGCTTCCCTCAGGGTTTTGAGTTGTGTGGAGTAATTTGAAATTCTCTGCCAGTATTACGGAGTTGTATGTGTTTTTTTTTTTCTCTCATCCTTAAAGTGTTCCATGGGTTTTGAGATTTGAGTGCCCTGAAGAGCATTTTTGACAAACAGGTGGAGTAATGCCTAATGCCTGGGCATGAATCCAAACTGGAACCGGCAGCCTAGCCTAGTGTTTGCTGGAGGACTATTTAAGGACACGATCGAAATGTCTCTCTCTCTTGCTACTCCATTATACCAGAATGCACCTCTCTCATCCATCTGCATGCCAAAGTGGCCTGCCTGTGGAATAAATCAAAGATGTCAATTGAAGAAGAAAAAAGTTGTGACAGTCAAAATATTTGCTTTCCTCCATCAACGCTACTCAAATGAAAACTCAGCCTGGATTTGAGTGTTGCTGAACAGTCCCCCATAGAGGAGTGTCGATGGCAATATCATGGCCGACGCAGATAATATTATAGAGTTCTGTCAGTCACACATTAGAACCCCAACTCCCTCCTCCTTCTTCTTCCTATATTCGGCATCATATTAATTTCAGTGAGCTCTGCAAATCCACTCGGCCTTGAATTATTCATGGGGCCCTCTGCCTAAATTCCCTTTCATGTGTGCCACGTGCTCCTGCAAAGAATCCTTGGAAACCTGTCTGAGCCCGAGCAGCTTATACCTGATGACACCGCGCAGCTGGATTCAGGCGTCCGCTTTCCTACCTCCAGAGAGAAATGTGAGGGACCTTAAGATGGCTGAATCACGCCTCACTGCCAACTTCTTTTTTTCCCCTTCCCAAACCCGAGCATCGTGGCCAAGCGTCTCATTAGCCGGAAACACCTCGAGTCAGCTGTTTGGAACAGCCTCCCATTTTGATGCCGTTGCCAACGTTGCACCTGCCAAACGGCCATTTCCAAAGTGCTGCACGGTAGATTAATACCGATACTGACTAATTTATAATCGCTTCAGAAGGGCATGCTGCCTTGTGTTTGACTTCGTCTCCATCACTGTAGGAATGTGTTCGCCGCAATGTTCCACACTTCACACCTCTCAAGGTACACTTTCAGTTTGAATCAAAGGAAGAGGAGCTTAATTGAATTGCGAGACAATCGGAATGCAGCCGCACACCTCTCATTAGAACACATGACATCGTTCCAGGCACTTGTCCCATCGGGAAGAAACGTAGCCTCAAATAAAAATAAATAAATAAATAAATAAATAAATACATGACCGCGCTTTAAAGAAGGTAATCACCATGGGAGTTCGCATTTGAGCTATTCTTGTCATTCCTCCAGGCGTTCAACATTACAGTTTTTTACAATCACTTCAGCATTAATTTCAGAACTATGTGGTATTTTTCAAATCCTTACGCACAACACTCAAAAACATCCCCACATTGAACACAGGCTGTTCTGTGTAAAAGATCTTGCATTTTGCATCCATATCTTTGAAGAAAGCTTGCAACTTCAGAGTCATCGGTTGATATTCCAAATGTATGATGAAATACCATAGGAACATTAGTTTACATCACCCCTTCACACACAACATACCGATAGTTTTACAGTTTAGTTGTTGGTACAATCCTACAATATGGAAGTATAAAATACTTGATACATGTTTCAACTTGGTTCTAAATGCATTTCTGAAAATGGAACAGTAGAGAGAAACAGTATTATTAACAGGAAAACTAGAAAAGTATTAACTGTATGAAATAAAATCACAAACTTAGGTCAAATCAAATTGACTGTAACCTGCATAGCCTGTCTGCTCCATATTCTTTATATGTTGTTGTATGTGAATACTAATTCTTCAACACTCGAACTAGAATCTGAAATCAGTCATCAGTAATGAGTTTGTTGGTAGTTTAATGGTATTGCAAAGTCTATGACAAAGGCCTGCAAATATACATACTGTCAAACCTGGAAACAGTGTGTGGAACAGTGGTTCACTGGACCATAGAAACAGTGTGTGGAACAGTGGTTCACTGGACCATAGAAACAGTGTCTGATAAAGGATGCGATAAAATATTACATTCATCGATAACATGGTTCATGTTCCACTGTAAATTGTGTCAATTGGTCTCTGTACCCTGGAACTTTCATGATGTAAACATGGAATATTGTTTGTCATTTTCCCAAAAGCTGCATAAGAGCAATGCAACAGTTACTTGTTATGATGAGCAGTTTTATTAGTTGATAGTTAGAAACATTTTATGAAATGAAAAGACGTGCGTAACCACACGTTCATATATCGTGTGAATGACATTTTTAAAGTGATGTTGGTTATCTGTAATAATTTTTTACTGGTGATTTCTATTAAATTACCTTGGGTTTAAGTGTATTTTATCCAAGCAATTGAAAGAAGTGTTCATACTTTTGAAAAATGTGCATTTTGATGATCGGTTCTGAGTTTTGAAAAATGACCGCAAGGTTTTGTTATTAGTGCCAACACGATGGTTAAAAACTGTAATGAGCAGCACTTTAGTGGAAATGCTCAAGCTAGCAGCGGTTTCTTTCCAGGGAAGACTGTCTACATTCCCCACGTGTTGATTGTCACTGAATTATTCACACATACAAGCTCACACTCTAGAGAAGTGGTGACTGACATTTATGGGCATTCAGTCATCATATAGTCGTGACACTGAGCGAGATATGGATGACTTTCATGTGCTAATAGTAATTTAATGAGTCAATGACACTATCGTTACCTCTTCAGGGTTGACTGCAAATACCCTTGGGGTCAGTTGCACAATAGCAGTCACTCTTTATAATGGTTTGTGTAACATGAAGGATTCAAACCCCAGTCGCCAATTTTGCAAGCTGAACAGAACCAAATGCAATATCAGTGTGTTCCTTTGGAGAGATACATTTTCATTATTTTATTTTGATTGCTTAGGCATGGCAGACAAGTGAAGAGCTTCAAAGAAGCTGTGCTGCTGCTCGCCCTCTGAAACCTTAAATCTTTCTGATGACAATTAACAGATTACTAAACAAGTTTAGTTTTTGGGTGAATCTGCAGTCATCTTGGATCTTCCACCGGACAACAGAACGCACATCAAATCCTAAGCCGGAGTGATACACACACACACACACACACACAAACACACACACACACACACACACACACACACACACAGTACCGGAGTGCTCGGGATTCAAACAAGGAAGCCGAGCGCCCGTTCATTATGCACCGAAAGAAAACGTGGGGCTCCTGAATTAGGCATACCGATCAGAACACGGCCAGCTGGCCCGACGTGATCATGGGGGCACTCGTCGACAAGATCCCAAACATATGCCACCATTTGCCACACCTGATTGTAAGAGAAGCCCTTGCCACTTGCTGCATGTGCTTAACCAAGATAAAATAAATATCGAATATATAAACATGACACATCGTCGGCGAGCGCCCACACACCAGTGAGCGGAACACCGTAGAGATAGCCATCTTCCCCTCTCTCAGATCAAGCAAACAGCCCTAGATAAAGAACAAGCCCATTAGATATCTTCTGTATTTGTCAAGGCTATCTCTGTGTAGTCATCTTTTTGGTAAGGTTATCAGTGAAGAAGTTTAATGTGATTTTAAAACAATGAGCAACGGAAAGTTGTGGTCACTGATGGGACTGTCAACAGTGAGAAAAGGACAATTTAAAGAAGTATACTATGGCCCAGGTGTTCCATTGTAGATAAAAAAAAACAGAGATGTGGTTTTGCCCAGGGCCAGGGTGAGGGGAATTGCTTAGTGCTTCTGTATCACTATTGGCACTTGGAACAGCCGGCGCCCACATTAAGAATTCTCAAAACAAAAAGGGAATGGGCACTACCCACCCCTTCCTAAGTCCCTGTGCATGTTAATGTTGAAGAAATATTTTCATGCATTATGTTATATCATTCCCTCAATGAAATACTGGTTTGAAGTGTTGACGAGCACAAGGTTATGAACGTTTTTGTCAAAGGAATCCTCATAGGGAATGATCAAAAGATCAGGGATTATGTCATGTCAATGCACAGACAGTTTCTGAAGAGGTAGTGAACAATATTAAATGATGAACATAGGTGTTGGGATGAATATTATGAATATTCATAATATTATGTTTTTATCCATATCAATGTGCAGCACGTGTGTCTTCTCCAGCGAACAGACAAGGTGGTGAAAACTACCCCACAGAAGGTGGGAGAAGGACTTCGAACATAAAACACCATTTCCTAAGTTAAAGTAATGGTTTATTTAACACACCTAGCGTAACTCCCCACTTGCATCGGTGAAGATTACAGTTTATATAGACAGGAGAGAGTGGTCAAACTCTCATAGGTCAAACAGTAAGATCATCTTTTCAATGACATTCCTTGAAACTTTATTATCCCTCCCCTGGTCACCTTATGCTTTCAGAAGAGGAAAGGGCTAGCCTGCCGTATAACAATTAATCCACACAATTCAAGGGGAAATTTGGGTGTGAATGTATCACCCATTAAAGAACATTGGTGGGTGAGAAGTTTCTCAGGAACTTACAGAAACGGTTTCACACATCTATATTTCTGAACATTCTAGGTCATTGGTTTAATGGTATCTCACAGTGTTATTTTCCCATTGCATTCCACCCCTTGACACTAAAGGTGTCAAATTAGAAATACTTGTGAGTTAAACAAAAGAAGCAAAAAAACGTATACAAAATATACAAAAATCCACATGCCACTCCAACTCAGGCTGCTCCCTAGCTAAATGTAACTAAACATCTATTATTTTCAATTCATCAAAAGTTTACCATTGTCAAATTCCTCATCAAAAACGTAATTTTCTATAATACGTAGTTGCAAGTTGGCTAAACAAGTTAGTTATTGAACAAAGAAAACGTTTGCAGCAATAAAGTACAACATCAAAATAAAATTGGAATATCTAACGGTCTAATATCTAATATATACTTCTTAATAAACCATTAGCATAAACCACCCATATTAAAACTTTCAAATGTGTCCCAACCACCCCTTGTGGAAGGAGAGTTCTCTTCACGTAAACACTTGTAAAGTTTGCTACACTTGTGAGGTTGTCTGACTCGTCCAGAATCTAGCCACAGCATTCAGTGCCCACAAAGTGGCACACCCTTCCCTCTGCTGCCAACAGGTAGTCCAAGGCAGCTCTGTTATGTAGAACCACTAGGCAGGCTGCCTGGCTCCAGCATCTGTGGTGGTTACTGGCCATACCAATAAATGCGGGCCAACAACAACAACAGCGCCAGCAAACCGGCACCCCACCTGACTCATTCCCGCTGGTTTCTCATCATTCTCTGTCCAATGTGTCCAGCACATATTGTCTATTCAAATTATTGTCATCTTGTCAAAAGAAAATAAGCTGAAAAAACCCTGAAAGGGATAACAAAGTACAACAAACAGGTCAACTCAGGCTCTTCCTCAGGGTATTGAAACAGTCAGCTTCCATTGACACGCTTTGTTGGCTTCCTTGTGATTGAAAACGACACACCTGGCCATTTAATCCGATATTCAACAGCACAGCCGACCCTCCACCCTCTTAAAATTCTGCTGCTCTAACAAATCCCAATCAACTCCTCGCACCATCGGATGATAACTTACACGGCAGGCAATCAATGGAATCTGAATCTGCAAATTAAGACAATAATGGGTGGTTAGGTTTCCCACGGTTACATGACGGGAGCGGAGGGTTCTGTGATCCCGGGTCTTCGGGGCAGGTGTTTAACGTCGGGTCTGTGGGGAGTCTGTTGCCACAAATTAGCTTCAGAAGTGTAACAGCGTTAACTACTTCCATGCGACATTGCAATTGCCCCATTAATGCAATTAAATCAATTATTGTGTCAGCCTCCTTGCCACTAGTTTGGGCGTTCCAAGGATTTTGTATGGCGTTTGTCAGTCTGAATAATAATTACAAATAAAATTAGACAGCTCATTTTGGATGCTGATTTTAGATATCTACAGTCGAATCCAATATTGCGTGTAATTATACCTAGAGTCAGTTTCATCAAAACGAACAAAATTGCAATCAGCACTCTTTGTTTGGTCTTGCCTGTTCTCATCAGCATAGTATCTTTCTCTCTGCTGGAGCTTCAGTTCACCTATGATTAGGTAAAGCCCAGAAATCAATCAGGCAACTGGCTTTTCAGTGGCAACCTCCCTGTCCCACTGGCAGGTGACTGATGAAACTCAGGTGGGGGGTCAATTCTCAATCTAGATTGGAAAAGCTGTTCAGTTAATAGAACACAGATCATTCAAAGGGTGTTGCTTACATTATTTCAATTAGATCAATGTGAATCGGTCGTTGAATTACATTTTGACATTTTCAAATCTGCTGGAGAAATTGTCATTACTTTTTGTGTGTGAATGAAAACAGATACTTTTAGAATGGTTCACCCTTCGCAGTTGTTTGTTTGTACACAAAAAAAAACATAAAATGTGGGCTATGAATATGACACAGATGAATATCCTTGACAAGGTCAACAGGGAAAAGTGTGAAGAGCCAGGTCATATGACCAGCCGTAACCACAACATCAGAAACAATACGTTTATTATACCTAAACATTGATGATCATAAATTGTTCCAAAAAATGACGTTCGATATTCCACTCAAAGTTGTTCCTGGCAGACTGTACAATACAAGCAATCAAGTGCAAACATGTGCTACAACTGCTCATTTTCAAGATTGTTTTTTAAGAGTCTAGTTTTTCCAAACAAAAAAACATGAGCTGAAGATTCTATTGGACCAGAGTGGATAGACTAAAAGACGGGGAGAAAAAGGAAGTGATTGCCAAGGACAGATTGCGAGAGCAAGGCCGAACACAACACAGTGATCAGGGGACTGCTTAAGAGACCGCATCACTTTGTTCTCTTCCAAGACGAGCCTGAGTCAGGAGCCTGCGTGGTCAGAGTCATCCCCCTTTCAAAGGGATGATGATGTCTCCTACTGCTTTGGTGGGTCCCAGGCCTGGGCCCTGTCTTTGTCCTGGACAAGTCTTTTGGACAAACAGGACCGTTAGTTATCCTTAGAAGTTACGTTAGGGAGAGCGGCTCAAATCTTTCTTGTGGCATTCATTTAATGTCCCAATATTTTCAGTTACGTTCAACCTTCATAACCACAAATGGTAAATGGTTGAATGCTAGAATATATTTTTGCAACATGCCATCCTTTAAATGATAAATGGAGAGATGAGTCCACTTCCATGACAAAATGTTTTATAAAATGTATCATTAAATATAGTGGCTTATTAAATGAAGTCAAAGTGATGCCAGTGACTGTGTTTCGAGTTGAAAGGTGTGGTACAAAATTGGCAGCACACATTTTTTTGGCCACATACTGTTAAGAGCACTGATTATGAGCGCAGGGACAAACTCCCTCTATTTTCCTTCAAAAGATGCCATACGACGCCATTGTTCTTGTCAATGATGTCAGTCGACTTGTTTCCGTATCACCAGTCAACATGACTGTAAGCAAACCGTTCTTCCAGAGGATTACTGTTGTAAGCCGCTCTGCTCAGCTGCACTCAAGATAAATAGACTTTGCTTTGCTAAACCTTTTATAATTGCATTTTTATTTATTTATGGAACTTTAAACTATTACAGACCAAAATGGATCACAGCTCTTGCTTGGAACGCAAAGCGTGCGCAAGCATTCAGTTTTGTTATAGATTTTATTACTTCTTCTTTTTTTAAATTACATTTGGATTACTATTAATTCACTTTGTTGGTTGATTTATTATGGAGGACTACTGATGTTCGAATGTGTCTAGATTTTCCAAAAAGTTGCTGTATTGTAATGTATATTAAGAAAGCTATATATATATACGTGTGTATATATATATATATATATATATATATATATATATATATATATATACTGGATAATAATACAGCTTTTACCAAGAGAACTTTGTTTGAATAACAATATGGTGTCAGTCTTTATATTAGTATATTCAACATATTATTTACTCATACACAACATCACTTAGTCTCAATTTAAGTATCTGATTGAGCATTCCAACATATCATTTTAAATAATGTGTGTATATTCGTAGCGTTTCTCGATAAATATGATATTTGTTAAAAAACATCATTCAAAACAGAAGGTAATTGGGACAAATGAAATGCTAAATTAGCAGAAACCCATTTGGGCTTGAGGGGGCCTGCGTTTCACCAGTTCGCAAATGCACATTTCCTTACGTCGAATTGAAGCTGACGGCACTGGTAAGTGGAGACACCATCTAATAGAGCTGGTAATTGATGTTGTTGAATTCTTTAGTGTGAGGAGACAGGTTGGAAAGAGGTATCTCTGCGTGCAGTTTGTCTCTGTCATAATAGGCTATGTGGCCCAGAGGGGCTGCGTCTGTCGTTGCTCAGTAACTTTTCTTTGTCCATTAATGAGTAACTAATAAGAGCATCTGGGAGCTGTAAATTGCCTAGCATTGACATTGTCCATTTCTGCATGCTAATATGCAGGATTGGATTCCATTCTGCTCAATAAAAGTAATTGAATCTCAAGCTGAAAATTTGTACCTGTGTACAATGCCGACAGAGGTTTTTGGAGGTCACATTTATGTCCAAGTTATTATTTAAAAAAAAAACATGATCGAATCAAAAGATATATAATGTTTTAGATCATACTGTATATCCACAGATAAAATAGGAAATCAGATGATTATGAAAATAAAAATCATATGCAGAGTTATTTATTGAAGAGGGATAGGTCTGTTGTGAAAGATAGACCTATGTGAGTGAAGGTAATGTGAAAAGCGGGGGCGGTATAAAAAAAGGGTAAAGAAAAAGATGAAAATAGAATGGGTGATGGACCATATGAAAGTGCAAGCCAGAGGGAATAGACTAGACATTTTTCATACATAGAAAACGGAAGCATCAACAATGTGGACTGGCTCACGTCCAAAGTCTGAATTGAAAGCAGCAGTTGCTAACACGTTTCCATTTATTTAAATGTGAACCCCACAGAAACATGAAGGTCATGTGTTTTTGAATTTCCATTGTACAATTGATTTATGGGCTGGAGGCATTTGGTATGATCTCGTTTTTCTGACATGTCCTGAATAGAATTCAAATGTTCTGGAGCTACACTGCGTGTGCTTTGGTGTCCATAGCTACATGTAGTAAAGTCTATGTGGGTTTGAGTTTGTTTACTTGATGGCCTGGTCACGCATCTTGCAGTGCAGCGCTCTCAGGAAATTACTAAAAATAATAACAGCAACTTACAGAGGGCATGATCTGTGGATGGTAAATCAACCAGAAAAGACAAGGGATTCGGGGAAATTCAAAAAATATATATTGCGTGGGCCAAATATCATGTGACTAGGGCATGTAAAAAAAACAACAACATAAAAAAAAGACTAATAGAATACACTTGAGCCATCGCAGTGTTGGCGTCCCGTGGCACAAACACTCACATTTCAAATGACATTTCTGGGGTGATTGCGCTCTCATACCCATGAATTAATATTTTATTGTTCTGGCACTCCCAACACAGTACAACTGTTGCTCTAGTAGAATTAGACCCTTGCCAGCAAACATGGGATTTTAAGGTAGAAGAGACAGCCTGTTTGGCACCATTTTGCGGAAATAGTCTGCAACCTGTGCTTATGTGCTGAAGGTATTTTGCTGAGTAAGAATGTTTCATTTTTTTTTTTACAACATATCCCACTTTCCTCTGATTCCGTTCGACCCTCATTGCAACCTATGGTCTATTCAACATTCTATTGCAATTTTTACAGTACACTACAGCCCCAAATGGTGCCGTGGATGTATTTATTGTTTACAGACACTGCACAGAGGTTAGTGAAACAGCTGAGTATTGCATTGACCTTCTGTGTTAAATATCAACATGTTAATATTAGTTTGGTCAAACAAAACAGTAACGGGGGTTTAGTGTCTTGACAGGCCACACTGGTGCCAAAGTTAAAGTTAGCGTTGGGAATGAAGGGCACTGTGTCTGGTGGGGAACTTCAAGCCAGGGGGTTTACAGCTTTTTCCCAAAATGTATCACCCGCAAGAAGGCATAAGGCAAAAAATAAGGAAAAAAAGAGTCTCAGGTTAATTAACTTGTGAATTATTCATTGGCAGGTCTAAGTGAAATGGTGGAGGCTGAGTAATCCTGTGGTGATATTTGAGTTTTTTTTTATAGCCTGTGGTCCACGGTGCCAAATGAACCACCTGGTGTGAGAGGAACATGCTGCGAGCGGAGCAGCTAGAACATTGAGACGTGGCAGGAGGGACTTCAGCAGTGCCAGGAGCTAATTTAAAAAAGCCCATGAAAATGACTACAGTCCGTTGTTTGATGTGAAGGCGGATGTCTAAGGATCACCAACTAATTCTGCTTCCTTGAGCTGATTTTCAACCATCTTCTGATGACGCACAAGACGTACAATGGAAAAGTAAATTTTCGGCAATCCTGAAATGCTGCCTCTTTGACAATAAATTATATTTACATCTTTAAATTTTTTTTTATAAAATAGTCACTAATAAATAAAATTGCCCTGGATAAAGCTTTTGTTGCAGTAAATCATGTAGAAGCAATACAACAACATTGATACATTTCAGTCAGGGACACTTAAGAATGTGGTTTGTATGTTTAACAGTTTATTGCAAATAACATGGTTTTATATTGAAAGGGGTCTGCTGCTCTAAATTCCTTTCCCACCCAAGGCCATATTCAAACAATCAATGAACAACCATGGGTAGGGAGCAGATATCTGTAGATTTCTCTTGAAAGATACATGAGGGAAAAAAACAACTGAAGTAGGTAGCAACAGTGAGCAGCAGTAGGAGCCAGGTTGTGGGTGACCCTGTGGTTTAAAAAGACCACGTTAAATTAATGAGCGTATGTGAATAGTTGATTGGTGTGAGAATAGCTGTTGTCTGAGTTGCCCGCCTGAACAGGCTCTGCCAATGCATCGCCATATTAGTATTAACTATATGGACACATAACAATATTCATATTAGCCTGTAACTAAGATAATTGCGGTACAATACATTTATGATGCTCCAAAAACAAATGTATTCCTATGAATAAGAACGTTAACCTATTGCCATGATTTAATCTGATGTCTTCAAATGAGTAGCCCCCTCCTATAGGATTGCCATCGTGAGATTTGCCTAGAACGTATTCTCTTCAACAAAGAGTCCCTCTCTTGTGTCATTTCTCAGGGTGTATTGAAGATAGTTACCCCATTCCCCTTGAAATATCAGCCTAGCACAGGACGGGGAGACGCAGCCAAGAACGGAGATAAGGTTCACAGTGCTCTGGAGATGATGACGATTCGGAGGACGTTGATAACGAACAGAGTTCAAAATGAGCCAGGCTTTGAGATGGGTTATTATTCATTTCAATAATATATCCTCTTATAACTTGCCAAGAAATATTGTATAGTACAGACACGCAAAGCATTTAAAAACTGCAGTCCAGACCTGCTCTGTTGAAACAGCTTGAAACTGATGCTGCGCAGTATGTTTAGTCAGGACACTCCATCACAAGGATAACTAAATATAACTAATCTTGGCCTTGGCATGTATAGTTTTTCACAGTGCAGGCTTCCTGTTAGTAAAACAACAAGTGACACACACATACTAAGTACACATTGTACACGTACAACACCCTACAAGAAGATGCATAATCTCCAAGATACTGAGTATACAATATTTAGAAAAAGTGCAGAAAACTTAAATTAACTGGGATAAACATGGGGCAATGAGGTTGCCTTGGACTAACACATCCCCAACATTCACGAGTGCTGTAGTGACTACATGGAACAGAAAAAACAAGTTGGAAATTAAGGGATTTCCATTACCAAGCCATGATTACAGTTTATCAATCTACTGCTTGCGTTGTGGCAGTTTTTAATCCAAGTAAACATTCACCCAGACCAACAAAAGGGTATTATCTTTAACTTGAAAGACCAAAAAGGCATGTAATTAGATGGTGCTGAAGTTTTACAAAGTCAAGATATGAGGTAACAACGATGGAACTGACTCCGCCAACAAAAATAGTTTTTCGGCACTGTATGTGCCAACAAAACATATTCACGTCATTTGTGTATGCCTACGTGAGATTTTGTTACAGAAACAATTTATTGTAATTACCAAATCTTATCTTACTTTTTTATTGCAATGTAGAATTGCTAGCTACAACACTGTGGCAAGTCAAATAAATAAGGCTTGAGGTCCTGTGGCTATATTACATTACATTACATTTAAGTAATTTAGCAGACGCTTTCATCCAAAGCAACTTACAAAGAGTGCTTTCAACATGAGAAGATAAAAAACACAAATCAGGTAGATACATAAGTGCATCCTTAACCCAATCGCCAAGATAAAAATGATGCAAGTGTTGCATTAAACACCAGGATACAAATCAAAAGCATCACTAACCTAATTGTAGTCAAAGAAAAATTCAAGAGCTTTAATCAAAGCAAAAAATAAATGAAAAAAGTGAAGGAGTACATCAAAAGCAAGTAGATGCAACAGCTTCATTCTACATTTAAGAGCCGAAATGGAGTTTGAAGAAGTATGTATAAAAGTTGTGATGGAAGGTGAGCAGAGATTTTGCTGTCCTAATGTTAGTGGCAAGGAGTAGCAATAGGCTAGAACAAATGATTTGAATTTGATGTGAGCTGCTACTGGTTGCCAGTGGAGTGATCTGAGTGAACTTGGGGAAGTTGAGGACCATACATGCTGCTGTTTTATGGATGAGCTGAAGGGGTTTGATGGCATTCACAGTCGATCCTGCCAAGATGCGAGATGGCGAGGGTCTGGACTATGACCTGCACAGCATCTCTTTAAAGGAAGAGCCGAAGGAGTCTGCAAGAGGACGTTACAGCCCCAGTGTGAAAGTTATACTCCCCCAATTTTCGATCCTTTGATATGTTTTACATCAAATACCAGTGAATTACATTTTGCATTGTCATTTATTGTTTCGTAATCAAACAGCAGAGTTTCCAACAAGTAAAAAAAAATGACTCTATTGCTCGCAGATAGTACAAAATTACATCAATTACAAATTACAATTAGAAGTATGACACCCCCCAGCCAAGAATATGGACGAATGTGTGTAACTGACTGGCCAGGAAAGCTTTGCTAAGCATACTGCCAGGGGAAGGCTGTAGACTTATTTCAGAATAACGAAATTGATCTGGGAGAGAACGCCGAGACTTGCTGGGTCAAGGAGGTAGATACAGCTGAGTGAGTAGCTAGCTAGCTAATATAATATGTAAGGTTGAAAAACAAACATTTAGATGAGTGGATCAATTTGAAGCTGTAGATGTTTCGGTAACGTTAGCTAGCGGCTCCTCCAAAATCCCACAGTCTCAGTCATGCAAGTTAGCGTTAGGGGATATTTTTGTTGCTTGTATAAATCAGCTCGATAATGTTAACTAGCCAAGTTGTTCTTGTACCTATCAAGCAATAATGCAATTTTCTTTAAAAGGGTTGTTAGTTCCAGCGTAGTATTTTGAGATGAGAACCAAGGTACTAATGTAACTCATGCCCCACATAGCTTCAGTGGGGCACTGGGAGTAGGTGACAAGGCAAGGGGCGTGTTTGGCTTGCACAATGAGCTCTGGGCATTGGGGTTTACAGTTAATTCACAATTTAAATGCCGGTGGTCAGAAACATACTGTGATTTCACTTACGTTAGATACTACTACCCAAACTCGTTCCATATACTTACTTCCTTTAGCATAAATACCAACATATATTGTTTTCTAAGATTGGCTAAGTATGCCTTTAACTGAAAGTTTAAACTTGGATCCAAGCAAAATTGTTTTTAAATATTTTTCACTTCAGAATTATTGCAAGCTTCAGGACGTAGGCTACTAAAATGTAGATATATCCTTTGTTATGGTATTGGTATTTTGTTTCCAGGAATGTTTGTCTTTGGTGTTTCATTCTTTGTCACTATTTGTTTGTTTTCATAACGCATGTTGTTATTTTTGTAATCGAGGATCCAATTGTAAAAGAGAGTTGGCAGCTTGTTTTTATTCGTGAAATAAAGGTTAAATAAACATAAATGGAACACACACAAGCTGTAGGCTAATATTTAAATCTAAAAACTGCAATTACTCAAAAACAGAGAATGTTGAGGTACAATTGACGTTGTTCAGTTTGGAAATGTGACGCACACTAAATGTATGGTCACATTTGATTTAATTTAGTTTGTTTTTATTTATGTGTTATTTCTGTGAAAGAAATGTTCCAAGATGAGTCATAAGGAATAAATATTGCCTCTGATAAGAATTCCAAGTGTCTGTATAATACACTTATAAGTATTTCTGTGTTTGCCACAGGAGGCAGTGTGGCGCTTTGCTTCTCCAATTGACTCTTCACAAGCGGACTCGTTGCAAACTACCTCTTTCTTCTGAGCGGAGCTGCATTGCAAAGAAGCAACAACATTCTTTCTCCTGTTTTTACAGGTTTGTGTAGTGTTTGTGAAGTTAAGACTGTATAACGACATATACATGTTGCTTAACATTTAATTTAAATGTTAAATCGATTGTCTACAAAACTAATAGGAACACTAATACATTTATATGGTTTTGTGAACAAGTAGGCCTAGAGAATACAGTTTTCCTTTGTGCCGCGTGTGACCTGAGATGGCGCCAGCTATGAACTTTTTGGTGGGATCAAAGTAAGACCTAAGCATGTGCTAGTTTTTGGCTCCAGTAGGCCTACATTTCATTTTGGTTTAAATACGGTAGTTCTATTGCTTGTTCTCAAGGTATATATTATTGTCGTTAATGTTTGTAACGGTCGCCGGCCTCATTCTTTCTCCTGTTTTTACAGGAGATTTGATCTGTTCATGGGTTCTCAGTCTGAGACCTGACACAGAAACAGAACATAGCAGTTCGGGTATTCTATATGCCTGCTGTCTGAAGGTATAAACAATATGCATAAATCGACAGCTTAAACATGAGATCACGAATTGTAATTATGGAGAATTTTGCATGGAGATTTGGTGCAGCGTTGCAAGCCTAAAAAAATATTCAATGTGTGGTCTGTTTAAGGCCGAGTTGGATCTTCTAAGAGGGATATGTCATCTGTCATCAAAATTGCCTCTCTCCCCCCCCCCTGTCTCTCTCTCCAAAACACCCTGGTTAGGTCTCATTTTGAACAGTGCTTTGAATGACTCATGCAGCTAAAAATAGCACAAGCCTCACTACTGTTCGTTGCTCGCTGCCTTTCTTTCTCTCTCTCTCTCTCTCCTCATCCCTCTCTCTCTCTCCTATACTTTTCACCCTTCATCGTTTGGGCCCCCTCTTTGGTTTCCGCCACCGTTCGTACACTTCCCCCTGGTTCCGCCTCTTGCTCACCACTTCTGTCACCCACCTCCACCACTACTAGCTCTCCTCCTCCTCCTCCTCTCCCTGTCAGATGCAAATGAGCACAGCTCATGAATTGGGAACATGAATCATCTGGGTGCTGTCAGTGAAAAGAGGGAAAAATCAAACATGAAAAAGATATAATCGCAGGGTCAGGTAAATGATAGGGCGGCTTCATTCGCCACACTGTCACACATTGGGCAGAGGGTTTGCAAGCTTTAGCTTGCTTTAGACAAAGGTAGTGTTAATATACCGGCATATAATGGTCTATCTTCCCTTGAATTACCCCCCTCTACTTCTTTTTGAAGTTGCTGTCAAGTAATAATACTGCATTTTTACTCAAACGTTTTTCGTCTATTTTCCTCTGCTTGCAATGTTTCACTGAATCTCATGAGGCTCAATGATCATAACTGTCTCTTCAAAAAGAAGTATTTATAATTTGTCTGGTACCTCTCACTCCAGTCTGTTTTCCTTTGTTGTGCGCATCGGTGTTCAACTGAAATGATCCCCTTCTTTGCAAGTTGTTAGTTTGGATGCTCCGAATACCAAATCCCTATTGATATAAACCTACAGAACTGTGTTGGTAGCAGTCGCACAAATATAGCCAAAAGACTCACAGAAACACGTAAATACAAATACATGTCCTCCCACGAATATGTATAACAGACAGATGTATAACATGTATACAAACGTGTGCACACGTACACACCATTTGCATGCACATTTGCACGGCATTGTGACCCTTTTTTAATTTCCGTCATGCTTCCTCATACTGTTTCCAAGCTCAGGGTGCAGGGAGTCATTTGCTAATTGGTTTGCAGAGGGAGCGCTCGTTGCTCGCCTCTCTCCTCAATACCCACCGGGCTTCTTGTATTAGACGATTCCCTGTCTCCAGCTCCATCCGCTCGGCCAAGCGTTTGGTGGCTTGTTACTGAACACTGCCTGGTGAAAGGCTGCATTAAAGTGGTCGGGGCCTGACTTGGTACCAAATTCTGCCAAGAATGTGAAATTATGAGAGTTGAGAAAATCCATGAGTGTTTCAGCAATCTAGATTCCGGAGCCGTTTTATCGGAAATGTGATGCGTCACTTAATCAATTTTGTCTTGATGGGAATCTAGGGCCATTGCTCTCCCTTGTCTTGTCTTATCCTTTTAGTTGCATTAGCTGTTTTGATGCCTTTCCTCTCCTACGTCTCTCTGGACGTTGAAAACACACTTTGAGAGTGTACACTTTACTGTGGATCTAAACGTTAAGAGGGGTTCTTGGTAAACAGTTATCCGTCTGTCGTGAGAGATTCCAAACATTGTTTCCTCATGAAACAAATGCGAAACTCCTGAAAGGCACAGCTGCTCCCTGGTTTTAAAGTGCTTACAGCACAAAAACAGTGTTGAGCGTCATGAAATCTTAAAAGAGCTCTCTGTTTTCTTGTGGGGAGCTGGGGCCGCATTTGGAATGAGATGAAACCTTGAGATGAAATTCATAGACTTCCAATAGTTCAGTCTACAGTAGGTGTCCAGAATCATAAGGTCGTAATGTTATAACTGATTACTGGGATGCGAGTTGTCTCTTTCTGTTAAATTAACCACACATTTTTATTGAACCCCAAATGATCAATAATTGACTACATTAACCCATTGTAGTCTTGTGGATATGACTGTTTCATCACTGGTCCTGAAGGCGATGGTTTGCTTTGTGTTTGGCCAAAGCTGAGGACAGAGACACACCCTCTGCCTGATTCTAAACACCTTCATGCGCCTGTGACTGCCACCGTCTGGAAATCCTACCAGTGACGGATAAAATGGCTGTTCTCAGGGTTATCCATGCATCTTATGGTAGGAGAGATCAAACGGCCTAGGCTCTCTGTGCATCGCCCTCCCCGCTGGGAATCGTTTCCAATCCATACGGCTTCGATCCAGACGTGTCCTTACACGGATCAAAGACTTCCAGGCCTCTCCCTAAGGCAACAGCCAGTGATCAGTGATGACGGAACGGTAAAGACGGGACATGACTTTTCCGAGGTCCAATGAATGAATGTCTATGAGAGTTTTTCATGGTCACATTGGGAAGGGCGCCAAACATGTTGTTGGGTGGAGTAACTGACAATGTGAGAATTCATTCTGCTGCTTTGAACAGATGTTAATGTTGTGCCCCAGAAGGCAGCACAGGGTGAAATGCAGAAGTGCTGCACCCTGAGTGTATAAGACATCAATAAATGATCATTGTAAGTCTATGGTGTGAAGAAGTTTAAGATTTTTTTTCAGTTTTTTTTTTTTTACTTTGTCTTTTTTACAAAGCCCCTGTTTTGTCAGTCAGTGTTTTGTAAATCCACATGCCAGTTTTTGTTGTCTCCTGAGAATACAGAAGCACATTGGGAAACCTTTTAAACTAGTAGCTCACCCAAAAATGGTTTAAAAGCTTCGGAATAAAGACGTTGACTCAGTTTGAAGCAGAGTCAAGGATGACGTATGTGCAACCCATCAGTCTTGCTTGAGCGATGATCAGCAGCAGCTCGGGAAGATGTATGATGATGGCTCCCACAAAGTTCAGTCCTTCAGATCCACGATTATGACTATGATATGAAGGAATAACAAAACATCAACGCTGTAAAAGCGTATTTATTCAGCACCTTCAGCTCAAGGCACTGTTCCCTGGGTGCCACGGTAGACAGCAGTGAAACTTTATTTACGCGCAATCAATTTAAAAGTGAGAATAATTCATGATTTTGCAACTATTGGCAGATCCACACCCGAATATAAAGTCCAATTGAACTTTACATATGCCAGATATAGTATAGAATATAATTTAATAGAATAGAATTGCAGTATGAACAAGTATCATTTGAGCAAGTACATTTCCAATTGTAGGTTAGCATTGACCTGAGAAAAGTTGACAATTCAATCAAAAGACAATTTAGCTTGAACTTGAAAAGATGTCAAACTACTCACTTTGTTTCATCTCAAGGTTTCCCGATTTTTTGGGACATTTTATTCCCCTCACAAATGACAAAAAATTAAATGTTTTAACACTTAGGCTAAAATGAAGCTTCAAGTCAGAATAATATGACAGACGGCGTCAAAGGTTGGTTATTCTAGAGGCGTAAAGCTGGTGAATATTTTATGCCCCTCTATAAATGTTACATAGCCATCGGCTAACCATCATCCTGTCCTGGCAGCAGTCTTAAGTACAAGCTTACCCCATTAGTATTGGAGAGAGCACTTGCCATTCCCAGGTTTTGAATCCAAGAGAGGCACATTAAGTAATGTGAAAAATTAACATATCAGAACCTAACCTCGACTCCCTGAAAAACATTAGAACCTATTTCGCCTGTGAAACCGTTTGTTTCAGTGATAAGGATTGTTCTGCCCCAATGCACCAGACACTCCTCTCGCACAGGCAATTTGACTCAGACAAAGCAGAATTAGCCGCTAATCTTTGTTTTCTCCCTGAGGCTGTCTTCACTTCCCACTCGTCTCAGTCAATTACGGGACGCTGGTCCCTATACTCTCTCTTTCCCACCTTGTCCCCATGCAGCTCCCTGCCCCCCGCCCTTCCACTCATCCTAATATCTGGGCCTGCTGTCTCAGGGAGTTTTGAGGATACTGGAGGGGGGGGTGTTCAGTTGTGGTAATTACTGGCGCTCTGTGAGCAAGGCCGGGGGAGTTCATAGATTGATTCCGTGATTTTATGTACTGTGGGTAACTCCAGGACACGCTGACCTAAAAAAAAGAAGATTCTAATTTTTTTTTATTAATAAAAATCCCCATCTTTGTGTGTGTGTGGTTGAATGGAGCGTGTATATTGAAATTGGAGAGGGTTTTAATTGGAAATAAAGTAATGACCTCACTACGCGTGCAACGCAGCGCCGCTAAAATGCATTCGACTCTGAGCTCTTCCCTTGCCTTTTTGTACTCAGGTGACTGCCTTTACTGGGCTATACGCATAGATAAAAAACAAATAGTCTTTGTGTACCCACGCTACCCTCCTGTGCAGGGCCTCTTCCCAATTGGATTGCATGTAGTGCGGTGCAGTGCACACTTAGGGCAGAAGGGTAACGATTCTGCACTATGGATTTGTGCAGACAGAAGAAACTGGAGAAAGCCGAAGGTCGGACCTCACAATGTGCCGGGGTTGGTCTGGAGACACTCATAAATATGACCCTCTGTGTTTCTCCTGCATAATACATGGCCTCCATGACACCAGAGGGAGTGACACTCCTCGCCTTGTAAGAACCAGTTCTTTGAGGCCTCGACAACGGTACGGGGCATTGAGCATGACGCCTGCCTGGTTGTGAAAAGAAATACCCCTAAAAAGATGTCTGCCATAGTTTCAGGAATACACACTGTCACTTAACAAAACTCATGTAACAATACACAAGAAACCCCCCCAAAAAAGAGTTTTGTTGTTGTTTCTTTATCTCTCAAACGGGTTGTTGTGTCCCCGTGACAGTTTAATAGGGATGAGGTGTTATTACGCTGAGGGCTAAATAAACCCTTGTTTCTCCTTCCAGCTAGACAATATGTTGTTGTTGTTGTTGGGGAATAGATGCTGAAGTTACAGGACAACGTTAGCACTCAATACTCAAAGTGCCTCTGGCTGTTGCATTGTGTCAAGGTTTCTCCGTTGGAAGTCGAGTCCTCCTGCAAAGTGAAGTGTTAAAGCTTGAGAGGTTGAGTTATTCTAACTTCACATCCAAGGATGTGTGCTTTTTTCTTTCTTTCTTGCCCTCCTATTTTCATTTGCTTTCAATCATTTTTTTATGTGCATATTTTGTTCTGTGTCTGTGTTGATCAGTGAACACAGCCTAGTTTCTTAAAGGATTTGTGCAGGATATGCGGGGGTTACATTTAATGTTTTCTTGTGTCCCAGTGCACTTAAGGGAAAATGAATACACATGCATGCAGGTTCTTCTGGTGTGCTAAAACAATTGGCAACTCAACATCTCTGATGTAAGCTGTCAGGTGAGGCTCCACCAATGTGAGAGACACAACCACTCACACTACTCCACGATCACACACACAACTTCACAACAACACATAAACAACTGCAAAACCACACACACTACTGCAAAACCACACACACTACTGCACAATCACACACACAACTGCATAACACACAAACAACTGCATAACTACACACTACTGCACAACCACACACACAATTGCACAACCACACACATATAACTGCACATCTACACTCACAACTGCACAACCACACAATGAGTTGTCATTATGCTCATTTTAGACGTCAACTTACCCATGGCAGAAGAATTGTATTATCCAGAAAATAGTGCGGACATTTATTTTTGGTATTCAGACTCAAAGACAACAATGAAAATATATATTGAAGGCATGACAAGCCATGAAAAAATCTACACAGCTTGATAAAAAAAATAGCCAAGGATGATAGAATCATAATTGGCTGTTGGAGACACAATGGCTTGGTTATGAAGAGTCTTTATAGATTTGACAACTCATATTATTAGAGTTAAAAGATTTTTTAACCCCCCCCACAGCCAGCTGCTTGGAAGAAGATATGACAAGACAAGATGTGTACATAAACTGTCAACCCTTTTTGTCTCAAAGATCCATATTCCAAACCCTACTAATTAGTAGATGTTTAGGTCTATGATGCTTAATAGATGGTCTAAATATACAGCAATAAACTACTGGGCAAAGCCCATATAGCTTAGAGCCTCTGCTATTTAAATGTTTGCCTAAGAAGTCAGATAGTTATTTGTCAGCCATCTTTAGTGTCCTGATACAAACGCTAGGACATTCAGTCCTTTGTTCACAACTTTTTGTTTGTGTGGGTTTAAATGACTCCAATACATTCATATATCGTTATGAAACACGCATGCACACACACATTCATACACGTACTCAGACACACGCTCATCCTTTGACTGTCAGCACACAGAGTCTCGGCGTCCTCTTAATCAGGATGGTATTTAGCTTTCTTATCTTGAGCTAAAAGCCATTTCCGTCTGTCCCACTCCGTCCCCAGAGATGCTTTGCCGGTTCTTTTGGGTATATTATTTTGACGGCCCGTCACAGGAGGCTGTGGACTCGGCAGACGTACAGAGCTAAGAGTATAAAGAGGTACCAACGTCACGCTGGGCCTAACTGACAGCCTGGGCAAACACTGACATCCCACACGAAGATCTCCTTCTAAAAATAAAAGACAGATTCACTGGCGGCTCAGATTCGAGTGCCTAAATACAACATCCATACTGTACATGCCTCCTTCCAAAAGGCGATGTTCAAGCTATATTTACCCAATATAACAAACGCTCTTGGTTTAAAGGCAAAATCAGCACCTACAGTAAACTGCCACAGATAACTCACACGTCTATCTTATATAGCTCGTAAAGGTTCATACACAAACTCACCCTGTTCAGTTAATTTGTTCTAGTAAAGAAAAAAAGAAAAATCTCCCAGAGGACTACCAGTGTTTCAAAACTAAATGAAATATTTGGTTACACCACTTTAAGTTGTTATGAAGTCATGACAGCTGGCTGAGTGGGCCCTCACCTTGCCTCTGTCCGTGGTCATAGTGGGATGTCGGTGTCACTTTGAGAAGAAACAGTCCAATCTAAACCACGCTTAATTGAGCGAGAGGTGTGAAGCCACAGTCGAGCACAGATTGGCCACAGTTGAGAGCAGTGGTGAATCGGGAGTCTCTCTCTGTCTGTGTGTGTGTGTGTGTGTGTGTGTGTGTGTGTGTGTGTGTGTGTGTGTCTTACACCCAACCACCACTTGGCCAGTTCTCTTTTTTTCTCTCTACCCCTCTCTGTGTCTCTCTCACTTTATCTCAAACTCCCCCTGTTTGTCTGCTTTTTCTCTGCAGTCCTTCCTTTCTGTTCCCCTCTCTGTAGTCCCCTGCTCGGTCTGACCCTCCGCCCCGTCTCCCCTCCCTCTCCGCTCCAACCCCCATCCACAGCATACCCCAGCCTCCACCTCTGTCTCAAACAAAAGGGTGTGAGGGTGAGGGGTAGGTGGGTTGGGGGTTTGGGGGGACGGGGGTCTTGTGTTCCGCCGACAGCAACACCCAAGGTGAGCGTAGCCCTTCACAGCCCAGCGGACCGCCGACATTTCCTCCCCATTAGGGCTGGCTACCTCCCGGCGACCGTGGCAGCTAGGAGACCCGTCCGGGTTTTTTCCGCTACACGAGTCTCGTCCTGCCAACAGTCCCCTCGGATTCCAGTTGGGCGAGGCGGCAGAAAGAAAAAAAAAATATTTCAATGCATACAATTATTGTACACAGCTGTGAGCGTATATTGCTGCGTGTTATTCGGTAGCAACGTTGTTGAAAGGGGTGGGGTGAAGAGGGGGGCTATGCTAATAGTAAGCTGCATGCACCTGAGGGCTAAAGGCAGGGTTAACTGGCAGAGAGATGCTTAGTATGTCCTCTACGGTGCTCTTGGAGGTTCAGGAGGATAAACTGTGGCGGGATCAGCCGCCGCCTGGGTTCACCCGTCATTGCTGCTTTTGTGTCTCTTGACATTAATGATACGGCGGCTGCAATTTACTTTCAATATGGTCAAATGAGATGTCTCCCAAGAAAGAACAATGTGTGTGTGTGTGTGTATGTGTGTGTGTGTGTTTCGGTGTGTGTGTGTCTGTAGAGGGCAGTCCTTGCTGCATTCCTCCTTCAACACAAACAGTATTACTCAGATAAGCCATGGCTGACATATCCCCCTGGCACACTTTTCCAGCACACCTTTTGTGCGTGTGTGTGTGTGTCTGTCTGTCTATCTGTGTGCGTGCTCTTTACGCCTGACCACTATTGAGTGTGCGTTTACGTCACTATGTTTCTATTGGTGCATTGTGTGTGTGTGAGTGTCGGGGAGTGATAGGGGGTAGGAAAGGGGGACAACAGGGATGGAAGAGGAATATTTACATTTAACAAGACTGTGTCCGTGTACGCAGCATTCACACTCCAACAGAAACAGCTTTACTCTGAGAAGCCAAGTCTGACATATTTCTACTGCACACCTTTTCAAAGTTTTGTGTGTGTGTTTGTGTGTGTGCTCTATACACTTTGATCTACTGTGTATGCACATTTCTCTGTCTGCGTTTACATCTCCATGTTTCTATTACAGCATAGTGTGGGTGGTTGCGCGCGTGTGTGTGTGCGCGCGTGCGTGCGCGCGTGCGTGTTCATGCATGTTTTCCAGTACATGCAGAGCTGTTCTATCAGCCTTGACCAGACACTGAGTCACGCTGATCCTCAGGTAGGGCTTGGCCAGCCGAGCGGTGCCATGATCCGACCTGGCACCTGTCTCCTTGGATGCTGAACAGCCGGGCCAGCGACCCGATTGTGGCGGGCCACGACCCCTAAAGTGCACAAATGTTGACATCTTAGACACTGCGCATGTAAGAAATATAATCCACGTTCAAATGTAAGCGAGTTTATGAGTAAATATACGTATATACAGTATGTAATAACATATTCTTATGGAAGAAGAAGCCAGAAACAAAATACATACAGGGCCACGTGTTATTGGGTTAGTATGGAATGGAACCAAGCTCCTTTCTGAGGAATAATAAAGGCTGATTTGTTGTTGTTGTTGTTTTCATGGTTGTGTGTCCTGACGATGACTTTGTGTTCCTCGATGTGTATTCTTAAATGTGATCTGTTGACAAACACGTTTGGACGAGAACATGTCTATGATTGCCCACATCCACACTGACAACAGGAGGGCAACAATGATAGGAGAACAAATCGCATTGCAATCTCCTTTTCCAACTGAGATGAAAATGCACTGCACAGCCAAAAACCTCTTCAAAGTGTGCCTGTGTGTTTGTGTGTTTGAGGGCAGCGCCGACGTCCCAAGACTTCACAAATCGCTAGGTAATAGCCTGTTGTTGTTACACATTCCAGTGCCCTGCCATATTTGCAAGACAAAGAACCATATGCACTCCATTCATAATTCATAATTAAAAGCTGTATGGCTTGCATAGATCAAAGATCACAAGGAAGCCGTGTGTCATAAATGTACGCACAAACAAGAACAGTCAGGAGGTAGCTATGAAAAATACAGGCATAAACATTAAATCGATACTAGGCTGACACAATTTTCTGATTGTACAATGCGGTAACATTACCTTCTAAATGCAAACCAGTGGAGACGTTAGAAGAAATAGCCTGATTTTGTATGTGTTCGTGAGTGCGCACTTTTTGGTGTGTGTGTGTGTGTGTGTTTGTGTGTTTGTACTGTGCATGTGCACATGCTACATGTCTCCACATGCTTGCAACATCAGTCTGTGTGCATGTGTTCCGGACACTAACAAGAGGTGACATCAGGCCGCCAGTTTTGGACAGGAGAAAGACGAGTAGTGGACTGATGTGAAGTGTGATGTGTGTGTGTGTGGGAGAGAGTGTGCCTGTTTGTGTAAGCGTGTTGTGTTTCAGGGGGGTGTTGTGTAAATGGGAGAAGACAGAGATGAGCAGTATACCGATGTGTGTGTGTGTGTGAGGGGGGTGGGGGAGGATGGTGGGTTGCTTGATGGACAGATGAGCATTAGACTGACGTGTGTGTGTGTGTGTGTGTGTGTGTGTGTGTGTGTGTGTGTGTGTGTGTGTGCACAGCGTACAAGACAGAGCCGCGGGCGGCCTGCCGTCTAGTATGGATGGCCGGCAGCGCATCACCACTGCACGACAGGCCAGTGTGGACCAGTGCGTGCCCATCCGCTCGCCTCGCGTATCTGCAGCCGTCCCCCCTGCCACAGGCCCGGTCGGCGCCAACAGAGAGGCAGCCAACCAAAAACGTGTGCTTGGCCTCAAACTGACTCGGCCAGTCCACCGCGATTAGCGTCAGCGCTAGCAAGACGCCGTTGAATGCAAACGAAACCTGTCCTCATGGCAGCTACAGTGGCTGGCTAGCTACATGTGCCCTTCCTTGTGTGGGGACCTAGCTCCCCCAAACACTGTAGAACGTGTGGCACAACGCAGACCTCGTGTCATCCCCCACCTTGTCACGTCACTTGTTTGTTTGTGTGTGTGTGTGTGTGTGTGCATGTGTGTGGGCGAGTGCGCTCGAGTGTGCGAGCAAGAGCCTCCTTGCATTTTCGGACGCATCTGGAGGTCCGCCTCCATGCTGCCAAGTGTCTTTCCGTGGCGCTTTCATCAAAGAGCACGAGACCTGACGCGGCGTCGCTTTGACGGATGTGTTATGCCATCGCAGTGCACAGCCCTACCGACCCCCTCTGCCGATGCCATCACAAGCTACGGGGCTTCTTTTAGGTCGTCAGATCTGGCTAGAAGGTCTTAAACAGACATGTCTCGCAAACTGCATATAGGCCTGTCTCTAAGGTCACTTTTGCAATACAGAGAAAGTGAGGGGTTATGGAAGACAGACTTAGACATACGTAAGTCTATATATATATTAGAGAGAGAGAGAGAGAGAGAGAGAGAGAGAGAGAGAGAAAAGACACTGAAACATAAATGTCATATTTGAAGCCTACATATACTGTACATATGCATATACTGTACTATATATATATATATACACACACACACACACACACACACAGTATAAGTATACTTATATACTTAAGCAAACATTTCAACATGGTAGGTCTTATACCTTGCCCTTGGGATTGTCTTCTTGAATGGTGAACAGCTTTCATTGCAGTTTATTGTATTTCATAAGCGCTTTTAAACAGAGCTACAGGCTCTTTCCAGCGGCTCTCCTGGTATTCCTTCCTATTTCCCACTCGAAATATGCATGTGAATGTATGAAAATGCATGGCTGACCCAAAAACTGGCCGTATAATAATGAAAGTAATTAACACAGCAGGGAGACTGGTAGGATGTTGACAGCATTTTACCCTCCGCTCAACATGCCCCCTCCCCCCTCCTCTCTCTCTCTTTCTCTCTTACACACGGCTGTGCTCATGCACTTACACACTCGTATACACCCCCTCTCCGTAAAGATCTTCCAGACAGGCTCAACAGTGCCACTTGCTGGACTCTGGATGAACAACACTTTATATAACAACTATTTAGGAGCTTCCGCTGTGGACATCTGCTCTTCCCACCTTCTTTTCCTGCCCTGGTGATAAAACCGCTTGTGTCTATGGATGGCCCTTTGGCCTATGTATTCATTAATTACATATGCCTCTGCTACTTTGATTGGAGGATGTTAATCAAACATATCCCTTATCAAACAAGGCCTTTGAGGCAAAAGCACAGCAGCAACAATGATGAGAATGTGGTTCTGTTACATAACAGCCATAAATTAAAAGCAGAACCAAGTACTTGTTGGATTAACACATTTTTGAACCTCTAAACCTCTGTATAAATTGAATCCTAGTGCATATGAACCCCTTGTAGGTTCACACCTAAAATTCCGCTGGGCATTATCATCATCGACCATTGTATGATGAACCCCAGGGCCTTCAGACTTCAAAACTCAAGCAATATTGACAACATTCCAGCAGAAAAGACATTCGAAAAGGCATTGATATTAAAGATGTTGAAATATGCACACATGCATACATATATGCACGCATACATACAAACATAAAGTCCTGTCACTTGGATAGAATAATCCAGAGTAAAGTATTCATTTCAAAGGATTACCAATATTAGGACCAAGAGCTGATCTCATTAGGACATTTTAAACAAATTGTTTAGGCTATGGAAGCTGAACATTTTTAAAACTGCCAATGCTTTGTAAAGTGGCAAGTGATTTTTATATCTTTCTTTTTAGCTTTTTCTGACTGTGCCCTTTATCTTAAAATGTTAGTATGGTTAGTTGTCTGTCAGTCACGTATGTTTTTGTACTGCTGCCTCCTTGGCAAGGTATGTCTTGCAAAAGTGATTTTAATCCCAAAAACACTATCTAGTTAAACAAAGGTTTGATAATCATTTAAAAAAAATCTCCCCAATTTGTCAAAATTATTGGTACCCTTACTTTTTATTCACCTTGCCTGTGCCTAGCTAACATAACAAAGTTTCTACAGCCCTTGAAAAGGACATAGCAGGGGACTAGAGATTATTCTCCCGTACAAAATCTCTCCAGATCCTTCCTCTGCCCTGGTCCTGACCGGTGGACTCCTCAACTCACCCCACAGGTTTTCATTGGGATTTAAGGCAGGGGACTTGGACGGCCGTTGGAAAAGCTTTGATTTTATGCTCAGTGAACCATTGAAGAGTGGGCTCAAGAGTTAGGCTTTGGAACCTTGTCTTTGTGGAACACCAGCCCACAACCCAGTTTTAGTATCCGGGCAGAAGCAGACCGACTTTGGCCAAACTTTCCAAACCAAAATGTCCTTTTACTTGGCCAAGTAGACACAATGCCGTGTGCTTTGACGACAGTTATTTTTTTCCTTTGCAAACCTTTCAAATAGTTTGTTGGCATGGGGGTGGTATTTAATTGTAGATCTAGCGACTTTGTGATGTCAAGGTACATTCTATTTATGAAACTGTCAAGGTCATTGTACAGTCGTTTTTGTATAGTAATGTAGCCTATAGTAGTCTGGTTTCTACCGCAGAACCTATCATGGGTAGTAAGTGCTTGCTTATTATTGTTTGGCTATTCCATTTAAAATGGTAACACATCTAATAAGGACCAGTGTCATCCATCTTCCTAGCATAGTCTTTATTTGTTTGTTCTTCAATTCAAGAGACTGCCCTGCACAAGTTTGTATAACATTGGTGATCTTGTTAGGAGTTGTTTTTGATGCAGAACAATAGTTCTCAATAACTAGGCTATCTTATTAAAATATTTTCTGTTCCCAAGTTTTCGTATTTTAGCATAGCTCCACAAATACTAGTTTTAAAATGGTGCAGCACGAGATGGCACTTATGACACTTCAATGATTTGTGCGGAGTTGTGCAGCATAGTATAATAGTACTGATCTGAACTCAACAAACAAACTTTGTGCATTACACTGCACATCTGATATGTATACAGTGGTAAAGCTTCATATGCAACACACTGCACGTGAGAGATACATGGTTCAACCAGGAAGCTTACATGGTATTTGATGAAAAGGCAATGTGAAACACTTCATCAGTGCGTTCCCTGACCCTCCATTTCCTTTTGAGTTAATGGTATTCATTTGCTGTCTGGCAGCCTCCCACCGTCACTGTCGTGCTCAGCAAACGTGAGCAGGATTACAAACTTGCCACGGTCCCAGCATGCTTCAGGGCCACACAATGGCCTTGCCAATCCAGCTGGAATCAGGCCTGGCCTGGAGACTCGGAAGGACAAGAACCCAGTGAACAGGCTTTCTCTTCTCTTTCTCCCTAGACATCTTGTTCAACTGCGAGGGGATGGGGGAGGGGAGGGGAAAGGAATAGGAAGGGCTTCTCAATATATACTTCCTGTTCTCAAATGGGATGCTGAAATATTTCCTGAGATAACTAGCAACAATTTGAGCTTTAGCTTTATGATAAAGTATTTTGATTCAAAATTAATTTCTTACATGACGTACATTTTGAATGCATGATGTTTGTCAAAGTAGTTCCCACTGTGACGAAATAATTTTGAAAAGTAGTTTTACACAACTCCATGTTATTGTCCTGATAAATTATCTTTTGATATATTATCAAAATATTATCAGACTACCCGACATTTAATGATCTGGAACCAGCTGAAGATACCTGAGACACTTTGAATCTGAACAAACGCCTGGCTATTTTGACCTCTCCCCTAATGACCCAAAGGTGTGTGTGGTTTACCGCACTTTTTTCTTCTTCTTGACTATGTCACCATGATGTCGTCTGTCATTCTTTCTATGCTGTGTCAAATTTGAAATGTCCATCTTCTTAAACATTAACCACAAACTTGATTTAAATTGTTGAATTCACTAGTTGCGATATCCAGTCATTTTCTTTGTCTCCAAAGTTATCAAGAAGCTTAATTAATTCATTCTCAATCATCAAGCTTAACCTGCATGTAGCAATGCTTATAAACCCGATGTTCTTGCACCAAATATGCTCAAGTAGTTTGACGCTTAATTGAGATCGCTGGTCAGCTTTTGTGATGCACGTCATCGGTTTTGTGCAACAGCATGCCGTGTGCTTTATTTGATAACATGTCTACCCTGCATCCTCGCTGAACTGCAGAAGTACGCGGAGGGATAGTGTGACAATTCTTACCACTAATACTGCGTAGAGCTGAAGGTGTGGCATCACGCCTAAAACTGCAGCACAACTAAAATGTTCAAATAGCTTCATGGGAAGATAGTCTGAACTCTGGGAGGCTCCAATCAATAAAATTGTGTCAAAGTGTCACCATAACAGCCCTGGCAATAAGTGAGTGCTTGTGTTTCAACAACAATTTGTCGAGTTGAAGGATCATTACTATGATGTCCATTGTGTTGTGACAAACAAACGCACGTGGCTGGAAGTATAGCATTATCAATAGATGTGCTGACCTGAATGATTCGAATTTGACATTTGCTACTTCGGAAATGTCATGAAAACGTTTGCTAATGACCCAAATGGCATGAACTTGGACACTTGGTCTTTTACCAAATCTGAAAATAATACTGGGACATAGCAAGGCTGCAACTTGGAAATTGAAGATGCAAGGCCTGATTTGGCTGAACATGGGGCTCTGCATCGAGCGTGAAGTGTACATTGCAGTGCAACAACCAAGTAAGGAAATATATTAACATATATTAGTCGATGCTATTGTGATTGAGATTGAGAATTGAACCATAAGGCGCATGCCAAGGAGGCGATCCACTGTTTGACATTGAATTCCCATTGTGGAGTGAATGCATTGTTGATTATGCTCACATATTTTGTTGTGGTTTTCTCGATTTAAGACAGTCAACATTTATCAGTTAAACCTAGTATTTTTGAGTGGATTTAAAAGGCCATCATTGTATTTCATCTTGTATTTGCATAATACTCCGGATTCGGCTTTGGTGTGGTCGTAGACGTAAAACAATCACAAATGTTGGGCGTTGCATATTCATTGAGTTTGGAATATTGATTTCTGTAATTGATAATTGTTATTATTTTTGGGATTGTGATATGCTGTGCATACGTTTTTATAAAATAAAATCTATGTTTGAGGGCCATGAAGTAGATAGCTAATTTTCAGAAACGCTGTACTACAGGAAACATGTGAAGCTTTGAACAGCTGACAGATGATGATTCGATTTGATACAGACACCTTTTGATCAAATAATGGTATCTACAGAGTAAGATCATCATTCAAGTTATTGTTTTTTTAGAATATGGGAGCATCCATAAGTTTTGGGAGTGTTGCATACATCAGTAACTCCACCAATCATTGCAACAAATTATAAACTGTGTTCATTTAAATTCAAATGACCGTCTTTATTATCAGCATTCAATGCATGTTAATGGTGCATGAAATTACAGAACACTCGCAAACAGGCATGCATAATCAAGCTGTGACGACAGAAACTGTCCACAAGATGGTGACCTCAGTGCAGAGCTCAAATTTGAGGTTGGGACTGTGTACTGTGAGGACACTAATACAACACAATCACAAATTAGACATCAATCTACTCTGCTCCTATGATTGGCAAGTGTGTTAATCATTTGAATATTCCATATGAATAGTGGAAAGCAATATTAATAAAAAAAGGTTAGGATTATGCTAATATCTTAGAGCTGCGTATGATAAGGTGCATAAGCAAAAATCTTACCCTTGTTGCTTAGACACTTCTTATCAGTATGTCTCCATGAGAGGTTAACTCAAGGCCAGCTATCCTCTGTCCTACAACTAAACTGTTTAAAATTACTTTCCCCCAACTATTCAGGGTTTGACAATAATGTCTGAATATTTTACTGCCACCGAGCTACGGTAAACCTAAAAGAGTTTTAACAAGATATAAACACCAGGCTTTTTATAGACTTATTAAAAAGGGCTGAGACGCCAGACGACATATGCCACATTCTTCTCAATCTCCATGGTTACTTGAGCAAGTAAAAATGCAGGCTTTCAGCATCAAAGTAAATGTCGGCATGCTTTTTAGAGTGAGCTGCAGATGCTCTGCTCTGTTCTGTTAGCTTTTCCATTTGAGGAGAGCGAGCGGATTAAGTGACGGCTGATCCCAGCAATAAAGGAGACAACATTTACAGTGCAGTTAATCCCTGGTGGTGCTCTCTTGAGTGCCGCAAAGTCATCTCAACTTGTTGAGGAGCACCTGCCTGGTTGACCCCACCCCCTGAGTTTGACCACAAAGTAAGACGGACGTGCTTGCCAGTACATCAGGGGTCCTCACACATTTTAACCAAAGGGGCGAGTCCCAGTCCTGTACTCTTTCAGGGGGCCGGGCCTTTTGGGGAGGACAGGGGCTGTTTGTGTCTACTCTATTCAAATATTTGTTGATTTGAAATAATGCGCTTATATTTCCTTAATGTGTAACAACCACATGTATATACACTTTAGGAACAGATTTTACCTTTAAAAAACCAAAGTGATGAACCTCACGAAAGATCAATAGCATTTAACTAGAATCGCCCTTTTTTTGTGGAAGCCAATTTTTCTGTTTTTTTCATTGCTATTAAAAATAAAATAGCTTACCTCTTCTCATGTCTTCTTAAATCAGTGGGAACTGTGAGTTTGCTTTTGGCTGACAAGGTAGTCTGTCAGGCTCCATTTTTGTCACTGCCATTCGCAATAGCTGATGCAAATGTTCATCAGAGAGTCTGGGTGTAGTTGGAGATTTAAGGTGTTTGATTTGTGAAAAGGTTTGCTCACACAAGTGCTGCCAAATATTGTGAATCTTTTCAGTGTATGCTTTTTGGGATTGGGGTAGGTCTCAGTGGAGAGAGAGGAGTAGAAATTGTACAGAGTGCCTGACTTTAACGTGTTATTCAGAAGGTCACAACTTTGCAATTCGGCCAATTCAAGCTGGTAAATTGGCTGGACATAGTTGATGTCGGCTGCAAAAAGGGTTCTGAAAAATGCTCACGTCTTTCGTGTGGACATGAAGCTCTTTAAATTGGTTTTGGAACTCCGGTTGCAACATTTCCAGGGCCTCCACACCCTTTTGGGCCCGGAGTGGAAGTGGTGGTTTCTGAGATGATAGCTTTTGTGTGGTAGGGGGTTGGCAGAAGTTTTTCTCCTTTACTTGTTTAATCAGGAGACACAATTTTACCTTGATTTCTTTCAAATGTGCATGCATATCACAGCTTAGTTTCCCCTTGCCTTGAAGCTGCACATTCAGACTGCTGAGTAATGTTGTTACATTCGTTAACCCTTCCCTGTTATCATCAAATTCACTAACATATTTTTTCCTCAGGGTCAACTTGAGCCCATCAAGATAAACCTACAGAAATTGATAGTAATTTAAATTGTTACCCATGTTGGTGTGTCAGATACTTTATATCTCTTTCTTGACCAAGTAAATATCCCTTTGAATAAAATGTAGAACCCACCTCATCGGATCACATGCTACCCCATATTTTGATAGTTTTGCCAGTTTGTTTCGTATGTATTGCCTAAAGGGACAGCACCCAAACCATGGCCTCAAACCATTTTCATCCCATTAGCGGCACTAATTCTACCCTGCTGTTCAAGCGGTGAGCGGGACCCTAATAACTTGACATTTTTTGGAAGGTAACGTGCCCAAACTTGGAAATTGAGAGAGAACAGAATCTTTCGGTGGTGTAGAGACACTGGGAGGGGCGAGTTCTTATCAGAGGAGAATTCCTCATAATCAGGGTCCTCTTCAACAGTATCCTCTGTGTCACTTTCACTGTCAGATAGCTGTGGCCGAATCTCATTGGCTTAGAGGTCATGTTCTATTGAGAGAGTATAAAGGAGAGCACACAGCACCCAGATAAATAGTTTAGCAGGCTGCTGTGCAAGCCTTTTATCTGTTTGCCCCTCCCTTATTAAGTGTAAACTATCGATACTCTCATGGGAACCACATTTTCCCTCCCCATGTCGCGTGAGCTATCAGTAGCTCTCGTGCTACTACAAACATGTAAGCTTAGGGCCCTACAGCACAGGCTAGTTTTTTGAAGATTATATATATATAATGTAATGCATGTGACAGTTACCTGAGACGGCGAAATTGATATTGAATCAGCTAAAACTAACAAAACCAATGTGTGTAAGATGTGCATATTTCCTTAATGTTTTATACAGCTAAAACAGCCTGGGGTCAAATTGACCAAAATTAATACAGGGTGCATTCTAATAATAGATAGTATTTCATTTCAACGTTGTGATGCAGTTTATTCACTTCATATGCAATTAAATCTTTTCAGCGTTTTCAAAAATAGAAACAAGAGAAACAGAGAGAGGTTTGCAAAGTGAGCAATGCAGATGTGTTACAAAGATATTTTGGTTTCATCGACACAGTACAGTGGATAAGTAGGGTCCTGCACTCTCATTACTGGCAGATTATTTGAGTTTAGAAACCCAAGAGTACTTCTCCCAGCCAGGACAGTCCCTCTTCTATTCTTAGTCCAGTCTTGGAAGAGATGAGCGGATCTCTCCCGTCTCTCTGGGTGACAGTGTCCTCCCAACGTTGTCCAGTCTTGGGTTTCACTCGGCAAAGCAGGTTTTCCGTGACGCCCGATCCTGTTAAACACAAAACAAAAAACGGTTTGACGGCTTTTTGAAACGCAGTTTCCTCAACTGAAAGGGAGATTTCTTGTTTAATGCAGGGACGGTGGTGTTATGCTGTGCGGGGTTGTGCCATTCTACCTTACTATTGTAGCCCAGCCTCTGATAACTTCCACCGCATCATGACTCTGGAGGATGAGAAAGAAAGTAATGTCTTCCTCACCGTTCTTCATGTTTAAGACAGTATAACCTCCCCATGCTGATGTACATGTCTTGTGTATTTGAGTGTGCGTGTGGACGATGTCCTTGTGCCACTGTGTTTTCAGATGTTTGCGTTCGGAGTATTTGAGCCGGATTTCCCAGCAGTAGGTTCAAAGCTATAACACAAACCTTTTCTTACACTCATTGCAATCTTATTGCTGTTCTCACAGGAGGCTTCGCTGTGAGCGGTGGCATGTTGCGACACATCGTTGACCTCCAATAGCTGCAGAACTGAAAACTTCAATATGGGTGTCATTGTATCAGCCAATTTTCTCAGGTGCTGGGAAGCTTTTTTGCTCTAAGCTGTTCCGAGGCGGTTTTTATTTATTCTTTTTTTTTTCTGCTCTTTTGGCAGACTTGGCCTGAAATTGAAACTTTGAGAGGAAGTTCACAAGGCTACAGTAGTACCGTTAGATTATTTATTTTTTTCGGAAGGCGTGCATCCTCCATGAAATTGGATTAATGGGATTTATTGCACCACACATGATGGGCTATATTGTGCCTTGGTTCTAAATTGCAAAACATTGAATTGCAGGCACACAATATTGCCATAGCAACATGTTCTGAGCACAGGAGAGAGAGAGAGAGAGAGAGAGAGAGAGAGAGAGAGAGAGAGAGAGAGAGAGAGAGAGAGAGAGAGAGAGAGAGAGAGAGAGAGAGAGAGAGAGAGAGAGAGAGAGAGAGAGAGAGAGAGAGAGAGAGAGAGAGAGAGAGAGAGAGAGAGAGAGAGAGAGAGAGAGAGAGAGAGAGAGAGAGAGAGAGAGAGAGAGAGAGAGAGAGAGAGAGAGAGAGAGAGAGAGAGAGAGAGAGAGAGAGAGAGAGAGAGAGAGAGAGAGAGAGAGAGAGAGGACGCACATGTGTGTTTTAAACGTTAGGGGATTCAAACCACTAAGCTAATTCACCATTGTAATACTGGATTAAGCACTTGGAAAGTTACAGCTCCTGTCGAGGGCAATAGATTTTGAAAAAACTGTTTTTTTGCTCTTGGTTGATACTTATTCACCCTTGTACAGAGCCTGGAATTTAGCGTTGTATGGGGTGCTTGCCCTTTTGAGTTGAGCTCCTAATGAAATGCATCCGTTGATATTGGCCATACCACCGGATATAGAACGCAACATTTTTGTCTCCTCTGGATTAAAGCTTATCCAGTTTTTCCGAGGCATTCCACTTGGATTGAGGAAGTCAGCAAGTTGTGTTACATTGGACCACTGTGTGCAGTCGTCTCCAAGTACCAGGAACATCCTTTGCGTGAAATGAAAAAATGAGGGGGTGGGGGAGGATTAAAAGGTATTTTGAGCAAACCCAGGGGCTGGGGAGGTGTGGTGGGTGGGGTTGTTTTTAAGTGCCACTTATCTGCGAATGCATGTATGACGTGAACCTCTTCCACTTAAGGTTAAGTTGTCTCACCTACCCCCTACAACCCAGTTCATTTCGGTGACTAACTCCCCGCATTTTTACCTCTTGTTTGCTAAAACTTTGAAGTGCACCATCTTCACCGTACTGGCCGCGGTCATTGTGGATAAGAACAAACATTGTGAATGATCGTCTTAGGTGTCTCTTAGGTCGTTACTGATGAGGTTCAAAATTGAAATACTGAAATCTTCGTTTTTTTTCCTGATCTTGCTATGGGTGCCGATGTGGACCCCTGTGCTCGTCAATGATGTGTCAGCCCTTTATTACTCCTACCCTCACCTCTCACTGTCGGGCCTTGAATCGCTCAAACACGCAAGGGAAATTAAACCTGGATTTATTCAGGATAGCAATTTCTAGTGAAGGCTTCGGAGCGGCAGGCGCCCAAACAGAGCCCTCTCGCTGTCGTGTGTGTGGGTTCGAGAAGTGGCCCACAGGGACTGTTATGGGAAGCGTGCACCTCCAAGCTGAGCTCCGGTCCCAACATGCAAAACCCTTCTCCTCCAGCCTAAGGCACTTGATCACGCCTGGCACTACAATCGTTGTGACATGAAACAATACAAGAAACTATTAATATTCTAGCTTTACTATATTGAGGGTGTGAACATAGCGGTTGGAGTTCTTTTATTATTTGATTTGCTTTGAAAAACTTCTTAAGTGCACAACAGATTTATATTGTAAGTTATAACTGCATCGAGCAGAAATCCTGTTTGTCAACATTCTCTCAAAACCCAATGATCGCATCACACAATGTAGCATTTGTTGTATGTTGGTAATTATATATATATATAGGAGAACTATATATACACACATACACACACACAGTGGGGCCAAAAAGTATTTAGTCAGCCACTGATTGTGCAAGTTCTCCTACTTAGAAAGATGAGAGGTCTGTAATTTTCATCATATGTACACTTCAACTATGACAGACAAAAATGAGAAAAAAAATCCAGGAAATCACATTGTAGGATTTTTAATGAATTTATTTGTAAATTATGGTGGAAAATAAGTATTTGGTCACCCACAAACAAGCAAGATTTCTGGCTCTCACAGACCTGTAACTTCTTCTTTAAGAAGCTCTTCTGTCCTCCACTCGTTACCTGTATTAATGGAACCTGTTTGATCTCGTTATCTGTATAAAAGACACCTATCCACAGCCTCAAACAGTCAGACTCCAAACTCAACCATGGCCAAGACCAAAGACCTGTCGAAGGACACCAGGAAGAAAATTGTAGACCTGCACCAGGCTGGGAAGAGTGAATCTGCAATAGGCAAGCAGGTTGGTGTGAATAGATCAACTGTGGGAGCAATTGAAAGAAAATGGAAGACATACAAGACCATTGATAATCTCCCTCGATCTGGGGCCCCACGCAAGATCTCATCCCGTGGGGTCAAAATGATCATGAGATCGATGAGTAAAAATACCAGAACTACACGGAGGGACCTGATGAATGACCTGCAGAGAGCTGTGACCAAAGTAACAAAGGCATCAGACGTGGCTGGGTCTTCCAGCATGACAATGATCCCAAACACAACGCTCGGGCAACGAAGGAGTGGCTCCGTAAAAAGCATTTCAAGGTCCTGGAGTGGCCTAGCCAGTCTCCAGACCTCAACCCCATAGAAAATTTGTGGAGGGAGTTGAATGTCCGTGTTGCCCAGCAACAGCCCCAAAACATCACTGCTCTAGAGGAGATCTGCATGGAGGAATGGGCCAAAATACCAGCTACAGTGTGTGCAAACCTGGTGAAGACTTACTGGAAACGTTTGAGCTATGTAATTGCCAACAAAGGTTATGTTACAAAGTATTGAGTTGAACTTTTGTTATTGACCAAATACTTATTTTCCACCATAATTTACAAATAAATTCTTTAAAAATCCTACAATGTGATTTCCTGGATTTTTTTTCTCATTTTTGTCTCATAGTTGAAGTGTACTATGATGAAAATTACAGACCTCTCTCATCTTTCTAAGTAGGAGAACTTGCACAATCACTAAATACTAAATACTTTTTGGCCCCACTGTATATACACACACACAAACAAATAAATAAGGAATTACAGCTTTAATATAGATTATAGAAAGTATGAGTATGTGGGCCAGGCTTTAGTGTCAGACAGGACATTTTAACAGCATTATACCAGTCACTCATCGAATCAGTTCTCACGCACAATATTGCATCGTGGTACAACTTCCTCACAGTGAAAAGCAAGGAAGAACTCACGAGAATCATCAAGCATGCAACCAAATTCATAGGCACCACTAAAACCCAACTCTCAGATCTTTACAGTGCGTAAAATGAAACGCAGACTCCATCACTAAGGATCCCTCACACCCCCTTCACCACTCCTTTCAGCTGCTCCCATCAGGCACACTTCTAGTCAAAAAGAAAACTTTCAAAAACTCTTTCATTCCCACTGCAATTTCAATCTTAAATAAAGCCAAATACACTGTCACTACTTTTTAATACAGCTTTGCACAACCTGCTCTTATTTATTTGTGTTTATTTAGAATTTAACGTTATGTGAGTCTTTGGGGTTGTTTTAATGCTGTTCGGAGCCCCCAACTGAGGACAATTTTCTATCGCGTTTTTTGAATATTAATTTAAATTGAACTTGAACAGGGACAGGCAAAATGATCTGGTCTTTCCGTCCACCACCTGGGTTCCATGCATCGTCCAGTTTCTGTAAACTTTTTAAACCATTACCCCCCTCCACAGAGGCAAAGCTCTCAAGTTGCAGCAAGTGCAGCACTTAGTCTACCAGTAGTTTAATGGAGCATGCAAATTAACTCCACAAAGACCAGTCTCCCCGTCACTTCTGAAAAGGTTTCCAACCTAAACACAAGTTCTAATACCATCGTCTGTAAGTGTCACTTTGCAAAAGGTTGACTTTAGTGTGTATACGAAACTTTCTCCCAAACGTCTCATTCATTCATTCCCAAAGGTCCACTCCTGAGTTGTTATCATTAGTTCCACTACGTGTCCTGACAGTGAGGGATGAGCAGCACCCTTTCCTTTTGAGAGAGGGGGAGGAGAGAGAGAGGGGGAGGAGAGAGAGAGAGAGAGAGAGAGAGAGAGAGAGAGAGAGAGAGAGAGAGAGAGAGAGAGAGAGAGAGAGGGGGAGAGAGAGAGAGAGATAGAGAGAGAGGGAGGGGGATAGAGAGAGAGTGGGGGTGGGGGGAGGGACTGCTACTCTGTGACACCGGCAAACTGTTCATGAGCCACCGGACTTAACAAGGGCCCGCCATTCATAATTAATAACCCCCTGGTTGTTTTAAGACACCGGGGTCTATGCATATTTCATTGAAATAACCAGTGAATATGTTATGTATAAGACTGTTTGAAGATTGGACAAAGGCAGTCAGCATCCTGTAAAATGACAGAGTGCTTCCTCGCTCTGCATCTTTCTGTCTGCACGCCAAGCACTTCCCCGCACGGTCTGTTCCATCCCCAGTGTAGAACCGGGGGATCCAAGGGGAAGCTGCTTTACTGCTACCTCGGTAGTTACTATTAATAGAAACAATACAATAAGGGGGACCTTTTCATATGGATATTTTGGGATGGTAAATTCCGCGTTCCCCTTGATCATTAGACCCTCTATAAAAGTACGATTTTATGACATGAAATAAATATGCTCACGCTGAAAACTGTTTCTTCATTCATTTTCTGATAGCATGCTAGGTCAAATGTTTCATTTATATATTACCTATACAGTACACACATTATAAAATAAGTAGCCGCTTTAGTATGCACACCCAAGGTTTATTATGCACACCAAACAGAGTAATGTTGCTGCAACTCAATATTTAAAGCATACAGACATGGTCAGAAGACTCGGTCAGAGTTGACCGAGAATGGAGCAAGTGTGACTTTAACAGTAGAGCATTTGTTGGGGTCAGACTTGTTTTTTTTCAATATAAAAGAAACGATTCCATTTCTGCAATTATCACGCAAAATGAAAAACATGACATCTTCGGCAGTGCTCCCACTGGTATTAGATAGATCTACTTTTGTAAAGTTGTTGGTGACTATATCTCTGTACCCTATCTAGCACCCCTCTTAACTCTGCCTCAATCAGAAAGGGCTTAAGCTTTCCTGTAACATTTATTTATGACCTATTTACACATTTCCCGGATCTTCACAGACTGTATACAGTCTCAGATCCTCATAATCACCAGGGTATAGATCTTAAATAAAATATGAACGGAACAAGAAATGAATCGTTCCATCTCGCCCTACTTTTGTATATAGCACATTCGGATCATAGAATTTCATTTGGTACAAGACTTCCCAGCACAATCTGTGCTTGCGCCAAATAGATGCGTCTTGACAGTATTCCAAATAACTTGATTGTGTGATTTCGAAGAAAACTTTCCTGCCCCGGGCTTTGTACCCATCTTGTGAACTTGTCAGCGGATACACCCGGCTTGTTGTGCACGACAAATTGCACCTTCATATCTGCTGGCTAGCGTCAGCACCCTCCAGAGCGGTGCCCGTTGCTCTACCATACAATCAACTGGAGTTTGATGCCCGTCAAGCTATCACTCAATATTTCAGAGAGAAGCTCCACAAAAACAAGTGCCGTATTAGAGAAAGAAAGAAAAAAAAATTGCCCCCCACAGCAAGAGAGAGCAATGGGAAAGAGTCGATTGGATAAAATGGGCCTTGTGTACTGCTGTCGCTACGACTGTAGATTGCCCTGTCAGTCTTTCCTATCATTTTCCAGGACATTGACATATAACGACCACTTTCAGAGCGTTAGTGGAACAGTATAGCGTTGGAGGTGCATTAAACACACTTACAAAACAAATCAATTTTTGTTAACAGACATATCTATCAGTGGTCAAATTCATCTACCCTTTCCTTAATACTTTCCATATTTCAATGTCAATAGTTTGAATTTGCTGACTTTTCTATAAAAATCCCATTCATTGGCTCCTCTTGGAAGGGCACAGATTCAACCCTGAGGTGATCCACACTCCTAACCCCTCCCCTCTCGTCCGTTATAGAACCATCACAGGTGCAGAAAGCAAATTGTACTGATGAAAAATAATTTATCAAAGCCGGGGTTGTCATTGAGTCACCTTTTGCAAGAAATGTCACCTTCAACCTGGGTTTCCATTCATAACCTAATGTTCTAATTGAATGGAGCTGTGCAATTGCCTGGGGCACCTAAAGGAAGTTTCCATTATAATACCCATGATTAAGTGCTCCCTTGGTATTGTGACATCCCTCTTTTTCATCTCTCATATTTTGCTGTGAAGACAAAGGCAAACTGACATCTCAACCCATCCAACTTGTTTATAATGACTCAGTATAAACTTAGCCTTAGTTCAACATAGTTCATGATTATTATTATTAATTACTTAAATTCAATAGTGAATTTCTTGCAACCTGAGGACATGCTACAAATAAAATGAACCATAGCAAATAAAGGACAGCTTCATTGTAAAAAACAATTCAAATGAAGTGAAAAGATTAATAATCAGATTAAGAATAGGAAAAATCAATTAAATCAGTTGAGACAGTATAATCATAGACCTGACGGAACAGATGTTTTGTAGTAGTCTTTTAAAAGTTCATAGGTACTCGGCATATCGGATCTCCATGCGAAGGGAGTTCCGAAGGGAAGGGGCAGCCACACTGAATGCTCAGTCCCCAAAAGTCCGCAATCTGGTGTGGGGGATGGAGAGTAGTCCCATGTCAGCACACCTGAGATTCCGGGAGGGGTAGGAGTGAACCAGGGCTAGGGCATGGAGGATTTTACATGAGGAGGAGGATTTTGTAGGTTACACAGTACTTGACTGGGAGCCAGTGTAGGTGCACGAGAGTGGGAGTGATGTGCTGCTGGAGTTTGGTGCATGTGAGAACCCTGGCAACTGAGATCTGAACATACTGGAGCCTATCCAGGGTTTTTCTTGGCACCCAGCAACTCTGTTACAGTGGTCCAGACAGGAGGTGACACATGCGTGGATGAGGGTCTCTGCCACTCGTTGAGCGATGGCCGGAGTCTGGAGATGTTTTTGAGGTGGTAGAGGGTCAGTTTGGTGACAGATTTGATGTGTGGTTCAAAGGACAGGGTGAAATTGAGAATGACCCCCAGGTTGCAGACTTGTGAGGAGGGGCAGATGGTGCAACCGTCAACAGTGAGGAGAAGGTTCCCATTCTTTCAAAACCGCGCCTTGGAGGCTACAATCATGAGCTTGGTTTTATTGCTGTTGAGTTTGAGGAAGTTTGGTGTCATCCACGTTTTATATTGATGAGGCAGTTGACATGTGACCAGGGATGGAGTTGGGTGGAAGGTTTGGTAGTATGGTTAGATGTCATCTCATCGGCACATCATTGGAATCTGACCAAGGGGGAGTTTATAAATGATTAAGAGGAGGGGTCCAAGCCTAGAAGCACACTTTGGCTGATATGGTATAACAGGAGTCTTTGGGAACAAATTACTTTCCATCAGAAAGGTAGGACTGGAACCAGGAGCGAGCAGTACCGGTGAGTCTGAGATATTACGACATGTGGTCTAGGAGGAGTGTATGGCAGACAGTGTCAAAGGCAGCTGAGAGGTCTGGAAGGATTAGGATACTCAATGTGGCCCGGAGTCAGAGGCAATGAGGAGGTTGTTAGTGATCATTAAGGTAGTGTCTGTACTGTGATGTACTCTGAAACTGGATTGAAGGGGCTGATAGAGCTCATGGTTTGATATGTGGTGGTGGAGTTGGCTGGCTCTGTCCAGAATCTTACTGAGGAAGGGAAGGTTTGAGAATAGCCGGTAGTTTGTGAGGTAGTCATGGTTCAAACCTGGCTTTTCTAGTATAGGGGTGAAAGCAGCCATTTTAAAACTGGAGGCAACTGTGCTGCACTCTAGGGAGAGATTTATCGTCTCAATCTCGAGGGGACACAGGCTGTGGGCATCACTTCCAGAACACAGGTGGAAGCCTTGGCTTGTGTGGCCAACTTAGTGACATATATATCATCAACGGGGAGAAGGAGGAAAACCAGCACTCTGGGCAGACGGATAACAAAGGGAACTATATCCAGTGAGTGAAGTGATGGAGTGGGGTCAGGCATGTGGAGCTGCTGGTGGTTTTTGGCATTGTTTAGTTTCATCAATGTCAGGTTGAACCTACGGTGAGGATATGGAAATATGACTCATTTGGTACTGAATTCTATGCTCATTTAATTCTGACATTAACTTTTGAAGGAGTATTCAAACTTCATTTTAAATTGCAGGCTGTATGAAAGTATCTAACTGTAGCTCATCAAAAGCGGGTGCCATAATAAATAAAATCAGTTATTTTGAAGAACTAGCAAAATCAGCTTAAGAAATTGGATTTTGTAGTGTCTCTGTGTGCTTCACCGCTTGTGCATCATCATGTTTGGAGCAGACAATAGTTTGCATGAGTACTGTACTTCCTGAGAGAGATGCAGAGACCAATGTGTACTGAAGCGATGCTTCGTTGGAACTCATTAGACCCACTAGAGTGGACAGGCGTAAAGAGCCAGCCTTCAGACACCAAAAATACAGCCCCACTTGACTTTGACTGAAGTGAAGTGCTGTGGTTTTGAGGTGACAAAGGGCTTTTGTCCAGTTTGGTAAACACTAAGAAAAATTTAAATTGTACCCTATCATGCAGCTCAAGGTCTGATTTCAAAAGGAAGCAGGAGGATTTGTTGGAATGTAATTTTAGATAAGGTGCCGTCCTGCAAACAGTTGTCTAACACAGTGCATGGGATAATCAATTGAAATAGATTGTCGTATTGGGTCATCAAAACAGAACTCTTTGATGTAGACTCAATTTCCATAAAATAAGCCTCTGTAAGTGGAATGAGTGTGCTACTGAATCCATTACAGATGAAATTGAAAAGCAATTTCACTAGTTTTTTTTATGTTCCGCCTTGTTCTTTGCTTTTACTTGGTTTTACTTTTGAATCATACATGTATATACCAATTGACTGTATTTCTTTCAATCGCATGGTGTCTTAACAATGGGTGGCATAACATGAACTGCATTTTCATGGTTTATCGCTATGTCATATTTAATGTGCTTCAGCCCAGCTTAGCTACCATAAAGAGTAAGGTTATACATGAAGTGCCATATAGGGTTCCCATCGTCAAGGCTAAATAATTTAAAGGTGTAGGACCCTCACATACCATCCCCTAAAGACCTCTCAGCAAGGGGAAGGAGCAATAAAGTGGAAAAGTGAAACCAGCTTGCCGACGTTCACCACATCAAAGGTCCTACGGGCCGCCACACTTGCCCATGAGGAATCTGTTTTGGTGGCCTTGGAGTATGAAAAAGTGGGAGCCATTGCGGCTTTATGTGGGATAGGGGAAATGGTTTTCCCCGCAAACTAAGGTTGAGATTTGAAGTTTGAAGTACTGTAGGTAGTCTCTTTTTAGTTATCTCTCTGAGATAAGATGAGAGGGAACAGCCAACATATGTTCAGTATTTAAAGTAACCATGATAACAGTTTTATCAAACACTGATACTGTACAAATAATATTAAGACAAACATTTTGGGCTCATGATCTTGGAAGAATAGTAACTTTTCACCAGAGTAAGGTAAACAATGCAAATTACAAAACTATGTTAAAAGTTTTTTTCCAGGGACTCACAAGCCAGCTGAAAGTGCGGAATGTTATGTAACGTTGTTGGAATTCAAGAGCATCAACAGTAACGTCAAAACATGATGTGACCTGCAAGCCGAACATGATTGGATGCAAGATGAAAACGTCAATGTTCTCGTGTCTTGACAGAGTAAACGCATTTAAGGTGATGCGATGTCATGACTGTTTAAATGAAGAAAAAAAAACGATAACCACTATATGTACTTGAATACAATTTTGTATCAGGTAGGTTTTCGAGCAAGTGTCAACACCGACTCATGTTAAATAATTTATTTTTAAAGGAAAAGATGGGAAAGCCTCTCCTGATTTGAACTGTTACATCTCCATTGTTATTTTGCTTGGGTCACACATATTACTGTGTGTCTAGGACTAAAAAAGAATATTCAGCTGTCTTCCCCCAGATTGTGAGCAGTCGAGCTTGATGGAGGAACAAATTAAGGCCCTTGAGGCTGTTTGCTGCTCACAGCACTGTAGGATAACCACTCCTCCTGGCACTGTCAATCCTTCTGCTGGGATTTGTAGATTTTGTGTCACCACATATATATGCAATCACACCAAAGCTCAATTATAAGAATGATTCATGGCAATCCTCTAGCTCATCGTAAATAGTCCATTCTATTTAGGACATTTTTTTCTTGCTGGTCAATGCTAGGATTAATGGACTCCATTTTAAGGCAATAAAACCCTAGAATGTCTGCTGCTGAAAAGGTTTTTCAGACCTGGAAAGTTATTCCAAACCGCTAAGACTGCTTTTCTTTGATGAATAATTAGAAACAAATGCATATTCTAACAACTGACTCCCTCAACTATCCAACTCACTAGGGAAATGCTGCACTTTTATTAGTAAATAGCTCAACATCGAACAGATGTCACTTCACTGAGACTAAAAGTAGAAACGGCATTGCTTACCCATGACTTAAATACTTTTAATTACGCAATCCAAAATACCCCTCCTCAAAAATAGAAAAAAATTAAATGCCACTTGAAAAGGTTAAACAATAAAACTGCCGGAAAGAGGTTGTGGATTGTAAATCCATGACGCATTATCTTTGGAATAGGAAGGGTAGACAGGGTGGTGGGAGGAAAGTGCCACGATACTGAGGGGAGATGTCTCTCTAAGACTTGTCTATGTGGGCTGATGGGAGCATGTAAAGGCCTATTGTGGCACGCTAAAAGCCCAGGTTAAAGCTTCCTATACATAATCTCTGAGCAGGCCGGCAGTGGCATATCGTCCTCCATTTCAATCGCCTTTGAATTGCGTAACATCCCTTTGTTTGCCGAGTGACAGCCCTCATTTTCTGTTTCCAAAAACGGATCTTCCCGCCATGAGAGATAACAGTTTCTCCCGCAGCCAACATGCTGCATCAGGCGATTTCTCTCCCTCTCCTGTTGGTTGTGCTGTGTACTGTATGTGTGTGTGGGTTGTTTCTCGTGAGTATAATAGAGCAAATCTAATAAGTGGGTTAATTCGTTTTCAGTGATTGCTGCCATGGTTTTACTGTAGGATAAAATATTTTCACTTTTTAATTAAGATCAACAGTAAGTTTGACTAATTATTAATCTTAACATTCTATATATAAAGTGTCAGTTTGTGAAAAATGTAATTGTTGGTAGACCTATATAGAATGTCTCTTATGTAATAAAGATAATCTGGTTTGCAATTATCAAGCACTACAACTAAAGCTACAACTAAATATGAATCAGTATTATATTATGGTGATGAACAGATGTGTACACTTCCCATCATACGATCGTTCCACTTTTTTACTGTATAATAAGCTTCTTGTAAGCAGACAAGTTTGAGGTATACTAATTAATGTAGGCCAGGGAGTGACTTTCTTTTATACATTAAATTTGAATCAGCTTTATTGTCATTGCAGTAAAGTTACTGAGACAACGAAATGCAGTTTGGGATCCAACCAGAGTGCAAATACATGGCAAATACCGGCTTTGGCTCTGTATGTGTGTAATTACTACTAGATCTAGGGTTAGAGTTCGGGAATGTCTCTAATGTAATAAAGATAATTTGGTTTGCAATTATAAAGCATTAGGTTACCACTGAATATGAATTAGTTGTATAAGAAAAAAACTACAATTCCTATCATATGATCGTTCCAAAATGAAGCTACAGAATGACAATATACTTGTAAGCATACAGCAGTTTGAAGCACACTTATTAACGATGGCCAGGCAGGGACTATGATTCTGCATGTAGTTGAACGAGCTGTTGGTCTCAAGCTCTCAGCGACGCTAAGCGAGGTGTAGCTATTATCTAAGTGTCAGTGACTGACACGCTGAGCGATGTGCTCGGTCAGTGACGGACCCCACTCGTCTTGCATGTCAGTTTAAGTATCCCTCTGCTGCTTCAGAACCTCACTTTAGCTCTGTCTCAAAGATGCTAATCAAACAGCACTTACTTCAGCCTTACTCAGAGTAAAACATTGGTACAGCGTGCAGGAGTGGGCCAGATGTGTCTTTAAAGGTCTGAATGTAATTGTGCTGCTTTGTTGTAAAAACATAAAAAATAGTTTATTTATAATTGCCAACCATAACCATTTCTACTTTTGATGACGCTGGAGTGTGTGTGGTAAGTTTTAACAGGGCGAAGGTGAAGCCGACAGGAAGGTGGCCACAATTCACACCAGCAAACATCACCGTCTGAACTTTGTATCCTTGTCAGTAACCATCTTTGCTGACACAAGTCCACGGGCCGTTGTTCTGTCCAGCACCTGGCCGCCAGAGCCCCCTTAGTAGCTGCAGTACCTTGTCATCAAATGTAATTATTGAACTGTAGGCCGTAAACAGACATGCCGGGGACATTGTTGCCACGAACTTGACTCCTTGGGAGCCTGCCATGTCAGGGTGCGTTTTCGCCGAATGCTGAAGACACCGCAGGCGGTCCACAATATACATCTCATCCAGCTGAACTTGATGCACACGTGGGGTTGCACTGTTTGTTTCTCCTGACAACAGCGGCCTTACACCCGGGAGTGACCAGGGTGCCGTTCAAAGTCGCTGTTGGTGATGTGTGTCTGACAAGCCCGCGAGAAACGGTACGATGTGCTGATACAGACAAGGATGTTTTTCATTGTGTGTTTCGGAAACAGCGGGTCAAAGAACACTCACTTCAAAAGAAGGAATGTTTTTTTTTATCTGGATGATCAGGTCACCGCCTCTCTCACATGCCGTCTCCCTGTCTAGATGCACGCATATTGCGTGACTGTTATCCAGTTATCTCTCAAGCTACTGACTCGACTGTCTCTTGTTGAAAGTTTGTTGTTTGCACAAACATAGATAGTAAAATGTCAGATCATCTTGGAATCGAAATGTGATTGAGAGTGTGTGCTGCAGTGGCACTAAGAAGGAATTGGCTTCATCGCTAACTGGACATTGTTTAGTCGAAATGGAGCTATTTCGGATGTTGATTAATCTAATGGCTCCATTGTTCTGTGTTTCTATCTGTCCCGTAATTTATAGCCTTCTCGTCACACCTCACAAAAATAGTTTGATCTGCTTCATACAAATTCAGAGCATCACTGCTCACTGTTGGCAGTGGAGGATTTGTGTGCCGTCAGATATCAGGTGAACTGCCAAAGAAGTTAGATGTTGATTTGGCGCCGGCATTCTCGGATCGTAACAACAGTATCTATTCTCATGTCACTCCTCATTACTCCCCATTGTGTTGAGAATACAGCTTGCGTGTGGGTGTGACACTTGAAGAGGTCTGCTCGGTAAGGCATTTATCAAGTTGTCAATTTATTAAATACATACACAGACACACACACCTGCAGAAATTGTCTCTTTCACACACATACACCCACACACACACATGCTTCAGGTATAACCTGGTCTGTTGGTGAGAGTCTTTTTTAAGTTTTCCTAATTCCATAAAAATCTATTAACCACAAAGCACACGTTTTCAGACACGGTACTTTCTTATTATGCGGTTTGGCCTTGTCTCCTTTCCTGGTGTACACACTTCACATCTGTCTCTCAACACAGTATAATACAACGTCAGTTTAGGGGACGAGGGATGACTTAATCCAATTGAGGAGATTAGAGAGCACATTCAACGCTGTCAAATGAAATGTCACCCAGTCTTTGTTGCTCAAGGCCAAGAGTCTGTTTCAGTATCAAATGACTATACTTCACTGGCTTCCTAGCATGCTACTAGGTTTATATATATATATATATATATAATGATGCTCATCAAATCCTTTTTGGAGAATATTACAGTAGCCTTGGCCTCAAAGCCTACAGCAATGTAAATGATTTTAATATAATTTATGCTCACATGATTGAACAATATTTGAGGGTGAATGAGCTGTGGCTTGACAATTTTTTGTCTTCAGGGCTCTGATGCATTAGGCATATCACATAATTTATTTAAAGTGAGACTAATGCAATTTAGTTTGATCATGTCTTACCTTAGAGATCTACATTTGGTGGCAACTTGCATCATAAGTATGTTAACTACAGTACCATAAATGAGCATAATTCAAATGGACAACATTTACTTTGGTCTAATGTGTTTGTTAGGCAATCAACAGTTAGGTTTGAAAAAATTTTAGTGTCAACATTAATGTAGGAATCCATTAGACTCATTTAACTTGTTTAATGACTCATACATTCTTTTTCCAGTCAGATATGCTGACTTTGATGAGCAAGTCCAGATAAACTAAGTTCATAATAGCATAACTACACCAAATATCTTTGACAAATTTCTGTTGATTTGATACCAGTGAATACCAGTAGCCTTTTACCCACGCAAGAAGTTTCATCAAATTGTCCAAATAGCATTGCTTGGAAAATTGAGGTGTGAAACTGATGGGACTGCACATGGAAGCACAAAATGCTGGTCTTAATGCTATATTAAATTATCCAACATCAGTATGAGATATTCAGCTGCTATACATGCTTTTCCCCCCAATCTGAGTATTTAGAAACACTTGCGCAACAATGCACTAAGCAGATGAATTTTGAAAAGTATGCACAATCTCTCGTTGTACAGCAGAACCAAAGTATTATGATGTAAACTTAAGAACTTCCCTGTGGATCTCATATTCCATTAAGCTATTATTTCTCAATTAAATTAATCTTTGCTATTTAACGCTTGGTCGCTGTCCGGGGAAGTCATTATAAAGCAGCTGTGACATTGCTGTACTGTATTAATTGTTACCTATCTCAAAAATTCCAATCATCATCAACTTGTTTTTTTTATGCTAGGTGCATTTAAGGTGAGCAGGGTGAAAGAGTTTGTTCAACATGCCATGAGTTGCTGTTCACTTTTCATTATTAAACTGCATTACAGTTCCTGCAATGCCTTAATAGGTATACTGTTACAAATAGGCTTGTCTAGGGTCTTAGTAAAAAAACAAAAAACAAAAAAATTCTGGTTTGAATTCTTGTTGCGTTTGAATTGGTTCCTGTGCCCACTGTGATAAGACACAAGCAACTGCTGCTTGAAATCTGTCTCCAAAACCTGCTAGCACTTTTGGGATTAAAGCAGGGGAAAAGGCTTATTAGCCTTGTCAGGTGAGCTGCCATTCCATTGTTGAAATCTAGCAGATGGCTTGGAAATAGAGTCAGGAAATGCACAGTGGACCCAAACACTTGGCACACATAACGAAGCAGAAAAAAGCACTCATGAATAAATAAAGAGGCGTGGAATAGGAAAGGATGCTCGGGATAATGATGGCTACAACTTCCTGTGCCCTTTGACATTACCCATGAGTCAGCACTGGGCCTGTCACACCAGCTTCTCTTTAAAGGTAGACTGGTATGTGGTCTCATACCAGAAAGTAAATAACTTTTTACCCGCCTTAATGTTAAGATGTGAATAATTGTCCGTGCACGTGCCCGTTTGTATAGCCATTATGGAGTTATCAGTCTTCAGTTTGTAATTATCTTATTAACATATTACCGAGTGTAACTCCAAAGAAGCTGTACTGCCACATTGTTGTAACCTATACTGTGCCACTGTAATGTTTATGGGTAAACCGCAGTTCTAAGAAAGCCACTTTAAATCCTACTAACTTAAATAGGCAACGATGTCCCAGTAAATTAAATGCATATGACACATTTGCAGACTTCTGTATTCTCCGCACACATTTTTTATAAATATGTTTTTAACCTTTAGATTAAAAACAGATGCACTTTAGATCTGACTTTTCATCCACTCAATGCTGCACCCCTACCCACACATCATCCTCAAATACCGCCTTAGTACTAAGGCAAAGTTTCTGCAAAAGTTCAGTGACATGCCAATAATGCACCAAAGAACTGACTCATAACTTGGCTATAGTTTCCGGAGAACCATGGAGATTTAAATTGTCGGGTCTGCACTCGAGAGTAGCTGGTGCTCGTTTGCCTTTTTGAAACGAAACAGGCCTGATAGACACTTAGTTTACTATTTTTAGATCAATGCATCATGCTTTTATAGAATAAGGAAAAGTTGAAGTAAATGTGTTTTTGATTACTCCCTGCCACTGGGAAAAACATATGGCATTGATACTTGTGAGGCTCGTTGATGCTAAACGGAGATTGTTTCAAGTCCCCCTCTCCAGCAGGCTGATAGCCAAGCCACAGTATTTTATTCTGCACTGTTAGAATTCAAGCTGACCTAGATATGACTGCCTAGGTACCTACGCTGTCAACTAACTTTCTTTCAACTGCAATATGATTGGTACATCCTGTCAATCTTGCCAGAACAAAATCCATTATAGAAATGCGTTATGTGTGGAGGACACATGGATATCTACCTAAGCCAATGCAATGGTCTGAATCAAGTACACTCAAATACCATGTATTTCCTCGGCATAGAACATCACCTATCAAAAACAGTGGATATTATGGATGACATCCTGTAGTATGCTTTAACAAAGATTCTTTAGAGTCTTTGGAGGTCTGTTTGTTGCTTTTGTTTCTCTCCCGTCTGATCTGATACAAAGGCCAACACCCACAGCAATCAGCTGAGATAATGGGGACATTTTAATACAGGGAGAAATTGCCTCAAAGTAGGCTTCTTTTCACTAGTTTTAAAGCTTGATCTTCCCAGGGGCTTGTTATAAAGCTCTATTGTTAGGACTGGAAACGGCTTGCCTTAAATGCCTCTGATCTTGACAGGCCATCCCTCAAGGAAAGCCCTGTCAATCAAACGTCAACTGCCAATGCCTGATATCTGACCGTATCTTCGCTGAAGGTGAAAGAAGAACGTAAATGAACAGCGCTGTGGTGTTACTTGGAGGAACAACGCCACTGAGGGTCATTAAGGCATTCATAGTCTTCATATTCCCCTACCTTCTTTGTTCTTTCTTCCCCCTTCATGTGCTGTATACAGTAAGCACATTATCTGTTGGTGAGCTCTAACTGTTTGCTGTCAGCTTCCCTCCCTATTAGGGAATGTAGCCCATTTTGGCACCAATTACAATAACTATCGCTTATGAAATACCGTTGCTGGGCACGAGTGTCATATGGCCAATTATTCCCATAAGGAGTGCCACGGAAGGCTTACAATGCTTCCATGCTGTTCTTCACGTTCTCTGCATGTCTTTGTGTAAATGAGTTACATTTTCCCTCACTGTTGCTTCACTTTATATTTAAGTCGCAATACCATTTTCATCAATCCATTTCATTCGATTATAATTTATCCCAGTTCCGTCCTAGTATGACGTTTTTTTATGCTAATATTGCTAAATCCTGTGTGTTTGAATATTAAATATGAATTAGATAGCGCTTTTGTTCGGTTTAGATTTGAAGTTAAATGAATGCTGATACTATTTCCCTGTATGCATTACTGGACATGAGGCAGCACTGTTATGGTTGATGTTAATATTATCCATTTAAGGTAATGCATGCCATGTTTGTTTAATATAATTACTTCAGCATTTGACACAGTGCTTGAATCCTGCAGCTATTGTCAGATTTGGCCCAAAAAAATCTGAATTATGAAAGGCTAGCAAAAGTTTAACGTTCTGTTCTTTTTGGTGTGGTATTTTTCAACTTTATTTCAACTCAATTTTTTGCTAGAGTAGTGTTTTGTATTTCTAAATCACTAATTAGTGCACTGGAAAGGGTAGCAGCTTTGTTACAGAGATACAGCATTTCCAAATATAGCACAGAAAGGTGATGGTACCCTATTAAGTTTTACAGGCAAGATTGGGAAAACCAGCATTAAATAAATGTCCACCTTTGAAAATAGCTTTATAAACCCTTCCATATTTCCGAAGGAAAAAAAAAAGAACCCACTACAACCATCCACCCCCCATCCCACCATGTCCCCCCATTCTCTTCCTCCACAACACCAACATGTACACACACACAAAATCAATGAGAGCGTTGAAATGCTATGGGGAATCTATTTGCAAAGAGAAGGGGGCTAATAGAGGACAAAATATGTGTGGAAAAATAAGCAGTGGCGTAATGAGCTCAATTTCTATATCCCCATAACGGGATCATCCTTCAGATTAATTTCCAATTTCCTACCTTAGGCTGCAGAGAAGTTCAAGTCCTTAATATCCCTTTGCATGGGTATGAATTTGACTGGTCCTACTGTATTATTGATTCCCCAGGACGGATAATTGTGTCTGGCTCAACGTATTGGAAAGTACAGCGGAAGCGTGACAGTACTTTTTTTTCTTTTTTGGTCTAGTTGTATTATATTTATAGACTAGCCAAACCGTCTCTCTAAATTAGAGCGTCTCTACAGTATTTGACGTGGGGCTGATTCTTTGCTCGGAGCTTTTGCAAATTTTAAGCATTTCAAAGAGGAGGAACATCACTGGAATCTGGAGTCCTTCTATTCCTTCTTTTCTCTTCACATTTGATCTGAGGCCTCACACAAGACAGTTTCAGTTCAATACTTTGACACGTCGTTACAAGCGTTATATCTAAGTCAATTATTTACATTCGCACAGATGTGCTGTCAATGACGTACGAGTTGTCCAAATTAGAATAAGCATATTGTGGTAAGATGTGGATTTTTACAACGTGAAGATGCGGGTGAACATTTTATGACAGAAAACAAACCACATCATGACTCTCATCACCCTCAAGACGGATGTTAGCGTTGCAGCTCCCAGAAATATGATTTTCAGAGCAGGGAAAAATCATAAAATGCCAGAGCTGTGTCTTCACATGAATCATTGATGAACCTGTTACATTCGGCTTTGGCTCGTGGTGACATATGGCGATATTCTGGTATTCTCTCCCTTCCATTCGTTCTCGCAAATGAGGGCGCGTTTGACGTCCAGCTATCCATTTCAAAGCGCAACACTTTTCTCACCCGCAGCAGAATTAAATAGTAGCCTCAGATTCATTTGCATATGGTGCAGGATGCTTTAGATCCGAGCTATACCCAGCAACGCAAGAGACCAGCTCAGTGTGTTTTACCTGGTGTCCCATCTGTGATCAAAAGATGATTCCAGTGAACAAAAGGGGGAGGGTTGTGATGAGGAAGCGGAGATGCTTGATGAGCAAAACGCAAGTGTCATAAGGCCCACACTTTTGCGATTTGAATGCGGATTAATGAATGCACAAATTAAACACTACCACATTTACTTTCACAATACAGTATGTATAAAGCCTACCAAGTATTTGTCTTTTACTTGGAATATATAGATAATATATCAGGAAAATGAATGATCGTTGCGCGACATAAAAAGAAAAAAACACACAAAAAACCAACAACCATGTCGTTGGCACTGTGATTCTGTGCCTTTTGGTAATGCGACTGAATAACAGCAGGAAAGTACAGTGCTCTTCTCTTGAGTCTGCTGAGTTGCATCATTGACATTCTCCTTCGATTTCACTTTGTCCCCTCGCTTAAAACCCAGCTGTCCCTTCAGCCCTCTACACCCCTCACCCCACCCCGCTACAAACAGCAGGCTGGGACTTCTCAGGGAACATCTGTACTGAGCCCAGCACTGGGTTCCTGCTTCCACTGGGTAAACATGGCCTGAGGAGCCAGATCCAATTGTGCCAGAGTGCCACATAGTGTGTGTGTGTGTGTGTGTGTGTGTGTGTGTGTGCTGATTCACTTCTCCAAAAAACAGCATATACTGTGCATAATGGGAAGAGCTCCCTCCTGTCTATCCGATAGTGCCTCGCCTTGCTTCTCTTGGCGCTCAAACACAAGCCATACGTTTGTCATCCTTCCCAGGTTATTTACTCTACAAAGACAGATAGCAGGTTACTGTGAGGAGTGTTTGACAGTCAACATAACCTTTTTTCAGCTATGCCAAGACGTATTTGGTCGGCCAATGTTTGCATTTCAAACTTTGTCACACGCAGCGTATACCATGTTTCAAATACCAGTGTCAAATTCCCAAATGTTAATGAAAGGGTAGGTAATCATACATGTGTGACTTGTCTGTTGGGCTGGAAATACAGGATGTTATTTTGGCCACAGTTGTTTTTGTTGGCTGCACAGTCCTTCGCATGCAATATAGACTTACATAATGTTTTCTTTTTATTAATATCCATTTGCAACACACAACTTGTATGAAAAGAAAAACATTACAGGGACATTTCTAGAAAACAAACTGCATCGTCTAAAACAATAGTTCTTTCACATTTTTTTCAAACCTTGCAATAGTCTGGTTTTCATATGATGAGCCTTTCTCAAATAAATTAAATTAAGATGTATCACACATAGCCAAGCCCATTGAAAATTGTTTGATATACAAAACCTCCAAATGTCAAGTACTCACTTCTCCATTCCAATTAGCTCCTACATCAAGTTGAAACTATGGTCTGTTTTTTGGCCATCATACCGTCAACAATCTTTGAAACTAAATCTTTCTCAAATTATCCTTTGTGAATGTCAGCCATATGTCCGACTAGTTCAGCCCCTTTGAGAACCATTCAACACCGGCCAGCACAAAAAGTCAGGTGATCTTTTCTTTATATTGTGTTTTCCCATGCGGCGCCTATATTACATTTGATCCCTTTTGTTCGTTGGGGTATAAGACCCAGTCGAAGAGACAATCATAGAGCATGTACATTATACTTCTTAGCTTGACCGCTAAGAGAATCACATGGGTTTGCTAAAAGGAAAGAGTCCCAAGCCCTCTGCCTGCAGTGTGTTACAATTGAATTGGAAAAGGTCACTGTCGGACACAGCAGAGCACTTTCCAACTATCTAGAATTGCTATCTGAAATAAGACGGAATATGCAGTTTTTTTTTTGGGATGCCGTGTGTCACTCTCCAGGCATTCCTCTCTCTCTCTGTCCTTTTTTTCGTTTCAGTCTCTTGCTCACACTCGCCCCCTCACTTTCTGTCTCTATTGCTGTCCATCTCTTCTCTCGTTTTCTTTCTCCATCCTCCCCCTCTCTCTCATCTTTCTCCTCCTCTTACTAGTTCACTCTCTCTCCTTTTTCCTCCCCTCTCCCTCGTTTCGCTTGCGTCCACACACATGATGTTCTAGGCAGCGCATAAACTGGGGTCCCAAAGTGTCACATCTCCCCCTGCACTTTGATCAGACGTGGCCCATTGTGTGGCTCCCAGGGCCAGTCTGAGACTGCCTCCTGATATGCCCGGGCGCTGGTAAACTGAGCTGTGAGCCCCCTCTATGCTCCGACAAACACTGGGGGCTTTTGTGTGTGGGTAGGCACACATTAACATGGCTCGTAGTCTGCACACACTAATGCAGATAGGTTCTATTAGCAAAGGGGGGAGCAAGCCTGGGATTCTCCCACAGATTTCAACGGGGTAAATTCTATATGTTGAAAAAGCTGGAGATCCTAAATGCTGATTGGGGGTCGCCCCCTTTCTCTTTTTGCAGGGGTACAAAGAATGCCCATATCTCATGTCCATGGTCCACAAGTATCGCTATTAAAAGAGTCATAAGACACCCCTGCCATCTCATCACGGCCAATTAAATTAATGAATAGGGGGCTTGGATCAGCCACGATAGAATTGCAACTATTTTCAAGTCTCGACAACAAAAGCCTAATTATTTTTTCTGCACCGCTCATTGTCACTGCCAAACAAAAGAACAGGGCTGTTAAAAATGGAAACTGCTTCTTTTGTTCTGGTTTTCTTTTTACTTCAGGATGCTTTTTCTTTGTTTTTTTTTAAGGGGATGGGCTGGGGGGTAGCAGTTTCCATTGCATTCGCTGAGTGAGGGGCCATAACATGATTCAAACGACTGTTGGAAATATGCCTAGAAGAAAGATCCCTTAGAAATAAAGTCTACATGGACGGCAGGGCTTCATTCCAGAACATAATTATTTCCCAGTTGTCGCATCCGAAGTGGCAGCTTTCAGAGTATACCACATAATACTTTCAAGACTTATGGAATGTCCTGGGGATAAACAAATGTCACAGGGTGCAGTAGTATTCAAAGTGGTTTATAAAAGCTGATTTGATGAGCTAATAACATTATTCAATTGTCCATAAGGGAAATCATTATGAAAGAATTCTCTGGTTATTGTAAAATGAGATTAAAACAATATTTTTGCCAACCGACAACCTACAAGCATGATTATTGCTTGTTGCTATGCTCAATGTGAATGTCACTCGGCAGATATCTTTAGTTTATTTTCTGGTTAAGAATAAGCATGTGACCATACAAGATGACCATAGTAACTGATATCTTTACAAGAACGACAATGTTGGTCTAGATCATTTATGGTCACAATGCTCAATTCCAGAAAGTATGGGTGATTTCCAATCAGTGTTGGTTTCTATAGACTGGTACTATAGTGTAAACAAAATAATTGAAACAACAAGCAAAGTAATGAGCGTATCTGTATAGTTTCTTTAACACAAGTTCCATCTTGGCAGCCATCTTGTATACAGTTTAATCATAACTGGGATTACCAGTTAATAGCCAAGTTCATAGCCAAGTTCGCCAACTCTTGTCTCTAAGGCCATCCTGGTCAAGTAAAACAAAATCCTTGGGTGGTCGTTGTAGAGGACCTTAAGAGCACTACAGTCACAATTGTCCAATTGGAATACCTGCTGTCGCCAGGGCTGGTCACTGGGGTGTTAATAGATAACCTTTGACCTTTTGTGGTCAGGCCTTCCCCTCGGGGCTCCTGTCTGTCTGCATGGCTCACGCTGCTTTTAACAACCTGCTAGAGCGCACCAAGAGTTGGTGTCCTGATGGTAATGAAAGCTTTGATGACATCGTGACTCATTTAAAAAAACAGCCGTGGGGGCTTCCGCTGTGTCATTCCTCCGACGCGGTTATTCGAACCAAGCCTGTTTAGACTCGTCGCCTGTGAAACGAGGATGTTTTTTCATTTTTTTTTTTTTTTGTAAGGAGGAGGGTAGAGTTGTAATTGTGGTGTACCATTGTTGTATTTGCTAACATAAAACCAAAACAATTGAAGGCACCTACATTGAGTAATTTAAGTTCCTGTCAGTATTGATGTCTGCAAGACTTGATGTTTTCCGTTTGAAACAAACCTATACATATGCAAGTAAACAACACAAAAGCAAAGCGTGAATAAGCAAAGCCCTTCATATTTGGTTTGCATTGCCACATATGTATCTGATATAAATTTGGATTGGGCAGCCTTTGCAGCACTCCCTTATACCATCAACCTGTACAAATTCTGCTGAGCCACAGAAGCAGCCACACAATGTAGATTTCATGCTCCAGCCAATTGTTTTCTCTCCTCCAGAAGAAAAAAAACTGCTTCTGAAAAACTGCTTTCTCTTTTTCAAGTGTGTGTTTCCAAAGACTCAAAGCTTTTGGGGCCATAAAAAAAAAAAAGTGGAATGAGTCAACAATTATAGTGTCAATGCCATTTCTTCACAGAGGCTAGCTGGGTTATGAGTTAGTGAAGGGTGGCTAGTGTCTTTTTTTATATATATTTTACCACATGTCTCCAATCAGCCACATTCCTAATACAGCCCAAATACCATATCTGTTGAAGCTTAAAAAGTTGCAATAAAATAATTCTCCTTATGAATAAAGTAGTCTTGGCAAAACATAATCTGACTTGAAAAAAAACATTTCAGAATTGTTATGTATTCACACAGGACACCCTCCTATCCGTACAAGGATGAATGGTCCTTATTTTATTTTTTTTTTTTATTTATGAACATGAAAATGCCATTACATGGGTCAGCAGAAGGGAAAACCTCTGGTCGCGCTGACCACGGATAAGTCAGAAAGAGCTCGCTGTGCGATCATCCTGAGGGCTGGCCGGGGGGTGGGGGAGAAAGAATCAGACAGCACAGCACACATCAAAGCCCTGGAAGAAAAAAACAAGACCGTGTCAGTGGCTCGGAGGCTGCATTACAACAGTTTCAAAGTGGGCGTTTGCCAGCCAAAGAAACAAAACGCAGAGCTCCTCTTGAGAGTTTATGACAAGTTTTTTTTCTTCTTTTCTTTCATTTCAACCCTGTATTTTGCCTCAACTTTTTAGCATCTGCAGGCGAGATGCCGGGTGTTTGTTGGGGGAGAGGAATGGGAGGAGGGATGGAGGAGAGCATTGCTCAAGGTAGAGGCTTGTTCCCACAGCCCCTCATCCTAAACAACAGACCTAAGTGGGTCAGAATTCCATCTCCAATGCTCCGCAGCTACTTTGGAATTGGAGCTGCACTTAAGCCAGCGACGAAGCTTAGCAGCGCGGCACACAAAGTCGCTGCCTCACGAGCCAAAGCAAGCTTGAACGCCACTGTGTGTGTGTGTGTGTGTGTGTGTGTGTGTGTGTGTGTGTGTGTGTGTGTGTGTCTCTCTCTCTCTCTCTCTCTCTCTCATGTGCATGTCATGCGCATGTCAACCTATGTGCCCCGCGTGAGTACAGTAGGCGTTGAAAACTACCGCGTCTTTGGTAGCAAGCGTCTTCATGTTTGTGTGTTTACGCCTGGGGTTGGGCCGAGAAGAAAAATCTGGGTCCACAGGCAGCTTTTCAAACAGCCGAGAACGTTAAGAGGGGATCATAAATTGCAGTGCTCTGTGTAAACAGGATTCGTTAAGTGCCAAAAGGTGCCTCACAGTCTCCTCTCTGTTATGAGTTGTAGAGAGCAGTTGTCAGGTCCTCCTCAGCTTTTATATCTACAGTGTGCATCTGGTAGATTCTGGCAGGCTTCGCTCACTGTGGGGCACCTCAGTGTGCCCACAGAGATCACTAGAATGGATTTTGTGGGCCGCCATTGTAGAACCCCATTCTCTTTTCTGATGAGAGAGAAGTCAAGTTCATTCGGAATACTGTATCCATTCGTAATTTCCTTCTTGGAACAGATTTGACAGTATTCACCAGAAGTTATTCACTGTCCTGCAAGATGTTTTATGAATTGGTGTTCCGAATTATTTCTATTTAACAACAATATCAGTGTTACTACAGCTGAAAACCACCAGTTTAACCCAATTTTCACAGGCGACAAATGTGCAGATACATTTTCAACGGGATCCTTTGAAGATTATAATGTATCTACTAAAGCCCCCATGAAAGTCTGCACCAATTGAAATATTATTGTATGAATAGTGATATTCATTACTGTACTGTGCCTCCTTATCTTGGCAATGGATTTTATGGAAACAAGTGAGAAGCCAAATCGACCTACTCTCTTACTCCTCTGTTCAGAAAAAACAGCTTAGGGTTGCCGTGTGTGTGTGTGTGTGTGTGGTGGTGGTGGTGGTGGTGGTGGGGGGGGGGGGGGGGGGGGGGGGGGGGGGGGGGAGGAGGAAGAGGAGGAGGAGGAGGAGGAGGAGGAGGAGAGAGCGCGTGCGAGAGAGACTGGTGGAATTACAAAGCAAAGGCAGGAATAGCTTTCACAGCTACTGTAGCACTCATTATTCTGCTGTTATAATTGGAACAAACACACACAGACGCTTTTGCAAGCACACACACACAAGCAGCTGATAAACACAAGCTTATTGACACACGCACAGCTAGATCTGCATACGTCTGCAGTAAATCATATCTGATTAGCAAAAAATGCCTTTCATCTGTGTGGCGTGAGAAAGATGCAGTCCAACCTTGACAATAAAGGCACAAACTAAGACAATCCTTTAAATGTCCTTTGAATACCCTATAAGCAGCTGGAAATAGAAAAGTGTGTTCAACACAAGCTGGAATAAGCATGTTTACTAATATGAGGTTAGCATAACCTTTGGTAGTGGCGGATACGGATGCGGTTAAACTTTTATTAAGAAAATGCTATCTAGGAAAACGTGACCTTCAATGGTATTCAAATTAAGGGAACTAAACCTTAGACCACTAAAATCCCCTAATTTAGAGGTGGAAGACTGAACATAAAAATACGCAACCCCATCACTCGTATGCCAATGGCTGTCTGCGAGCTACGAAGTAACGACCATTTCAGTGGCAAATGGAAATGTGTTTGAATGATACAGCATGGAGTCTTCAAGTCAAGCCGGCTTTGGAGAAGAAAAAACAAGCAAACCTCATTGCAGGAAGTGTCAAAAGCTGGAGAACATTCAGTGTCCACCTGCACCTACAGAGACCTCGTGAAATGCTTCCTGTCCTTTCCGCACTTGAATTATTTACCCGCCACAGACCAGCTATTCTCTCCTTTTCAACCTTCTTGTGTCATTTTGGTGTTTTGATTAAAGATTCATCTTTTTCTCTGTTTGAATAATACATGGGTTTTTCTTACAACTGTAGTTTGTTTAGGACAGAATATTCTGCTAAGTAATTGAGCACTGAAATTGAAAAAAAAAAAAGAAAAGCTGCTCACTGTCTTGAAAATAGTATTCTTTTTTTCTTTTTGTTTCATTGTGATATTGCATATAACGTGTAATATAACTTGGTTTATTATAATCCTTCATGGTTCGGGTTATCTGTAGGGAGTCGGTCCCATAATATATCTGGAAACTGCCGATTCCAGCTGTAACGAGAAATCCTTTATGTGCCATTTCGTGCACAGAGCAACACAACCCTCTCAAGCACACCCAAGTTTCAGTCCTCTCAAGTTTTTTCCTTGTCCCTGGTATCAGTATCCGGGGACCGCAGGCAACCATCTGTCTGGGTCAAATGGATTTGTCTCCAAAGCTTTTGACTTCATCGTTTAAAAAAAGACACCAGCTGTATTGGGGCACATTGAAATTACAATTATTCTCTTGAGGGACATGTTAAAAATCACTATTACAATTGAGTTAGGAGTAAGTAGAACAAGAACCTTCTCCCTTTTTAACACAGTGGATTTGATTTGGTGAAACAGTGAGGGGATCGATACAACGGCTTCGGGTTTCATTGCGGTTTTATGTTATTTGAAGCATCGACACAATACTTGTTTCCATTAGGAATGTGTATTTCAATTTGTGGGGTGACTTTGTGGAATGGTCTCAGTGTAAAACTCAGAGTAAGAATATCATGCAGTTCAGGAAAGAATGCAACACTAGCTGAGGATGAATATAGAGGTTGATTATGTATATATATATATATATATATATATATATATATATAAAGAGAATGTACATAGAGGTTGATGATGTGTATACAGTGGGGCCAAAAAGTATTTAGGCAGCCACTGATTGTGCAGGTTCTCCTACTTGAAAGATGAGAGGTCTGTAATTTTCATCATAGGTACACTTCAACTGTGAGAGACAAAAATGAGAAAAAATCCAGGAAATCACATTGTAGGATTTTTAAAGAATTTATTTGCAAATTATGGTGGTCAATAACAAAAGTTCAACTCAATACTTTGTAACATAACCTTTGTTGGCAATGATAGAGGTCAAACGTTTCCTGTAAGTCTTCACCAGGTTTGCACACACTGTAGCTGGTATTTTGGCCCATTTCTCCATGCAGATCTCCTCTAGAGCAGTCATGTTTTGGGGCTGTCGCTGGGCAACACGGACTTTCAACTCCCTCCACAAATCTTCTATGGGATTGAGGTCTGGAGACTGGCTAGGCCACTCCAGGACCTTGAAATGCTTTTTACGGAGCCACTCCTTCGTTGCCCGAGCGGTGTGTTTGGGATCATTGTCATGCTGGAAGACCCAGCCACGTTCCATCTTCAATGCTCTCACTGATGGAAGGAGGTTTTGGCTTAAAATCTCACGATACATGGCCCCGTTCATTCTTCCCTTAACACGGATCAGCCGGCCTGTCCCCTTTGCAGTAAAACAGCCCCAAAGCATGATGTTTCCACCCCCACGCTTCATAGTAGGTATGGTGTTCTTGGGATGCAACTCAGCATTCTTCTTCCTCCAAACACGACGAGTTGAGTTTTTACCAAAAAGTTCTATTTTGGTTTCATCTGACCACATGATATTCTCCCAATCCTCTTCTGGATCATCCATATGCTCTCTGGCAAACTTCAGACGGGCCTGGACATGTAGTGGCTTAAGCAGGGGGACACTCCTGGCACTGCAGGATTTGAGTCCCTCTCGGCGTAGTGTGTTACTGATGGTAGCCTTTGTTACTTTTGTCCCAGCTCTCTGCAGGTCATCAGGTCCCTCCGTGTAGTTCTGGGATTTTTGCTCACCGTTCTCATGATCATTTTGACCTCACGGGATGAGATCTTGCGTGGGGCCCCAGATTGAGGGAGATTATCAATGGTCTTGTATGTCTTCCATTTTCTTACAATTGCTCCCACAGTTGATCTATTCACACCAACCTACTTGCCTATTGCAGATTCACTCTTCCCAGCCTGGTGCAGGTCTACAATTTTCTTCCTGGTGTCCTTCGACAGCTCTTTGGTCTTGGCCATGGTTGAGTGCGCGTTGGGGGTGGGGAAGGGGGTATGTGTAAAATGAACAATGAGGTGATAGCTGGACTTTTACAAATACCCAGTAGTGGTATATGTATGGAAAATGGGCCAGACAGTTAAGGCCAAACACCAATGTTTTACATCTTCCTGCTCCTTTTTGGAAACGTTAAACGTATTTGTGTTGTTGACAGAGAATTTGTTGTTTGTGTTTAATATACATTATTTTATATATCCCTCCTATTGTGTTAGGGGCAATTTTGGCCCGTTTTCAAGTTTGTTTCCAACATATCTTTATCCTTTTTTTTGTATTATAACAAGGTGTCATTACATCCTGAACAATTACTTAATATACACAACAAAACCAATTAATAATTATTTTCACATTTTTTAAAGCCTATGAACAATATTGTTACATATGTGGTGTTATGGGTGTAATTTTACCCGCTTTTGAATGTCCATAGAATGTTTTGCAGAAGGCAGCATCAAATATGAGCCCCCCATTTGTATCACTGCTTGATGACAGATTTAGACCTGGGTCAAATTTGACCTGCTAAGACTTAGGGCGTAAACCATTTTCTAACACAATAGAAGGGGTGTATGCACTTTATTAATTTAATTTGAACATGTATAAAAGAAGAAAATAGTTTAAAGTGTGATCTCAACAACTGCAGTGACAATGAGACAACCTTTGGTAGATAACATAAATGCCCTTCTTCATGTTGTCTTTCTTCACACATAAAATTAAACAGAAGTGCAAAGTGCACAGAATATAGTCATAACAAGTGTAAAAAAGATACAATGATGTCAAGTCTCTCAAGTAACTCCTACTGTTAGAGCAGGCCAAAATGTGTATTAAGGTGAATGCTTTTGACGACAGATTTATGTTTACTCACAATGCTTTCTCCCAAACATCATTTTACAACTCGCATTACCCTGTGGTTAGGTATGCAGCATGCCAACTTGAAAAAAGAACATCCCCAAATCTGCCACACACGATGTACGATGTAATTATTGTTTTGCCCAGGCGCTTTATGAAACAAGTTGACACAAGGTGCCAGCACCATTAGAATCAGCAACGGGATCATACTTCCTGCAGCCATTGGGCAAAAGTTATGAACTTCAAACTCAAACTGGCACAAGTAAGAACATAACACTGTATTTTCTGTAATGTCACGGTCTTCTGAGAGAACAGGGCTGGGGGTATTGGCTGTAGTGCCGGCGCTGCAAAACTCTGACCTCACTAGCACTACCCTGGGACTGAATCTATAAAAGTACAAACAATAGAGCAGCATACTTTATTTATTTCCAGTCAGCCAGTCATATAGCTTTGTCCCCGCTTGGTTAGAAGATCATCTGACCTTTCAATTAAAACGGGTTGTTGTCTTACAACGTAAATGAATAGCTTTTACGTTGTGCTGTGTATTTTGATGACATTAGTCACGAAGCAGATGCTTTCATCCAAAGGAAGGATGCAGAAAGTTCATTCACCTAAAGTGGGAAGTCAACAATGTGGAAGACAGTTTTAAAATTTCACTCAATTGGCAGAACTCAACAAAAATATAAACAGTACCAAATAAAAATCACAGAACTTTTATTTACATACACTGCATTATAATTTCACCCCTCATGCTTTTGCTGACCATGGCATCCATTGCCATGACTGATCACACTATGCTAAGGACAGGCTGTGCTGTTGCTCAGAAAGGCATGCTAGGGTGCATTTCAGCTGTAATGATTCAGGAATGGACACTAGCGATTGCACGACCACAGGAATGTAGGGTTTCATGTCCCGGTGTATTGATGCCTATTCTACCCTGGTGTGTGATTAAAAACACAAATTAGGGATCCATATAACTATCTTCTTATGTGTTTCTTTTTGTTTGTTTGTTTGTTTGTTTGTGAAAAAGCTCGAGTAAATTCCAATAATTTCTAATCCCAACTTCCTCAAATTGGAAGGGTGGCGTGAGATAAAGATTCCACCCTTTTTTGAAGGTGCAGTAGAAGGCTATGGTATGACTTGAAGTAATACCTTACTGGTTGATGGTGACACTCCTTTTTTGCTAGATGTTTGTTCTCCACTGGTCAGTACTCAACTATGTTGTGTATTGAGGTTTGTTTGGGTCAGAGTTTTAGCCCACTTTGATCCACAACTGGCACCAACGAACCCCCTTTATCAAGTTACCGAGTTGGGTTATCTGGGATTAGTTGTGGTTTGACTTCACTCCAGGGGGTTACCCCGCGAGATCCCCACTGCTCTGCATTAACACTGGGAATTACACATTTGCTTTTGGTATGTGTATGAAAATTTGAGCAAGTCACTTTGGCAGCAGTTTCATCTGTAGTAAGCTTTAATCTTTGCTGTAATTAGGGAAGCGTTCCCATACATGTCATGACTTGCTTGTCAGATAAGCATATCAGTCTCAGTTTCCATCTTGTACCTCCAGCTAAAAATCTAATCACTTCAAGAATGTGAGAGTCTTGAGAAATGAAAAACATTATCTGTGTCCATGCCCTCCTCCAGGTATTACACTTACACTTTTGGAACCAAATAGTTGGAATACTTCTAATTAGAAGTTTAAGCAATGATGATAATCTACAATGAAACTACACTCATATTTTGGCATATATATCACTTACAGAGTGATTGACACTCTTAATAACTTGGGCAAAATTGATATAAGGATGAAATTCACTTGTTTTATCAAATGTTTTCCATTCTGAAAAAGATGAGGTTTTATTGTGACACCATGGCTCTGAAACAAAATAAAATAAATCCCCAAACTGATTACATGATATGAAAGATGTGGCACATTATATCAAACCCCTGCATTGAGTTATGTGGACACTCCCTTTGCCAAGAAGAGCACATGTTTTCCAATTAGTCATGTCCAATAATGCTTGATGAGATCGGGAACCACATAGAGAGAGATCTTCAACTGTGTCTCCATGAAGTCTCCAGAACCCCTGGACTTTGCTGCTGGACTCTCCTATTCAGCTGAGCCTATTCATTTTTAATTGGGGTTATGACAATGTGAAAGCCAGTTTAACAGCATTGGTTGCATTTATTATATGTCCATATGACATATCACATAGCATGTGCGTGGTGTTTAATTCCAGGTTTGGAGACTCTCTTACCCCAAGATGCAACAACTTCTGTAGTCCTCCAAATGTTTTCCTTAGAAAATAAATGCCTGCTAAACCATATATCTAACTAGGTGTGTTGTATCCTTTATATGCAGGTTTATAACTGCCCCGTTTACCTAAGGTGGACCTTTTTAGGGTTATTTCTTAATTTATGAAAGTCAACAACCTTCAAATGTTTGGTTAAAACCACCCAAATACGCCTGTGTGCCTGTATATTTTGTCCTCAAGTCGAAAATATGGGTATTTGTAGAGATGCCGATCCTTGAAAAAAATGATTATGACACATTATTATCCCTTCTCTGAATAATTACATGTTGGCAAAAGAAGAAGAAACCTGATGAGAATTATAATATGTAAATGTAATTTCAACCGTCACCACTGTTGCAACATAATCAGCATCCGTCTCCTTAACAAGGCATTGCGTTCTAAGGCATTGAGTACAGTAATCTACTTTTATGGTTGTCTCTGGCTTTCAAAGAGAAAAAATATATATTGATTAACCAATAATGCCCTTATCTCTTATGTAAGAAACTATCTCAATTTGCTATTTCCCTTGAGGTATAGATTTGCAGAGCTCATGAAAAAATCACCCAAAGCGTCCACCAGACTTCACAAACATTTTTGTACACAAAGTTTCACAGACCAAGGGTAGGTTCTTTGATACATTTTTTATTACTCACTGCCCAGATCTTCCCAATATCGCCCTGAGTTACTGAACAGTTGCAAAGCAACAAAGAATCATGACTCCCTGGACGTCTGACAGATAAGCAATTTCATTTGCAATATTTAAACGTAGACAGAGAATCTCAATGAGTTTCCGAAAGAACATCTGTTAATTTCTTCAAGGCAGTTGTAGCAGACTTCCATTTTCCCCAGGCCCTTTACGAGCTGACAATACAATATAGACATTTATATACAAGAAATCCTTCCAGCCTTACATAATTTAAGCAGAGATCCATGTCCACACACATTAATGGCCAGTCAAAAAACTATAATTTATCCTAGTTGTTATGTAAACATTAGCAAATTAGATATCTTCTGAATATCAAGCATACTGAATCTACAGAGATCATCTCCTCTGCATTAGTTGTTGCTGATCCAACAGGATATATATGGCGATTTAACATGCCCCATTTCACTACTAACATTTCATCTCTCTCAGCCTGTGAATTCAATGAACCTCTAAAAGAAACGGCAGCAATCTCTTTAAGGCTTGCGACTCTGTAATTGGCCATCGCCTTGAAGGCAACACTTCTTTATGAAATAAAAGATGCGCTATTTGGTCCCCCTATCCTACCTTTCCTCCATTAACTCAGCGAATTCCACCGTGGTCCTGGGCCCCTCTTTGGTACCGTTGCCATTGTCGCTACAAGCCGCACGAGAGCCGTCATGTTTTCTCTGCTCGATCGTGTCACCTCTTTTAAGAGAACACGTGTCGCGGGCGGTTGGGGCCCACTATATGCTTGTGATCATGTAAAATAAATGCCGCTGGTCTTCAGAAAATGAACAGCATGTCCCCCAGTGCACACAGGTAGCGTTATACAACAGTGTATATACATATGTATGAGAAGGGCATTATAGGCTAAGTTTGTTTTATCCAACCACTCCGAAGCGTATAGATTGCACCAGCCTATTTGAAAAACATTTCATCCAGTAGTGCATGATGTTTGAAGTGCCTCATTTACAAACAAAGCTGTATGACAAAGCAATCATGTTCCTCGCTCTTTACTGTAAATGCTTACTGGATAATTTAGGTAACTTGACAACTATCTGAATTTCATGTCTGTTTGAAGTTTTCTAACAAGATGCAGCTTTCATTTATTAGTTCTAGTAACACGTTCCATTAAAATTGTACACTATTTTATGCCCGTCCAATTCACAGGTAGCCAATGTACAGTAAGCTGTTCACCAGTGAGCTAGACTATTGTGTGTTCTGTAACTGCTACATTCCATGTGTATTTCAACAAGATTACCCGCTGTAAATAAAATAATGTCTACGGGTCATATAAACAGCAGGAAAATCAACTCATACAGTTCAATTATCAAACCAACTCTACCGGAGGTAGAAATATCACATTAACGATTGCATGCCACTTGCCAGTCCTTTCTTCTTTTTATAAGGATCTATTGACAGATTCAGTTTTATTGCCACATGGCTGTTTTCCCAAGTAACATGTTGGTTGAAGACATTCCTATAAAAACACTCCCACAGAATTCTTGGAAGGGGCTTGTTTTTCATGTGTTTTTGGCCTTACTCAACCTCCAGAATATTACCACGGAATATTCTCTAAACTGTGCATCACAGCATATCAGCTTCACCCAGTGTCTCGATGATAACAGACATTGCTAGCTACGTGCTAGCAAACAACTTGCACTGTGGTGAAGCAGCGGTAGCCATCTCTAAAATAAAGTTCTCTCCGAAATGTGATTTTCCTAAATCTGACAAAGGGTGACCTCTCTGAAATTTGGTGGCACACATTCAAATTTAAAATAAGGCTCACTATGTATGGAAAGAATGCAAAGAGAGTAATGCACAGAAATGTATCTTGACCTATAGAAATCATATAACTGTATCAGAATTTTAGTTTCATGTTGAACTGGGAAAGAAAGTCCAGGTACAATGCAAGGTGCAATTTGAAGGGATACTTTAATTTGAAAATCTAATCATATCTCCTTGCTGACAACTATTCAAATATATTTGGAAAAAAAAGATTTGGTCTCTTTGAAAGTTGAATTTGAATGTCCTTCAACAACTTTCCAGGCTCACCAGTGGTTTGATGTGACAATTTTAAGAAGAACGACAGAATTGACCTTTAATTCATTTTTTTTTTTTTTTGTTGATAGAAGCTCCTTTAAAAGAGTGTGCATGTGTGACTAAGTTCATTTCAGAGGTCGACTGCTACTGCAGCCAGATAGGCTCTATGTGGGAGTTTGGCATAAGAAAAATGCAATTTAAAGGGCAATCATGTCCAGATCCGACTGTAGCCTGCATTGAAAGTAGAGCAAATATCCCAGCATCTCTGCATTTTATACCTGTGAAAATGTAAAAGCAGTCTAAAGAGAGTGTATTCTCAAAGCTTACATTTTTTTTTTTTACCAGTACATCATGATTTCCCCCCCAGAAAGCATTGTGCCACTCATCTTCCCCTGTCCAGCTGTGGTAACTATGCTGAGGGCCACGTGCGTCAGGCCAACGCGACACCGACTGAAACGTCACATTGATATTCATGCGGATCACAGGTCGCTCAGACCGTAGCAGTGGGGAATTATGCAGAAACTGCCGCCGATGCACAATTGTCAAGGCGGTGTTGGCCGATGTCCTTTGAGTGTCCCTCAGAGCAGACGCCAGGAAAGTCTTGACAGGGATCAGACGAAGGAAAACGCGGCCCTCTGTCAATCTGTCACTGTCGCGGTGTCCAACGGTGACCCGCAGGCCCTTAATTTGAGAACAACCATGCAAAACAAGTGGTTTTGTGGAATGGATTTAAATCGATGTCTTATTGTGTCCCCGTCTACTCTACAGGTCAGGCAGTGGGGATGGTGATAGCATTCCTGCTTAAATTGTGTAATCTTGAAACCTTTCATGCAAGATAACATGCAGCAAACATGGACTATTAGCAAATGGCCCGGATTTTGTTTATGGCATCACACATACTACAAGGTCCCTGGCCACCACATAACATGAGTCTGATTGGCATTAGACAATCTGCAAGTTTTTAGCTACTAGTCAAAGCTCTGTGTCAAGTCATTTATATGATAATATGAATACCATTGATCTCTATTCTTGGTCTACGTTTAGCACCTGACAGAAAGTTTCAACCACTGTCCTGAACCTACCCAAACCATGCTGCCCAGGATTATTCCTCTCCCAACTCATAGGTCAAATAATGATTGTTCATGTTTTGTTCAGTATGCTACTATGGTGTCATGACGTCTAAGGCCTATGCCTGTTGTTAGACTATCAAACATACCCATCTTTGAATTGTAGTATATTTTTTCGGGGGCTTTTTCATGCGGTCATAGAGATGACCCACAGATTGTTGTTGATATCAAAGTATATTGCAATGAATAGGCGCCAGTGTTCACAGGAAATGCCGATGCAGGATTGAAGTCTTTGTTGTCAAATTCTTAGCAGACAAGATGGCGAGGCCATGGCCAAAATGACAATGATGTAATCTTCCTCTGGTCTGTATCAACGGCCATCTAGAAAATTGCTTTAAATTCAGGAAGTAGACACAGCCGTTACAAAGAACGCAAATAGAAACACTATGTAAGTGCAATACATTAGTGAAACACTTACAACAAAAGTGTCCATGTTCCTTGATGATGATTTGTAAACACAATTGTAACACATTTTCAAGTGTTTAAAGCTTTGGCTTCATTCAACCAATTTCTAAGAGCCATGGCACTTGTGTTCAGTACGTAATGGTTCGTTATAATTTTTTACATATTATTAGTAGTTTTCCCAAAATAGTGATCAGAAATAAAACTTATTTTGAAAGTTTATAAGCCAACTGAAGTAAACATCAAATGAAAAACACTAAATAACGAAAAAGGAGAAGTATTTAAGTATTTTAAGATGCAGTTTAAAGTAATGTTCTAGGCGTTCTTTCTTCAGCAATTACTTACTGTTGGCACAGCCATGTTTGAACCATCTATTTTGGTTCCTTTGGCAGATGTTACGACCTAATCACTAAATGAATTATTTCATTGGGCATTACTGTGTGTTTGCATTATGTAATCCACCATATGACTGTCATGACCATCTTTTGAACCCATAGCATTATGCATGCAAATGCGATATTATAAGATATGAAGGCGAGACACAGCTCAATCTAATAAATCATAATTATCACCTTGCTGATGTGCTATATAGCCTTGCAGGCTGGTAGACCACTATATTGTCAGCCTCAGCTGTTCCTTGGTCTAAAAATGGGGAATGTTTACATCGTGGCCATGTTTAAGACGGCCATATGGGGACTGGTTGGTCTGTTTCCACTCAGACTCTGGGAGACTAATCTGTTTTCGTTTTCGCTCTCGAACAAGACTTATGGCTCACATCGGTGGTGGTTTATACGAGCAGGAAGTTCAGTGCAGGACTAAGTACCTGGTGTCCATCGCAAGCACATGGGTTGATACGCATGCTCTGGTGGACATGTGGATTCCTGGAGATTTCCTACTGTAATAAGCCATGTTTCACATGGTGGAACCAAAGAACAAATATCTGGATTACAGTATGTTGGCAATAGGCTGCAGAAAATGTTGCAGAGCAATATGTATGGCTTGACGTGTGTTACAAGTAATTCAATGTTTATCATCATTCGACCACCCACATGTTCTCTGATAAATGTGACAAAAGACAATTCATTGCTATTCATTCATTATTGACTTGTATTGTGTATTTTCCCTATAGCAAGGTTATGTCAGTTTTAAAAATAAAAAGGTTCAGGTTTGAAGATCATTTTCATAAGCCGAGTAACACTTGAAATATCATCACCCCTTGTGCTCCCCAGGAAACTCAAGGCACCACAAATGATCTCCAGCGAGACATCACTGCATGAAAAGGGATCCACATTTACACTTGCTCAAATAAACATGCTTTGGACTGACTCACAGCATTGTCATCAAGAGGACTGTCACTCTGAGTCATTTTAACAGCTGATCTACCCATGTATGCACAAGCTAAGAGCAGCTTAAAGGAGTTGCATTCTGAAAACGCTGTCTCCCTGAAAAGTGTATAAATGGAGAGAACTGAAATTGTGCTGCCGTTTCACTAACATTGTTATGTTAAATATCTTTAACTTTCAGTTGTGCAAGGAGTTTATTTTTTCATATATATATATATATATATATATATATATATATATATATATATATATATATATATATATATATAGAGAGAGAGAGATATATAGATATAGATAGATATATATATATATATATATATAGAGAGATATATAGATATAGATATAGAGCAAGATTTGGGCAAGAATTTGAACATTTTGGACTAGTAACATTAAGAAAAAGACAAAATGAATGCATGCCTCATGTTTCAAGTTAAGTACATTTCCATTCATTGTCACAGGTTCAATGAAATATCACAGCAGATTCACTTTTTATAAGGTAACATTGTAAGACATAGATTGAGGGATGATCATAAGGCTTCTCCTATAGGTTTAGAGCGCATGTTACGATTATATGGTTGACAGAAAACACATACAATGTAAGGGCCTTCTAAACACACATTGAAAAAAAGAGGACACTTTTCTCCACTATATATATGCAGTTAAAAGACCACTTTGCTACTAAGGGCATGGCACTCCTTTGGAACATGGCGGCCCCAATGGAGACGGTATGCTTTTCAAAAACTCTGCCTTTTCACCTCTTCCTTTTGAGCTACTTTTCAGGGTCAAAGGTCAGTGGATCATGTGACACACTTTGACAGGTTCCTTCTCCTGTTTCAGGAATGAGACACCTGGGCCAGGTCCCCGTAGCCGTCAATGAAGTAATCCCATCACACTCAAAGCTTCGTGTTGAAACTAATCAGGTTGTTGTAAATTCAATTCGTTGAGTTTGACAGCTTCTCTGTCTGACACTGGAGAAGTATTGACTCAATGGCTTCACAAGTTCACAAAGTATCACACCTTTTATAGTCAGGACTATGGCTTAAATCCTCTATGTTTGTTCATGTCCCAATCGAGTGGTTATCACAATCTATACATCTCTGTGTAATGATCTGAGGTCTGTACATGCAGAACAATTCCTTGCTCGATAAAGCTTCGAACCAGCTCAAATCAAATCCGCAACCAAACCTCTATTTTGGGTAAACTGGTTTGTATTTTGAAAGACTTAAATGTCCGACACACCCAAGCTGTTTTCACAGACTAAGCAGGCAGTTCTCTTGAACGCGAGTTCCGTGTAAAGTTTAAAATCCTGGTTTTACCAGTCTGGGTCAGGAACCGCTTTTACTTTGAGATATGTTGTTGTGCCGGTAGTTCCACAAAGATCACAAAGACAAGGACAAGCTGTTCAAGAGCACCTTAACATGCCTAAGAATAAACTGCCAAATGTTGCCCCATATTATTTGTTCCCTCGAGGACTGGAGAGGGCTCAATATTATTGAAGAGAGGAGTAGCGCTGAACTCAACCAAAGTTTGTGCTGTAAGCATCCAAAGTTTAGTTCCTTATCTATTAATGTGACTCCCAAAGCCCCTTGACAGTGTTTATCAACTCTTAAGCAGCGTTAGACAGAATGTTAAAGATGGCTTAAAGCTATGCACTGCATCAGCTGTAAACATATGGAACGATTCCCCCCACACCCGCGGATGGGAGCCACCTCTGTCTTCTCCTTTGCCACAAGTAAATTCTTTACTGGTCGTTTTAATTTAAATTTTTTAACAACTATCACCTAGTCTCTCAAAGTTCCTCAGCGGTTGTATTTGGATTCGTTTGACAGCTACCTGAGCTATATGGGCCAGAGGAAACTTTCGAGTTTACTCCTCTGGCTCATCTAATCATCACAAAGGCGATGTAACCTCCAGTGGCTGAGAAATTATTTATTCTCGTCTTAGCTGAGGAACAAACAGGACGCTGCTCCTAGCCTGCTCTTTATTTTTAGTCCCAATTTCATCACCCAAGCGTGTTTGTCTTGCTGTCATTCTTTGTGAGCTGTTGTTGTTATTTTATTCTTTTGTATATGTATAAATATATATATATATATATATATATATATATATATATATATATATATATATATATATATATATATATATCCTATACAGTCATGCTGAATTATACTAGGCATGAAAATACGTACAATTTAAGATTTCCTTTTTTCTTTACACAAAAAATATATTATTCTTCATAAATCAATGATACAGTAGTTTAGGTGGTTTATTAAAATCAAATGCATGTCAGTCATGATGGCATATGATCACTGGATGTCCTAGATAGGGCTGAAATTGATATAATGATGCATGGACGCCCTACGTGTGTACACACTGGCGGCTTGCCTGCAGATGATCGTGTCATTTGAATAGCAAATAGGTGTGTGACCGTGAGAGTTTTAACAGGAGGTGGAGAGGGAGAGCCGGATCTAATCAGAAGGAGGAGGAGGGCAGTGGAAGGCGAGAGGGGCACAAACATGGGCTTAGGAGTCCCAGATGTCTAAAGGTAATTGTGCAGAGGGGACTTGACAACACAAGACATCTGGATGCGTGGATGCTTCATATCCTTTCACACACCTATGAGGAGATTTCATAATACTGGAGGATGCAGGTCTGATTGCATCTAACCCAAGTTAAACAAAATCCTACTCCGTCTTTTGTTATAAAATAAACAAATTCTATAAAATGTAGAATAGCATTCATAAGCAAGTGTTTAATAGTAAACATTTAAGAAATAAAGAAATGTCCCATCTGGGGTGTATTTTTTGTACAAAATAAAATAGAAACCTCTTAAACGCTACTACATTAGTGACTACAAATGAAATCCAAATGTTCCATGTAGCCTTGCATTTAACCCCCACAAAATTGATCTGAGCTCATAAAAAACACAGCCTGGAGGTAGAAAACAATAAAATGACGACCCCTAGCAAATGACCACGTCCTAGGAAATGGATCGACTATTCAAATGCAGCTTCTCGAGCAGAGTTTAAGATTTGCATTAAGTGCACCTGGTAGATTCATTTTCATTTTCTTTTCCTCCCCCTTCTTTGTTTTGAGAGGAGAGATAGAATGAAGGCTCTGCTGTGAGTCTCCTTGTGCCTACCTGACAATTTCAGTAAAACAGCCCATCACCCCCCTCGACCTCCCGACGACTTCCATCCGAGTGGCGCTCGCTTACACAACAGTTACTCCAGTGTGGCCAACACCTCCGTCCTATTGTCGGTTACCAAGTGTGTTGCATGTGCTCTGTACATGAAGGTTAGCCTGCACATTTTATATATATATATATATATATAGAGAGAGAGAGAGAGAGAGAGAGAGAGAGAGAGAGAGAGAGAGAGAGGTCATTCTGTGCAGAGGCGTAAACAAAGGGCAGATGTTCTATCCTGCTGTGAGGCCCCTAGAGCAAGAAGCCCTAGACTTTGTGAAATGCCGGTGGCTACTAAGAGGGACAAGTTGCTGAAATATCTAGCGTACTTCCCTTCCTTTTTAATGTTCGCTTTTTTACAGTTATGTGAAAGGACAGGTTAGCAGGCCGTCTCGCTGTGTGAGCATTATAAAACCATATTACCTTGAGGTGCAAGACTGTCTCTTTTTATACTCAACTGTTTTTGCTAAATTCCATTTGTGCATTCTTAATAAGGATCTTTTGATTCAAATATGTGGTTAATAGATCATTCATAAGAGTGTTATTGAAGTGATTTTGGACCATAAACAGTCTTTTCACCCAAAAAGGATAATTTCCATTCATCCGACCAAGACCAATTAGAGATCATCACATAGCAGATGATAGTCCAGCAACAGAAGGATACTCCATCAGACCTGTGAAAATATACTCTTTTACACAAGCACCATTTGGTGCTAATGAAGAAAACTATGAGGTTCACACACAGATTCACACGCATCCTAGATTTAAGCACACACACACACACACACACACACTTTACCCCCTTTCAAACATCCAGCTACATGTTATAATCAGCTTTGCACATCGTCACGTCATATCGATACGGCTGGATATGGAAGAGTGCAGAGGCTGTGAGCCAGACGAGGCCAAGGGTGGTGACAGGGTTGCCACGGCTGTGTTATTCGGCCACCGGCCACTCAGTCCTTTTGGGACATAGGCGAGAAACTGTCACGAAGTCGTGTTCCTTTTTTGGCGTGGGGCTCGCAGCTCTCCTGAAGGCCATTAGAGATATAGTCGTTGACAGCCACTACAACACTCAGGGTTATTATCTAATGCCAACTTAATGATGGCCGGGTCGCCGAGCAAGCCTGGGAGACAGAGGCCTCGTTTTGACACATTATTATGGAGTCTGGCTAGGACAGTCACCTTTTGGCTTAACGGTTTCTATTCCATTCGGACAGTATACCAGTGTTGGATTTGAGGCTTTTTGCAGGGCACCATGTATGCATGTGTCCTGTTATAAGACTTAAAGGAGCAAAAAGTCAAAAAATAAAATTAGCTATACCGTGACATGCCATTTTATATATTTATAGACTTATCGGACCGTAGCCTGTGTTAGTAGGACATGTATCTTTGATCGATGCACATTGCATCAGTGACTTAAAAACAACAGATCCCACGCATACCCTATGAATAATGTCACAGGGCCTGGAGAGTTCACACAATTTACGCCTGTTTTCCTGTGACTGTTGAGTGTGTGTGAAGGTCTCCATTGGGAAATGACTTTTGACTTGGCATGGGACCCCTTAGCCAGTGCCCCAGTAACAGCCGTTGCTGCCAATAGCCCTTACAGCCTTTGACGTCAAACAGTGTGGATGGTAAAAAAACAGATCACGCCCCCAGTAGCTGAACGGTTCCAACTTAGAAATGCCGGGATGTCATGCCCGTCAGCATTCAGCTCTTATCCGTTCAATTTCACAGAAAGTCCGCGAGTTAAAGGTGCAGTCAAATATGTGCAACTGAGGGGTCGAAGGGCGCGTCGATGTCGTGTACTCAGCGTTCCCAGCGCTCCATCTGAGTGCATCCAGGAAAAGCAACTTTCAACTTCAAACGACACAGTAAACTCTGAGGTCAGAAAAATCGGCAAAAAAAAATATGACATGTTTGTCTTTGAGTTGTGACTGCGGCAGGTATCGCTAAAGGAGGGTTATGCCTAAAGCGGCTCAGGCCTGGATCTGCCGACTTCTGATCAAGGGGGACTGAATAGGGGAAGGAATGGCCTTTTCCGCATTATTCAAATCTCATTCAAACAAACGTGAATCTGTGAAAGATGACTCCTTGAATTAGCACACGGCATTCAAATGAAGATGTCTGGTTATTTTCCCTATGTGAACCACAATTCTCAGAGGAGGAGGATCTAAAAACACCACTGCACTAGAGGTTAGACATCTGCTCTCTTTTTTGCCACCGAGCTAAACTATGAGGTTTTATATTCCATTGCTCCAGCGCTGTGCATTTGTTCATGCAGCCCTATGGCAACTTGCTGTGTAAGAATTGTAACTAGGCATTCCTCTTCTCCTGTACCTTTTACTGGGTGAGTGTGGTTGAGGACTCCTCTAGGGCAATCCTCTTTGTTCCTTTGAAAGGGCAGCTGCCATTACCGAGATAAGAGGCGCACCTGCAAAACATTAACCCTGTGTCACAGCTGACAACTTTGCTGTGCGTATTATTCCCTTCCGGCGTGCCTAAATTATGATGCGTGCCCCCAAAATAACCATAAATTGGTCGGTTTGAATGGAAATGGAACTAATTACATAATGGTGTGGACATTAATAAAATGGAGGGGATATGAAGCCTGAGAACTTAGAGAACTGATTCTTTTTTGGAATTGGGGAGGTGTGAGGAGTAATCTTTGCTATTGTTGGTGTTCTCTCCGCTCCTCTCACTGCACATTTAACATCCTTCCATATTCCCATGTGGGCGTTTGCCCATGTTTCTCACTCAGTGGTACAAAGCCGCCAACTTTTCCTTTGACGTCACTCTAACCCTGCTTCTTGGATGCGCCACGAAACACAACCACGTTGTGTTAGAGCAAATGTCCCAAAATACATCTGCCTCGCAGCCAGACTAACAGCTTAATGATTGGCCTTCATAACAAAAGGTCACCAATCACATCCCATGCACTCGGGGGTTAGCACGTGTCAGAATGCAATTTACACCATTTACATCCTTAATTCCAGACTGTCCACATACTGTATCTCTAATGAGAAATTGGTGTCTGAGGAAATGTTTGCCCCCCCAAAAAAGTGAAGGGAGGATTTGGGACAAGGTGACATTGTTTCACAGGCGCCGCTTATGAGCGCTGGGCGAGGAAGTTGTCTAACACGCCGGCACCGATTCTGTAAGGAAGAATGAACAACGAGTAGCCGCTCGAAGGCTTGAAATGAATCCAATCTGAGAGCTCGTGAGAGACCCTCGGCAGTCACGAAACCCTCAGCAGTTTGGCTATGCTCTCCTTGACTAACTTTCCAAGGGTGTGTGCCGCATAATCACATTCCACTCATGTTTGGGAGGTTATGGCTCGTTTTGAAGGTGCAACGATGCAGCTAAAAATAGCTGGGGGTGGGGGGCGGATCTTGCTGAGGGGACAAACAATCTGCGTCGGAGAGGCCCAAGACTAGGGTGGGGGTATCGGACAAGGGATGGCTATCGGAGGAGAATGAACCAGGAGGGTAAATCCTGCTCTTGGCAGCTCTCCCTGAGTTGACAGCCCTGCTGTGTTGGGGGCGCTGGGGGTGGTGAGCAGAGGTTGGTTTCGTGGGGGTCACAGTGGAAATGAGCGCTGCCGTGAAGAGGGGAGCAGGGGGCCTGACAAGAGCCGAGATGGATAACCGTGCCGTGTCAACGGTGTGAACATTGTCCTGTCCAACACCCCAGACACACACGCTAGCACAGGAGGTGTTCTCTTCCCTTAAAGAATACAAAAAAAATAACAGTTTGGAGGGACGTACCTGAGTACACTAAGCAAGAAATGGCAAAACAGCAAGCAGTACAATGCTTTTACTGTGTGTGGGTGGGTGGGTGGGTGGGTGGGTGGGTGCACGCACATTTATCAGTGTGTCGGTGTTTCACTGTACGTTTGGGGTTTGTGTGTGTTGGAGCCTTATGGGAATACAATTCGAGGTATTGCGAGGTATTACAGGTACAACCTGTAATTGATGTGGCACTGCAGTTATACTTCAGAAGACCCTTTACTAACACACAGGCTCAGAGAGTCAAAAGGACGAGCCTGGGGTGATTCATGAGGGAGGCTCAGATGCTGTGTGTGTGTGTGTGTGTGGGTGGGTGGGTGTATGTGTGTGTGGGAGCGACGGCAGTATGCTTTGCTCCGTCATTGCTGTCAACAAAGAGCCCCAGCGCCACATCCCCCTCATAAGGAACAGATTACATGCGCCTGTGCAGATTCGGGTGATGCTGTGAACACATTGGCTTCTATCAGTCTGGAACGGCACACTGGAGTGCTTATGTGTGTGAGAGCATATCTGTGTGAATTTCCTGTGTGTGTGCATTTGTGTGGGCTCCAGCCACGCCTGCTTGCTGCCCGCCTGTGCAGCCATGTGGACTGGGCCATGCAGCGTCGGAGGCCCAGCAATCCATCCCTAAACAAGCTGGGACTCGCCATCGACGGTGTAAACCAAACGCCGGGACCTCCCACCGCCTGGCGAGAACACACCCACAGCAGGAGGGACGGCAGGGGGGGGGGCAAGGTAAACATTAGTGTGCGCATTAGTGTTTACATACGCTCCACTCTCCTCGGAAAAAAAGGACAGCCATTACAGTTAGGTACATTTTGCAAATCACAGGGAGGATGTCATTGATTACATCACGTTCTCTTTAGGTAAACGAAGCAAGGCTTTTTTTGTTGTTTTGTGTTTGTTTGTCCTCCATCTCTGGAGCTTTACCAAACAACAGGAAGTAAGCAGGGTGTTCCCTTCAGATGTCAGACCAGAGCAGGATCTGGCCCAGGGCACATAGAAGCACGAGTCGCTAGCCCACTCTGAAAAAGAAGTCACATTGCAAAAGACCTCACTGTACAGATTACTGATCACATGAATCTTACAAGTTATCAACAAGAATACATTAACAATTACTGTTCCTTATCTGTCTCATTATCTATTCATTCATCTGCTGGCTGTATAAATATGGTGCTGATTGTGCTGCAGATATGGTACACCAAAGAGAAGTGGGAATAAGAATTGTCGCTCCACAGCCTGGGGTTCATTGTGGTCACGTAGAGCACGATGCAAGTATGCCAACGTGCTCAACTAATGCCCGGCAGGCTCCGAAAAGCTGCCGCATTGTTGAATCACAGTCATATGGAGCTTCTTCCCATCACAGCTCTGGCCTTTATCTGTACTGGACTGGGCCACACTGCCCCTGGTGTGGATGAACAACCAGGTCAGCATGGTCTGGTTCAGCTCGCTACCACAGAGTGAAAGTTGTTTGGTTATAGCTTGGGTAAGGTTATCTTCACAGTGTTCCCTCGTCATCCGGCCTGTAGTGAATATGACTACATGTTTGTTACTGATGCATAAATAATAAAAGCTCTAAACAAAAGAAGAAATGTGTCATGGGACCTCTGACTGAAAGTGTAAACATACACGTTGCCAAATAAATCATTGATTCCCCTTGCTATGCCTTGAGAGTCTTTTAAAGATCAAAGGCGTCTCTGATTAATCATTAAAGTCAATAAAGCTGGTGCCACATTGTTTAGGCCAAAAAATATTTGAAAATATATATCACTATTTATAATACAAATAGTGCACTTCAATAATAATAGGCTCTAACAGGATTTTGATCCAAATTGGTAGTCACAAAAGCGACCTCTTGCTGTGTCCTGAATATTAGATAACCTCCTCAGATGTTTTACAAACAGATGAAATGAAGACATCTGAGGAATAAATAGATAAAAAAAAGGCAAAAAACGAAACAACAGATAAGATATAAAATCCCCTGAATAATGAATAAAAGCTTGTTTTGAAGTGACAGATAGCAGACATTGTGAGAGTAGGGGGGCTGCTTGCCTGAGCCCTACAGTGCCATGATTAGCCTCCAAACAGACACATCCCCAAATCCATGGCCCATTGAACAGACTACAAGGGAACGGGAGGGCTGATGAGAGGGTGTCATGCAACCCATCTCTTTGGGTGGCTGCGCGACTTTGACTTTTTGATGTGGGCGCCGGGAGCAAGCAGCACCCTGCGCTGTGGCAATATGTTGGCAAAGTTTGAAACGTTTAGTTGAGTCATCCCCCATGCCACGGAGAAGGGTCTTGCAAAGCCCTCTGTCTTGAGACGCGAAAGGCCGTCAGTTCAGATGACGGGAGGGCTTCCCGTTCTGCCTTTCAAAATGGGTCATTAGCTGTGCGATATTATTAGAAACACTTTGGGCTATCTCATACTTCTTTAATGTGATCATATGAGGAAATGCATTGTGAAGAGAGGGCAGCAGTGTGGCTCCCTTTCTTTCCCTCTCCTCTGACAGGCCCCGCTTGGACGAGCTAAAAGAGCTCAGCTCCGCACGGTTAAAAAGTAGGAAGCCTGCAGACGTAACGATTCCTTATGGACAGCCTGTGTGTTCCATATGCATGGTTACCCAGCAGAGCGAATACGTGCTAATTCATTGAACTTGCAGCCGTATAGTGTGAGCGGGTCGCTGAGCCTTGTGCATACCAAGCTGTCATTGTTATGACTATTAGTAAGGATATATATATATATATATATATATATATATATATATATATATATATATAGACCTGGAATTTGACAGTATAGGGAGAGTGCAGGAGCAGTGACAGTGCATGCTGGGATTTGAACGCGTGCCGCACACTGCCTATGGACCAATCCAGTGTGACACAGTCAGTCACAATGAATTGCAAAATTAGATCATGTTCTTGAAATATGACCAAAATGGAGTATTTGGTCTAACACATTGAGTGTGCCAACAATGAGGGAACGCCTAGGCTAAAGCTTGTTCGGACGGGTAACTCAGACAGACACCTATCAATTATGCTCATTAGTTTAAGGTGGTCTTTTTAAACCAAAGTTTGACTCACAACACTGGCTCCTACAACTGCTACCATACTCACTTCTATGATCCTGCTCTCGTTGCTGCGCACCCACCTCCACCCCAGGCTACACCAACTTTGGGTCTGTTGCCCAGTATCTGTCAGAGCGGAATCTGCAGATATCTGCTCCCTACCCATGGTTGTACATTGAGTGTTTGAATATGACCTTGAATGGGAAAGTACTTCAGAACAGCAGACCCTTGACGTGAACGTTCAATGTATTACCATACCATGCGCTGAACTGTTAAACATGTTCCTAAGTTGTTCTGACTGAAGTAGATACATTGCTGAAACTTCCTCATTTAAATCCTCAGTACAATGCAAGCTTCTCTTGTCTTGTAAGACATGCTGCAATTACCAGGGTGCCTTTTTGCAGTGCACGTACCGTCAAATCTGAACATATCTTTGTATTCTAAACTAACCTAAGGCTATCAACTCTACATCTCACTACAAAGAGCTTGCTGAGAAAGTGTTGAGTGAGAGCGGACATGGATCAATAGAACGTTGGAGATGAGAAGCTATTTTGTTTTCTATGCCAATACATTTTTACATGATGGGCTAAAAAATGATTTATTATTAATACTTCGGCAAGAGTGTTGTACTCTGTCTACATCAATACGTCTTGACAAATACAACCGCTGTCACGTCTACAAGCAACAGCAAAATCTCTCAATTTGACCTACTTGAGTTGATCAAAACATCATCCAGGACATTATCATGTGGTGTTAGGAACGCTCGTCATATCTGGTCATATCGTTGATTCCATTCAGAGGTTGTTTGGTGCTGAAAGTCACAAGACGTTCAAGTCCTGTATATTCTGTTTTTATTTCTGGTCACAAGGCTTATTCCCCTCAGCTCAAGGAATACAATGCAACACAGTGTTCAAGATGCGTTATCGTGCAAGATGGTTGGTACCTGTGTTCGTCACTATACAGATAACAGTGTTTAGGCTTTAAATGTCCATTCCAAAGCCCCGGAAAGTAGTCTGACAGTCTGTTACACATAAGAGCTGACAAAGAGTTGAACTTGATCTTTTAATTCACGTTTATTCTATGCCTAATTTAAAAGTATTTTATTATTTTACTTTCTGAATGAACATTATGTATGATAACATTTATTTAACAACTAATTTATGTAATCAAACTTGAAGCAGGTATTCACATACATTAGGTAAACCTGTGTGTGCAACATTTTAGAGTAATTTGATTATTTTCTCTGACAGCTCTATAACGGATCAATTTGAAACCATTCCGAGTCTTAAAAGCACATACATAAAATGTCAGTTAGATAGTTAGATAGATATCTTCTTATCATACTTCATTCATGAATTCTAGATTGTTGATATCAACTACAATAGTTCATTTCCATAGAGACTAAGCCGGTTAAAAGTTTAGTATTTTTCCATCTCCAGACCGCAGTCACACTGAAATATTAAGAGACACCATTATTCATGAGCGCAAATAAAAGAAAACATTCCATGACATTCTTTTGCACTCTCCCTCGTGTCTCGTGCCTCTTCAGGTCTCGCCGGGGGGGGGGGGGGGTCACATTTGATCAATCTCTCAGAGCAGACAATCCCTTCCTACTGGGTAAAGACGTGGTCCTCTGACGTCCTGGAGAGGAGATGGAATTCTGACGACAGCATCCGTAGATGGGTAATAGAAAGACCTTGACCTCATTGGGAGCTTAAAAAAATGGTGGAACTTGTGTGCAGTGAGTAAAACCTACAGCCCTGGTTATGGAGAATAGGCTATGTGGATAGGCACTCTGGGGGGAGGGGGGTCCTAAAATCCACAGAGGGGGAAGATAATGAAATAACCCACCTGTGTTTTTTTTTTTTCTTGAACATCAACAGGAAGAGCCGATTTAGCCACTGAGCAGGATGAGCATGGCCAGCCCTTCATGCCTCTCAATGCAATGGACTGTGACTGTGTGGGTGGGATGAGTGGCGCGGTCACTGGTCTAGCTAAAAGGCGCGTGGCATTTTAGATTTACCATGACTATTTCAAACCGTCATGATCATGGACATCTCGATGAATCATCTGGCATTTGGCTATATACTGTAGCTATACAGTTTAGCAGTAAAAAAAAATAATAGGGAAGGCCTTTTTACACTCCCACATATGTCTTGACTCAACCATCTCTAGCCAGCTGGTAAAGTTTCAATTTAGTCTTCGTTGAAATATAAATGGTGAACGGACTTTGTCAAAGGTTGATAATAATGCATTTATTTAGTTGTCTTTTCATTATCTACAACTTTTTACCTGTACAGCACTGAAGGCAGAGAAAAACAAATGAATTAAACTTTATATACAAAATACACAGAATAAATACTTCTACCTAGGTATAAAAGCTATTAGTGTGCTTACAAATACAATTTTCAAAGTTGAATGTCACACACACAAAATGAAGTGAAGACAAATCCTGAACATTAACTTTGACTTCAGTAATTGGTCAGATTTGAATACATCCACAAACGCACACACACACACACACACACACACACACACACACACACACACTGTATATAGCAACCCGTGCTTGCACAAACACATACGGTGCATGCCTAAACATGAGCAACACTTGACAATATTCTCGCCCACACAAACAGAAAATCGATCGGTACACACATCAATCGATGTATTCATCTGGTACAAAGAAATGGACACTTTATGGACAGTGTCATTCAGCAGAACAGTGTGTCGATTGTCATGCACCATCTTTTGGCATTTGATTAGTGCAATGCACCTTTACAATAAAGATACAATTATTCATATATGTATGTATATATACTTTATGCAAAAACTTTAAGTGCTTTGTCTACTAAAAATATGTTTTGGTTGATAGGTTATTTTGTAAAATTATTTCTGGTTTATACAAAATAAAACAGACCTATAAAAGTAACTGAAAACATGTCGTTTAACGTCGCTCAAAACATTTGTTGGCATTTTGTTTACTTTGATAGCACACTGAGCATTCTGGCAAATGATCATAACCCAGACTTACTATATTGATGGAAACACAATCAAACCAAAGATGGATGCAAACCCAGATTAGATTTCGAGAGGCATATTCGGCCAACATCTTACATCTGTAACCAGCTACGCAGAGTGCCCGTTCCCAGGAAATAAGGGTAACAAGATAATATATCAATTACATTCTGTGCTACAAATAAACTCTGCTACGCATATGTCCATACTGTATATACCGTGAATATATGAGAAGGAAATAGTAGGAAAAGGCACTTGTCTTGAAAACGGAAAAATACTTTAACATGTTACGTTTTTTTTTTTTTTTTTTACAGCTTCCGTTATTTATTCATTTTTTCTCAGTTAAACGCTGTTTGATGTTCCAGAACCTCTAAGTAATCTGGCTCCGTGTGTAGGTTAGCTTTGAGTTCAAAGTACTCGTTCTTAGTTTGCTCAAGCATGACCTGCCGGGGTCTCGAGTACATCAGCGTTTCCATTAATTTCATCTCCTCCGGGTGTCCAGGGACCTGCATCTCCACAGCTGGCTGCAGCTGGGCCATGTTCTTCCTGAGGTATTCCGCAATCCCAAGCTGTTGCAACTCCTTTTCCCTCTCCAGGAGGTTTCTGTAGAGGGCGTTTGCATCGCTCAGAGAGACAAACTCTGTCGGGCCCTCCCCAGCCACAGTCCTGTATTTGGGGTTGGGGCCGGTGAGCGGGGAGGTGTTCTCTTTCTCCATGATGCTTCGGCAGCCGAGCTTGGAGGGCTCATCCAGGTCGTAGTCCAGCTCCGCCTCGTGCTCCTTGTGCTGGGCGCAGTACGTTGGGTTGCGGCAGATCTGCACAATGGGGCTGTGCGAGCGCTCCTCGTACAGGCTGCCGCCGGTGCGGTGGGTCAGCGTGTGGTGGGTGGTTTTCTGCCCGTACATGCTGTAGTGGAGATGGATGGGGCTGCTGCCCTCCCGGGGCTGCTCCTCCGCCTGCTTCTTCTTGGCTCGCCGCCGCCGCCGATGCACAGCAAACACCACCATCCCCGCGGAGCAGAAGATGACGAGCAGAAAGAGGACGACCAGGCTGAGTATTACAACCGAGAGGGGGACAGTGTCCTTGAACGTGTCGAGGAAGCTCCTAACGGACATGTCGGGGCCCATTGTAGTGGTGATACTCACGTCCTCACCCGGGGGCAGAGAGAAGAGCACCAAGCTGGGACACAGAACGTCTGGCCTCAGGGTCCTCAGGTCGGCTTGGGCCACTTTTTTGGGAGTTTGACACAAAATGGAGCCCCCAACCGTGTCCGTGCGGAGCCTCTCTGCCCACTGTTTCAGACTGACTAAGTCACAGCTGCAGTCCCAAGGGTTGTCTTCCAGATAAATCTGCTCCAAAGAATCAAGCTGATCCAGCACACTGCTCACTGGCAGGTGCATGAATAAGTTTCTCCTCAGGTGCAGTTTGGAGAGGGGAACGTTGCGAAAGATCTGCGGCGGCAGAGCGCTGAGCAGGTTGTTGTTTAGAGACAAAAGTTTGAGATTTGGCAGCGGATTGAAGGAACCTGGGGCGATTTCTTTGATGAGGTTGTATTCCAAGTAGAGGTACTCCAGGTTGTGAAGACCCACAAACATGGTGGAGACCAGCCTCTCTATCCTGTTGCCGTTGAGATAAAGCTTTTTCAAATTGCTTAGGCTCAGGAAAGTTTCATTGTCTATGTAATCAATCCGATTGTTGGCCAAATTGAGCAGCTCCAAGCTATCGTATGTCACAAAGTCGTACTTCAAAAGTCTCTGAATCATATTCCCGGTCATGACAAGTTTGGTGGGGCTCTGCTGAAGTATTCCGATATCTGAAACCCTCTGAATATCCCGGTCTTGACAATGCATCAAAAAGCCCGCTACGGGGTGATTGTGACAGGAGCACTGCTCCACACAAGGACTGTCGGGAACATGAGACTGCGTTGGAATCTTGGCGTCATCCTTGGCGTCCATCAGCCTGGGAATCTGAGCCACTTTGGACGAGGGGGTGACCACCATGTCCAACGACTTGGAGGGCTCCTCTAGGTTGATTTCGGCATGGGACGGACAGAGGACATCTCGCTTCACTTTGGCCAGGGTGGTGCCCCTCAAGTGGTGGGGGCTGCTGCACATCACCTCCCCGATTGCGGACTGGGCGCGCATGTTCTCCATCCAGATCTTCAAGTGGAGGATCTCGCAGTCGCAGACCCAGTGGTTGTCCTCCAGGAGGAGCTCCATGATGCGTCCGATGTGCTCCAGGAAACCCACGTAGGGCAGGGTCTGGAGCTGGTTCCCGCGCAGGTCCAAGTGGGTCAGGGGAACGAAGCGGAAGATGTTGCTGGGGAGGAACTCGATGGCGTTATCGTTAAGGATCAGGACCTTGAGTCGAATGAGCTTGTTGAACGCCCCGGGCTCGACAACGCGGATGAAGTTGGTATCTGCTTGGAGGAACTCTAAATTCACCAGACCATGAAAAGTGTCTTCTTTCAGTGTGGTCAGAAAATTGCTATTGATGTGTAGCTTTTTTAGGGAGCTGAGCTCACTAAATACCCCTGGCTCCAGCTCTTGTATACTGTTACCCCCGAGGTGCAGGGAAACAACACTCTGAAGCCCTCCCATGTCCTCGGTATGCAACTCCACCAAATCATTTTTGAAAAGGTTCAGGTGGAAGGGTAAGCCCGGTGGCACTTTAATTTGGGAGATTTTGCTGATGTTCCTCTGCTCGCAGTTAAGGTGAAGGGTGCCATCTCTCTCTTCACAGCCACACAAAGAGTCACAGGATTCGCTCAGAGACGCCTCGGAGGCCTCAATGTCTTGGGAATTAGCAGCAGCAGCAAAAAACAAGCCAAGGAAAACGATGCAGGGCAGCATTTCTGTCTGCTGTATCTGTATAGAGAGGACAGCGGTAGAGAGAGAGGGGGGGGGGGGGGGGGGGGGGGGGAAGGGGGAGTTGAAAAGGTTAAGGCATTCAGTATAAAGGGCCAATCATAAATACAGTAATGAAAAGGAAAATGACCCAGACTTGCTTTGCCAACCGACCAGAGACAATTATTTCCTCATTCTAAAAACATCTATATCCTGTACATACATTTATAACTAGTCAAACAACAAAGGAGATTGAAATGCAGGGGACTATTAAATGATTTTCAATCACACAGTGGATGACCTTGACTCAATAAAAAATGTAATGGGCGGACGGAAGTGAACTTGCATTGTTAATGCTGTACACCTTAGCGTGTAAAGACATAAAATTACATTTATGTTTGTATTCTATGCATGGAGTGAGACCTGGAAGGTTCTAGCAGAGTTGGGTAGTAATCATGTACATGAAACTTGCATAATAGCTTCTGGCCAAGGCAAATGCTTCTAACACGATCAAACTATTAACCTGTTGTACAGGTCGTGACAAGTCATGGTACAATTCAAGGTCAAACAACTTTGGATCAATTTTCTTTATATTTAAATCCAGTATTTACAGCGTTTATGTAACGGTCATACTTGTTGCTGCTTGTCATTTGTGGTATGGTAACTGCAGCTCCTTATCCCACAGCAATCTCCATTTTAAACCAGGCCTAACACACTGTCTCTACTTTTAATGGGGCTTTGTACACCTGCTCTTATTTATATATAGTACTGTTTGTGTTTTAATGTAATTTTATGTGAGCCTGTCATGGGTGTATGTTTTATTTTATGTTTGTTTGCGAGCCTCTAACCTAAGACAATTTGCTATCATTATGTGATAGACAATATGAATTGAATTGTTAATTTCCTCTTTATCATGGAAGCACCCTGGTGCAGTTTGACACGCCTTACAGTGCCCATGACAGCTCCGCGCTGGTTGGTCTAAAGTGCCACCGATCAAAGCCTTGAAGTATCCTCAACCCCATGGGACCGTGGGAGGAACTATAAATATATATTTTACAGTATCGGGATGACAGAAAAATACATTTGACGAATGACACTTCACCCCATAAACCGGGACTGCATGCTGGGTGAAGATCAACCGGAACCCACTCGTGTTTCTGGAGTTTCAATGTGCATCTAAGTTGAGACATTCAGACAATTCAATTAGAGTCTAGTGAAGCCTTCTGAGGACCACTCATGCATGCAACGCCGTCCGCCTCTTCTATGCGAGACTCATACAAGAACGCCGTGGAAAGCGTTGCGCATGGGAAACCCTCCTGTAGTAGAAAGTGGCTTCAACCCCTGTGGCCATTGACATGTACACTATGAGGCTTGCCTGTTTGTTATCCACTCTGTATTTCAGGCTTTTACTGTATGTCAAGTTTTTTCTCAGAGCATTGGAGTGCTGAAAACATATCTGATCCATGCATGCGTGCACAGCATTAAAAGACACTTTAGCTGACTATTTCTATGGCCTGGCTTAGTGACAGCAAACAAAACTTGTGCCAATTTGTGAAAGCAAGCTTTCGGGGCTGGGGGTGGACGCTGTGGACTGTTTGAAATTGATCAGGTTTGTGGGGAGCGATTCATCTCCCCATAGGCAGTCCAGATGGCACTCGGATATTGCCTTGCCGAGTCATCGGCTGCCGCCACGGATGACTGAGGTGCACACACAGATGCGACGTCACGTCAGTCAAATTCACACATCAACGATCGGTTGGTGAACCCAGTGTGAAGTCAAGTTAAAAGGACAATTACAATTGGCTCATAAACTAAACATTAGGCTTCTGTTATTACTGTGCAATAATCTGCACATTTAAGCACAGAGGTGTGTATGAATAAACATGCAATCCAGCCTACATACAGTTTGCACAATGCCCAAGGAGGAATGGGAGTGTTTTCCCTGTGTTAAGATGGTATCTTTCAAACACTTTAGGACATCCAATTAGCAGAGAGTAGGCAGCAATGAATTAGCTGCCAGCTCCCTACTTATCAGCCAAATTTGGCCAATTATACAGAGGCTCACTCACAGCATGCCGTGCTTGCCACATAAAAGCTTGCTTTGAAATCACTTTTTTTTTTTTTTTGTGAATCTCCTGCTCACTATCTTAAAAGATATCTTGTAGGGTAAGCTGTGTATTATATCAGCATCCCGAGATTGCATAGAACGATGGGCCGTGTTTCAGTTGTATAGCCAAAACAATCATGGAACACTGCATTAGGTCTATGACCATGCTATAACTATACTATAACCATAATCAAACTTGAAGATGAATCTGAAATGGCCAAAGTATGTCTACTGCTATCGTGTCAGCAGGCCCTCCGAGCTTATAGCTGAACTCTCAAAGATAGACGAGCAATCTGTACCACTTTTAGCACAGATCCGTGCATATCCTTCCAATAACGCTCACCCTGGTGGTGGTCTAAAGTGTTTGATAGTGAGCATATGCACGATGAGCTAATAATAGCAGCACTACAGGGGACACACAAGCTCCTTCGGTGAGCGTGATTTAGCAGGCGTGCGGCTCAAATGGTCTGTTAAACTAATGTGCCGTAATCATTTCACAGGAATCAGCACGCCAGATCTAGACCATTGACATTAACTATATTTTCTGGAGAAAAGACATCTGCAGACGACAGATGCAACTTTGTGTGCAAAGCCTGCTCACGAATAAAGACAGTTTCCTTTAATTATCTACCCTCTCTGACTAATTACTTCAACACAGTAATACAGTAGTTTGAAGTAATTACAGAAATTCCTAATACCCAACATCTGGAGCAGGGCAGGAGGAAATACGTGTGTGTGTGTGTGTGTGTATATTGTTACGACCGGCTCCAAGCCGTCAACATGATCAAACGAGGATTGTAAGGAATAACAAAATACGTTAATTTTAAGATTTATGCAATCAAACGAAAGGAAATTCTCAGATTATCTTTAAAAACTTTAACTAAGGTCGACAGTAAATAAACTAAGAAATATGCTAGGCCAAGTACGACGTCTGTCAAGGCCAGTCAACGAGCGAAAACAGCGCTCACAAGCCTTCTTCGGCTCCAGCTTATAAAGGCTGTGGGACGGCTGCATCCCATCACCCCTAATCACCTTCTAACTAGGTCTTGAAACAGAAAAAGGGGAGGAGACATAGGACAGGCACGGCCGTAGTCGGGACAATATATACCTGTATGGATACATATGTTTCATTTCTGTGTGTGTGTGTGTGTGTGTGTGTGTGTGTGTGTGTGCGCACGCCCATTCGTTTGTTTTCCAAGACTTTCCCAACCAACTATCCTCTTTTGTCTCTGTTTTCCCCACCCTTTGCATGTGACTTTTAAGAAGATGGCGTTCTTGAACATGACAAACCGGAGTACAGGATAATGAGGGGTGCGATCATTTCTATTGTAAATATAAGTGTAAAGTACAGCTCATCATTGACGATCCGGACTCCTTTATCGAAGCTATAATTGACGGCGTGGCCTTACAAATAATTAACCTGCACAAGCCTGAAAGACCTTTGAAGGGCAAGTCAATCTGAATACCACGTTGCCATTCAAGTTGACACCTGCTAGGTGGGGAGGTGGGGGCGGGGGTCTCTACTTTTGTAAAGCAACTGTCAGAAGCAGTGAGGTGAATGTGATGCCTAAAAACGATGTGGGATTTGGAGGACAAAGCTTGTTTGGCTGACGTAGCTTTGCCGGGGTTATCCACATGTGAGGAATCACAACTGGGATTAAAAACTTCCCAAAAAACATGCAAGACTGACCGATGACTTTCATGTCTCTGCATGCAATCCATAGGATAATAATGACTTCTCATCACAGACTAGAAGAAGTTTAAAAATGAAAACATGGCTGCCCTTTTTGTGGGTGGGCTTTAGCCAGGACGCAAGCCTGCTTAAGCTCCAACCCACTTTTGCATAATGTTTAGCCCACGTGTACATTAAAATCCTGTGTGCTGTATAGGTCTAATAATGTCTTAGCTTCCACAGGAAAAAAAAATCTACAAGGTAAGATGAATGGAGGTGGAAACAAATGTGCAAAGGTTTTGCTGGTCATAAGGCTTGTTAGTAAGCTATTTTCCTACTGACACCAACTCCTCATTAAGTCCCATCGGCTTGGTACTAAGTCACAGGAAGCAGTAACTTTTGCCTTCCCTTAGCGAAGTGTTGGCAGCAACACAACTGGTTAAAGGGTAACACTGGCACACTGCAGGATTCTGGGCTTGCGTCTGGGGACCAGGATCAGGGGGTTGGGTTCCTTGTGGCCCGGCAGTGTCCTCCATTCGGGGCATGAGGCAGGAGGGCACACATCAGCCCCCCTGCGCCATGCCAGCAATGCACTAAAGTGACCCCTGCAGATAAAGTCTGTAATACTCCCAGGCCAATTACTGAGACCATTCTCTTCTCTACTGTATTAGAAGTGATGGGCTCGCCCTACGGGAACACCACTACACCCACACACGTATATTCAGAGAGGAAGAGAATACAGCACACACAGTAGCAGGGGGAGAAAATAGCTAGATACAAAGACAAGGAGCAAAGAGACAGCCAGGGAGGCAGAGAGAGATGAGAGAGAGAGAGAAGGGTTCACATGCAGAGGTGGGGATAGAGACAGGGAGTAAACAGAGACAGGGAGCAAACAGACAATTAAGAGAGAGAGAGAGACCAAAAGAAAACTAGTCATGTCCCCAAAGCCTCGCAGTTCACACCAATGGTAATTGTGACCTCCACCCACTTAAAGAAATAATTCTGTCCTATTTTCCTTTGTTTTGACTCCTTTGCACAATTGTGTGGGTGTGTGGTGTTTATTCTTCAAGTGTTTGAAATAGAAACTCTGATAGAGACGCCCCTGGTCAACACAAGGGTTTTCCTCAATCAGCAAAGTCACACATTTTTTCATTTGAATCACCATAAGGTACCATGACCAAGGACAAAAACATTTATGATCCCACGGTTTACTCTCAACTTTTAGACGAATGTCAAATTACATCATCATTTGAGGACTGCATATTTCGTTTTGATCTGCTGCTGATCATTTTAGAAAAACATGCTATAAAGAAAAATGTAGGCGTTAACTTAATGCACTCACACCTTTGGGGCCTGGATTAATTCTCCAAAGCAGCACACGCCAAGAACCAAGTGTATGTGGCCACGACAGTTTTTGAGCTATAACCTTTATGGGGGAAGGTGTTTACAGTAGGTAGAGCAAGTAAAAGGGAAGGAGTCAAACAGGTAATATTTGTGTAGGCACAGGTTTTATACTTACTGGATGTATATAAAGCTTCTCCAAATACATCTGATTTAACAGGGAAAAAAATCATCGCTTATCAATTTGTTTTGTTATTACCAAATCCGTTGGCACATTCTTCTGCGGCTAACTAAAGTAAATGGGTGCTAAAGTAAGCTACACGGCAATATTCCTATCACCCATGTTTTATAGGAAGACTTGCTATTGCTAAGGCATGTATCGCCAACTTGGTCGAAATAATTTGATTGTGATTAGGACCAGCCACTCATTTAAGCCATTCGCTAAAAAGAATATACCATTGTCAATAGTAAATATGCATTAGATGTCAAGTTGGTTGGAGTTCCAAAAGATAAGGGGTGAATAACTTATCGTATTCTTCAATTAAAATCGAAGACCAGCTGACCCTTGCGCGCCCGAGACGCACAGCTGAATAAAATACTGTTACCTATCCGCGCTTGGCACAGCGTCAGGTGTGCGCTAGCCTGTAGCCTTTAAGTGAACTGACTTCTCATTGCGCATAAATTATATCAACAATTGAACCAAATAAAAATTTTTGAAATAGACTCAAGCTGCAGTGATAGGCGGCACAGTCATAGACAATGAACATGCAAATAAATATAGGCCTAGATTGATAATATCATATCAATCTGCTGTAAATAGTTTGAAAACCTGTGAAGACTTATAGAAAAAAAAAACGATCCACATTTATAAAGACATCTTTGCTGGTCTGCATTCTACATCTTGTCAGAACATGCCCATCATTGCCCACATATACACCTGAAAAGCCTACAGTTATTTTGCTTAGGAGAGCACGAACGTCAGACTGTCTCTCATTTCAGAAAACAAAGAAATTGGCCGGTCATAAATGTTTGAACGTTTTATGACTTGGTGACTTACCCAATAAACTCAGAGTGAAAGACGGACTATTCCAACTTGTTCTCTGCTGGGTCCATACGGAGATGCGGGGATCCCACACATCGAAACATGGGCTCCTTAATGACCCTTTCTCTTAGTTTTAACGGCTTGCCAGTTGCTTCGTAAAGCAACCTTCTCTTTTCACCGATTTTATCGAATGATGTTAAGATGGTCTCATGTCATCCAATTATATTCCATTGGTATTGAAGTGCTCCCAGAGCTACACTATTCGTCCTCGTCGGAGTAATTCTCCAATTAATCAATTTGTCTAAGTCTGGATAGGACCTTACAGTTCCAGCTTCTTCTTTGACCGCAAGCAATTAAATGGAAACCGCTATTGTGAACACGTATGCTTTACCAACCCAAGCTAAATTGAAGTTCTTTCTATAATTTGCCAGCTTTATGGGTGAACTACGGGGAAGCTCCCGTAGGATAGTAGTGTGTGTTATCTCGAGCTCCTCCCCTCGGAAACTATTTGCATGCGATACTCCATTATTGGCTACAACATACAATTCAATCTTAATAATGCTTAATAACTTTATAAATAGCCTTGTTAGAAATATATTTTAATGTCATAATAAATATCTGGTGGGAAAAAAAGAATAATACAAAATAATCTTAAGCACTGCGGTCCCTATGCAATTTAATATTAAAGTAAGCTATGTTCTTATGTAGCCTACAACGAATTTTCTTAAGAAAGGTAGACCATCCAGTAGTTTACTTTAAGTTCCACACGCTGTTCATTGTGTAACTGGGGAAATAAATAATGCCATGCCCTTTTACTTAATGCTTTTAAAATATTACTATTTTTAAGTAATTGATGGTAGACAGTAGCCCATTAACTTGTTTGGCTGATTCAGTGATCTAACTCATCACAGTCCCCAGGAGAGGACATGAACCGCCAACTCCCCTGAGCTTAATGGTTAATGTAGTTGTTAGCTGAGTGAGTTATTCTATTACTCCCCTAGACTGAGATTGTTGTTACAATTTTGCTATTGTCATTTAGAGGACTCATTTTAGACCTTTGTGGGTTATTTCACCAGAATATATGTAATTTCAGCTTTCAGCCCAGAGAAAAAATAAATTAAAGTGTAATGCAGTGTGAAACTATTGATTTTGTCTTTAGAACACTGTTTGTTGATTTTTGGATCAATAATGCTGTACTCAAACCCTAATTCACATTATGATTACAATAAGTGGACGTCAAAAGGTTTCCAAGTGCTGGAGTTTCAATCATATGTATAATGTAATTTTACATAGATTATGATTTTACTGTTATAGGTGTCAAATTGACATGAATTATGCATTGGCGACGTAAAACATATTGTGCTCATCAATAAAGAAGCGCATTACTACACTTGACTTCCATGTGCCCTTTGGGAAAATGGGTTTGGCAGATATATGGCCCATTATACCAGCATTTGTTCATTGTTGATTCCACTCTGTTGCAACGTAACAAAGTAGGTAGTCAAATGTGTCATGTCAATTGATGTGTTCCTCCGTGAAAAGCTTTCATCAATTTTTTCCACTTGCGTTCATGTTTGTGGAACACATACCATGTGTTTAGGCTTGCTTCTGTGTGCGCGCACATGTGTGTCTACCTGAATCTGTGAACCTGAATCTGTAACAAGCAAGTTAGTGTCTTTCGGAGGTGTGTTTCTCAGTCCCTTCACTTGAACGTGTTAGGGCTCTCGACTTTTATCTCTGCCACGTTGGTTATCTACATCAAAGGAATCTCTTCTTTTGTCCCCGTGCATCGATATGTAGTGGTTGAAGACCTTGATGTCCTGCTCTGTGAGGCGTTTGTGTGATGGGCAGCTGCACCCCACATACATTACACCTACATTATATCTCAGATAGATAGTGTCAGAGGCACCGATGCCAGCTGTTCTCTCTCTATTTCTGTCACCCTCATCCCTTCTGGGATAATGTGCAATTTCCCTAACACCTACAGTAATGTAAGGAAACCTATGGTGCATCCTGGGCACTGTGGTCTTTCCTCTAATAAGTGGTGTGTGCTAAATTTAAACAGTGTCAGAGGAACTCCGCTGCATCAAACTGAGAGTGTGCCTCCTGATAATGAGGGTATCTTTAGGAAGTTGAAATCCAGGAGGTATTTCAACATCTCTACAACATTAGCCAAGCAACTATGGCAAAGTACAGTTGTTTTCGTCTGGAAAAGCAACAATGAATAATGTGGAGCAACAGTGCAAGAAACTACCATAGTTCTGGCTCTCTGAAACGGAGCCATATTGGTATTAGGTTGTTTTAGTAGGGCAGTGTGCCAAAGGAGTTGAGATTGAATGAACAACATAGTTTGCCATTTGTCAATTCCCATAAAACAAGTACACATTTCATATTTTTTTTTGTTGAACTTGTCACTCATATTTTAGGTTTACTGCAAACAGTTGCATACTTTTGAAACAAAAAGTGTGCTTGCCTTTATTGTTATTTGTGAAAGGCAAACTGTCTTACATGACCTTGACGGATGTGAAGAGTTTAACAACATTTCAGTGTAAGCGTAAATAAAAATGCTCAAATGAGCCAAATTAACATAAAGCCTATATGCTTGTGTCACATTGTTTCAAGGTCATTCTGAACATGTTGAGCGGGGCATTGGGGGAATCATCTAATATGTGTATATCCTTGTTTATTGTATTGACCCTAAGGCATTGCAAGCCTTCTTGCTTTTGTATCCCGTCCATAGATTATCACAAAGAATAGCCTCTAAAGCATACCTCTGTGTAAACTCACTTTTACTTTGTTGTCACCATAGATAATCCTCAAGAACTTTCCACTTTATTGTGTAGATTCTGAGAGCAGATAAAGGGTCCAAAACCACAACATTGCAGGGACTGTTTCTCATTTTAAATTGTTAATATAGTCGCTATAAAGATAAAGATAAAGCTTTAATGATTTCATTGCGACTGTATTCTCACACTGTTGGCCCAGAGATAAGAATCCCATACCCTACTACATCATGCTGCCCACTACATAAACCCAACTGTTGCTGCTGCTGCTGCTGCTGCTGCAAAAACAAACAAAAAAAAAAATTGGAGAACACACTGTCTCCTCTCCTAATGGATTTCTGGGCTTGACCATTCAAACTCAGTAAAGGTCAGTACAAGTCGGAAAGTCATAAGTGCAAGATGCATGCGGTGTCCATTTGTGTGTTCCGCTGTTTCACTTGGAATCAATACAGTACATTGCGTCTCTGTCTGTCTGTCTGTCTGTCTGTCTGTCTGTCTGTCTGTCCCTCTCTTTGGCCACCATAATCTTTAGATCAATGTGATCTATATGTCTATCTTCTACAAGCATTAGGTGACTAATGCCATTACCATGTTCAGCTCCTATCAGCCATCAAGTGTAAGGACGGACCTTATTCTACAGTGACAGCCTCAAGGTGTCAAGGACTTACAGAAAGAGAGAAAGGTCTGCGAAAAGGGCTTATTGCCTTGTGTTATTGTCAGTGACAGACCAAACTAATATAAGACCCCGCGGACATTTATCTGCGTTGATTCCACCCGTTTCACCAACTTGCTTCAGTAGCTTGGTACTGCGCGTTGGATGTATTGTCTGATATTATCACACAGGCCTAACGATGACATTAGGGAGAACACACACTTCCATTGGTCTGGGCTCAAGGCCAAACCTTTGTCAAACAGTGTTTTGTAGGTGTGTGAGCAGGGCAGATGATTTTTTTGTACAAAGAGCCTAACTAGTAGGACGCAGGCTCAAACATGTTGGATATCAAATCAACTATTCAGATTGCGTGAGCAGAGGCGACAAACCTAAGAGCACAGATGTTCCATGAGAATAGAGTCCACCTCGCTGTTTTCATCCAATATTTGAACCTGTGCAGTTTCCTATTGGGTTATGTCAGCAGTCACATGCTATATTGCCATCGCACGTCATATCTACTTTACATAGTGCTATGTCTGCTGTGTTTTCAACAAACCGGTACCTGTAGAGTTGTGCAACCAGGAGATGATTTTATATCTCTGACAAAGGGTAGTTTATTTGGCTTTGTTTTGGTCCCATTGTTTATCCATCAGTCACGTGGTTCGAGAGGATTTCTAGTTGTGGCTGGAACGTGTTGCCAACTCTTCTTAGTTGAGAGGGCATCATGTGTCGCTGCATGAGCTACACTGGCCGAGATATGACAAAGATGGGTTTTCATTACGTTTCATCATTCCTGTTCCGTCATGCCTCAGAGTTTGTTCAGGGAGATGCTTTGTACCGCTCAATTCCAATGTTTGTCACATTCCCAACAAGAACATGACAGCCCAACCACAGGGGAGGAGGATTGAAATGTGCTTGGACTAACCCCTGGTTGGAGTCCTAGACCGTTCAATCATTGTGGCAGGTGCCTTGTCATTTCAAACACTCAGTTGAGTTTTAAGACCTTGTTTGGTCATGGATTTTTTTCCCAGTGATGTGTTTTTGGGAGACACAGTGTGGGTGCACGAGATAGACAGAGAGAAGTGGGCAAACTTCTCTAGCCGTTGGCACATTGTTACCTTTTTCCCTTCCTCCGTAGGGCCTGTTCCTATCAACCCAGATCACCGCTGAATCAGCTTGGCAGTTATTTCCCGTTTAGTTTTCGTTACGTCAAAGTTCCCTCCTGTGTTACTTGCGTGTTCCGCAAATCAACACACCGGGTTTGTTATCGTTTGCAGACAGTCACTTCTTGTCTCCGACAGTTTTTACACTTTGGAGAGACAGGTGGGCTCAGGGGCAGGCATACAGACAGACCGGATGGACAAACACTGAGGGACAGCAGTGCTGAAACATACGCCAGACGTCAGATTTGATCATGCGCTGCCTGGGGTGATCAACCTCATACCGGAAGAGAGAGAGAGAGAGAGAGACCCAATTCCTCACCAGTAGATACAAAAATACAGTGCTGTGCAAAGGTTTTAGGCAGATGTGAAAAAATGCTGGCAAAAATGTTAAAGCAAAGAGTGGTCACAGCAAATATTTATTTGATTTAGATTGTTCATTCACTTTGCATTTAGTTAATTGATAAAAAACGAACTATTAACACTTTGATTTTTGAAAGCATTCTTACTTTACACACCTGTCTAAAAGCTTTGCACAGTAAGGTATATATTTATATCTACATATGATGCTGTATATGTTTACCGCCACTGGGAACTTTCAGGTTGTTGATTAATCAAAATAATGTATTGGGAAAAAAATCCAGCTGGCACACCAAAGTCAGGGCAAGGTAGAATAGAGCCTTAACCTTTTTTCTAAGAACCAATATATTCAGACATCCCGGGGCATAGGCTGAAAATGACAATGACAACACTCCTCAAAGAGTCACCACCAAACTCACTGCTATAGCCCTGCCCTCTGTGTCATATGTTGCCCTACCCCTTTAAGCTGTATTGCACTATTTGCATCTGCATTATCTTCTTTCTCCTCTCTGCCTGAGTCACAATGAGTCACCGAGGGTCCTATATGAACGTCCTCTGATAAGGGCTTTTCTCTCATCTCCCGCACTGGATACACCTGTCCCTGCTGCAGGGCCCTAGAGATGTTCATTTGATACGTTGCTGGTTGTTTTTCCCCTTGTGAGGCCTGCCCCCCCATCCCCTCCGCCTCCCGCCCACGCCGATGAGAACAACAGAAGAATACCTAGCAATATCCTGTTTATTGTTCACCTGGGAAAACTTTTAATTAAAGCCCAGCAGCTCTTTCGGCACGACAATTCGCCTGGCGCTTTTGTGTTTTCGAAGCGTTTTGTCTATGCCTTTTGTCTGCTTTGAGGCTTTGTTGACTGACTTTTGTTCGCCTATCAGCCTCCATATTACTCGTAGGCAGGAAATTCTGACCTACGCCGACCTTTGGGTGACAGCAGCCATATTTTAGGTGAAGGAGGACAGCTTGGCCTGGTCTTTGACAAGGCATCGATGGCCTGAGGGCAAAAGCCACTGCCACATGCTCACTCTCGCTTACACACACACACACACACACACACACACACACACACACACACGCAAGTAAGCACACAGGCAAATACACAAACCAGCTCTTATTCTTTCTCTAGTGGTGCACATCCAGGCCATTTGGGTCATTGTGTAAAAGATGGGCCCTTTGGTTCAGTTGATCTGTCATGGGAGGGACTGTGAGCCAGGATTTAACTCTGATCCCCTGGTCATGCTAGTGTGAGAACATACAGTAAAGTGCTCATTCAAGTTTATCCAGCAATGCAATTGCATAGTATAACTTGGCCATCATTCATTGTTTTGATTCAGTTTAGTTGTCTGTATGTTTTTACTTTCTTTTTATTCCGAATGGAGTTTTAAATATAACATTAAAAGTCCGAATTTCTTTTGCCAGGCTGTTGCTGCCTTCTACTGGATTAGGGGGCACACTGTTAGTTTCTATTGTTCAGGAACAAATCCATTGATTTGTTTTCCATTTGGTCAGTTGTTTGTTCCCACTGACACGTATTAAGCAGAGTATATATTGTAAATAAATTATATTTGGTCAAAGAAGTCTTTGAGAGAAACTGCAATTGGTTCAGAAGACCCACAGTGTCAGTTTAGGTTTGCTTCATTTAGTTAAACCTAACCACACCTTCACTTGGAAATGAACAGTCCTGCTTTTTATGGTGGATGGCAGTCCAATTGTTTGGATGGAGTTGGAATATTTACAACTACCTAACTAATCAAGTAAACAGATCTTGGTTTGCTTAGTCTGACCAAACAGTGCAGGTGTGAAAAGGCTTTAAATCACCTACACCATGAGTGGAAGTCACTGTTTATCAAGAAGTACATGTAACTAAAACAAACTGTATTGTTAATATTTTCTGACAGTATATTACACAAGTACTCTGATCTCTCTTATCAGGAAAAACACATTGTGTTTTTTTATTAAAATCTGGTCAAAATACAGCCCAAACATACACAATGCACATAATCAATAAAAGGTTACGCCTAAAAGGAATTACAAGGTATTTTTCTTGCAGAAATACAGCACTGTATTATATACCTACCCTATAATGTACCATATACCTTCCTATATACAATGTTCATATCACTAGTTACTATATACAATCTGCACTTTACCGCTTTTTGCACTACATGGTTAGATGCCAAACTGCATTTCGTTGCTTCAGTACTGTACTCTGTGCAATGAAAATAAAGTTGAATCTAATCTAATCTAAAAAGCCTGTGCACATTTCTCTATTGCCAAGGATATTTTTTTATCATAACATTGAATACATTTAAAGTACTGAAGTGTCAAGTCCAAGACTTTCCTGAACCTTAAATTACTTTCAGTAGAGCAGTCATTCCAAGTCCTGTCACAGCTTAGTTACAGGTAATAGACGATAGATGATAATAGATGTTTAACTCAAATTTGAACGAGATTATTTATATTATGACGATGTCTAAAGAAAAGCCTGAAGGCCATGAAAATAATATTAGAGAATATACCAACAATTCCACTTCCCTTCAACCTCACCTCAGTTTGACACTGCTGAACAAACACTGATAAGAATCCCATGCAGAAGTATTACACCTGAGTTCTGTGCCATACTGTTACTCTTTGCATGTACCATGTGGTGATAATGAGGATCTCTTTCCGTTTGACTTTGTAAATATACTGTATATATTTATGCAGATGCAGAGTCACCAATGTGAAATGTTGCCTAAAGAGACATCTCTGTGTGGGGGGTGTAGGGGAGTATGTGTGTCCTCTGTGAGCTCCTTCCCCACTCGGAGAGACGCTGGCCTCAGCTGCAGCCAGGTAAACCTCCATTAGCAATTACCTTCATCTGCCGACTGTGTCCAGGACCCGTCCCCTAGGGGAGGACCCTGCACGATACTAAGCGCCACCCAGCTGAATACTAATCAACGTCTCTAGCTGGCTGAGCTCTGCCTTATACCTCTTCCCCATTCCCCCCTTCTCACACGGCTATCTTTTCTAAACGCTGCCCCCCGATGGCCTTGCCGGTCCCTGCTGGACACGGCGCCCAGCTGAGGCCATGTGTGTCTAAGACATTAAGTGTGCTAAAGAATAGATGAGATGGCGCCGTAGCATCTAACTGTTAGCCAACAGCGTTTTAGAAACAATTATGAGCCATTGCTAATATAAACCGAGGACTTGGGGGACAAGGGATTAAAAGGTGCTGCAATTTGTTCCAGGGGAAGGTTGAAGTGCAGAGCGATAAGCAGGGCTGGTCGACGCCTCGGGAAAGGTCAAAAAGCTGATGCACAACTTTTCAGAAACGGGTGAGACACTCGCTGCATGGGAGGTGAGTGGAAGGAGGGGGATTTCATTTGCCACCTGTATCCAATGAACCGGGGCTTTATTTAGGCGTCTGCTCTCAGGCGACGATGCACTCCAGGCACCTGCCCTGGCCGCCTGCTTTCCCCCGGCGGCAATATAGCTCGAGAGGGCCCCCTCAGCGCTCCCACAACAACAGCCCTTGTTTGGTGACAGAGACAAAAGTCCTCCAAGGAATAATGAAATCACCTCATTAGGATAATGAGTCGATTCCATAATGAAGGTGATTTGCCTGCCCTCTCCAAACGCAACAGATCTGTCGCCTAATTACCGGCGAGCGCGAGCAAACACTATGTAAAACCTCAGTTTGATGACTGCCGATTCGTCCAACACCTCCCCCCCACCCATCCCCCCCGCGCCCTCCCGCACGTACCCACAGCATCACCCCCCCTTTCCCGACCGGGACTGAGCAGATTCGAAAAGCAGCTACCTCTGTTGGTTCAACATGATTTGTTTACCCTCAGGTCTTTACCTCACAACTAATTAACCTTGGGCGGAGGTTTACCTCGTTTGTCAACCATGACATCCCATATATATTGTCACTCAACCGAGTCGTAAAATACTAAGTGACCCTTTGGAGATACCTTGTGACACTCCCCAAGTAATCCAAGCAGCAATTTTCATTAGCAGTGTTATAAAATCGTTCTTCAATGCATCATCCGGGGTTAGTTTTTGTAAAGGTACCAAATTCATTCTTTTGTACTTTTTTTTTTTTTTTACTTTTTTTGAACTCATCTTTCTGCCATTATTTTTTTTACTTATTGTTTCCCTCTAATACAGTGATACAAATGAACATGAGCTATTGAACTACTGTAGCCTGCTATCAATTGATTCTCATGAGGCTACTTCTGGCTTCACTATGGCTTTCTTTCGAGCCACCCCTCCTTGTCTCTCTCTCCCAACAGCTTGTTCGCCGGCCAACTCAAGTGGCAAATGTCAATGTGGGGAAACTGAAGTGTATTCAGCTAAATCTGGTTTGGTAGCTCAGCTTTAAAGATCGACACAGGTCAATGGGCAGTTTGTCTACGGATTTCACAGTGTCTCATAATGTATGGGATGTTCAGGGCTGCATTCAAGATGTGGCCCAACCTTGTTTGCTCTTCTTACTTCAATAAACCCCCAAAACAAATATTTATTGGTGGGATGTTTTGAAGGAACGCAGTGAAGGCCAAATGTCAAATATTTTGGTAACACTAGAGGGCACTCATGGACTTTCAATATCCCTTGTCCAGTGCTGCAATTCAATCATGATGCACACAATACACGGCTGTTTTACATCTCTGCAGAACACAGTCACACATGTGGGCATGCACATACACATACACTTTTGAACGCAAACTTCTACACGTACACACTGATCTCTTCTTTTTGTCCTTACATTTGTTCTGGAGGCTTTTCTTCCATAGCTGGCTGTTGAAACACAAACGGCTGTTTCTAACCCCAAAGACATAGCACCCAAAGCATCCCTGCAAATCAAGTGCAACACTGTGCGATCTGACACACGATGACTGTTTGGACCGTTTCGAGGCCCCTCAACGTGTCAGAGGCCGGCCAGTTTGATTTCATCACTTTGATTAAGCGCCGCCGAGAGCTGGCGCGTCCGCCATGATGATGGACAGCCCCAGAGGGCCCCAGGGGGAGCCATGGAGGGCCCCGGGAAACACATTGCTGTCCATTCAAACACGGCCCCTTTCAAAAGAGGCTTCATCGTTGTGCTGCTACAGCACGGATGATACAATACACAGCAAGACCTTCTCTTTTCCTCCCCCCACAGGCCCAGACGACAGTCAATCTCTGCAGCCTTTCCAATTCCATGACCATCAAGATAATAGTTATCTCGATTAGAACCGCATCGCTCTCGGAGAAGTGAGGAAGTCATAAAGAGTTGGACTATCCGACCGGCTGCGCTGCTTGCATAGACTCGTCCCCACAACAATACCAGATCTTGTCACGAGATAGATAACTCTGGATGAGGGAGGCCCTCCGGGCGTCTTTATGCGTCGGAGATCGTCGGAGATCTGAGGCTTTTCCACAGAGCAGCGGCGTTTGGGGATAAATAGACATGTGCCGGCGCTGACTGACCGTGGAGCCGAGACGTAAGCATGGGTCCAGACCAGCGCGTCGCCATGACAGATGCAACAGTGTGAGTGATGGGGCAGAGAGAGAGACTGGTACCAGTACGGTGGAGCGCGCACACTCACACACACACACTCTCTCCCCGTCTTCCAAATAGCTGTTCATCTCCTGTTTATTCAGCCCCCGTGGAGAAATGCTTGAATGTATACATCAATCACTGGGACTCAAAACAACAAGTGTAGACCCGGGATAGTTCTGTTGTTAGTGAGTGCTTTTAAAGGGATGAGTGTGTGTTTGTGTGTATGACTGGAAGAGAAGAGCGTGAGAAAGACATATATAGTCAGGTTCCCTGTTGAGAATAAGGCAGAGAGCAAAGGGACATGCAAAAGCCAGGGAATGTAAGAAAGAGAGAGAGAAAAAAAAGACGAAGAAAAAGAGAATTCTGGGTAGACAGTAAAAAGGAATGAGCGAGATTGAGAAGAATGTAACTACCCAACCCGATCTGTTCTCTCTCTCTCTCTCTCTTTCTCTCTCTCTCTCTGTCTCTCTCTCTCTCTCTCTCTCTCTCTGTCGCTGTCTCTCTCTGTCTGCATCCTCTGCCAGGCTCTCAATGGCTTCTATGCGTGCTAGCAGCCCCACACACACAAGCACAGAAAGACACAGAGACATCCCCGCCGTCCTTATCAATTAGCCGCACTTAGCTAGCCACACCACTGTGCCTGAACGGACTACATCTCCCAGTTCTCTGCGGGGTGGATAGTCCTCCCATTATTAATGACCGCACTTGGGGGGGCAAATGGTGGATAAGCGCCCCACAGCTCTAGTTTTTGAAGAGAAGTGATCGAGTGAATCCACGAACAAACATATTTGGAACATCCTATTGTGTGCGAGTTACAAAGGGTTCAGGTGTGCGTGTGCGTGTGTGTGTGTGGCAGGGAGGTGCGGGTGAGGGGGTTCTATGAGATCGATGTTCACCTGCTGTTAATTGTTTGACTGAAGGCATGGTCCTTTGGCATTATCGATCATGTCCCCAGGGCACGGGCCACAGACCCAGTGTTTCTCCAAGTGGCCAGACAGCAGTCAAATTCACTTATACCAAAGAGACCACGGCATGGTTTCATGTGCTACATTCTATGGATCAGAACAAAGGGTTGGGACTGCCTCTAGGCGTGTTATTTTTTCTCTTTCCAAGAGGCCAACACGTAAAGGCTTGTAGCATGTGCAACAGAGAAGGGAGCCATATTGGTGTGTATCTGCGTTTAGCAGGGCTAACTCTAAACCATCGAGGAAATCAAATGCATTCCCTCTGGGAAAGTCCACTTGACTCTCACAAACGGGGCTGGTTACGCAATCGCTTGTTATCCCGCAAAAGTGTCAAACAAAACGATATCCACGTTAAAAGTACTGGCTGGAAATTCCTATGGCGAGAGCCCGACTGGGACGATTGCCAGTCCTTCTGGTTTTCTGCATCCAAACGGGCACCTGCGTATCAAAACCCCCGCCCCCACTACATCCTCCAGCCCATTCATGCTGCTTAACCATGCTGTTCACATGTCTTCAAACACTGAGCCCAATGTCTTTTCTGGGAGCCCCTCTGCATTCTAATTCTGACCCAGGTTCTACACAGCACTCGAGGTATGTGGGGCACAAGTGGTGGTCTCTAGAAATGGGTGTTGCACTTTTTTTTTGCGTCAGAGGGGGGAAGGAAATTGCTGACGCATTCTAAAAAAAAAAAGCATGCTATCTGGCAGTGGCAACCCCACTTTAGTTAACTACCTCTATAAAATTAACAGCAGCGATAAAACACATACTGGTAAAGTATGTTTCTAATGACACCTGCTGCCCCGGAGGTCCTTTTTGGAGGAAATTATAGTAAAATGTTATTGAAGACATGTAGAACTGCCCCCAACCAAACTAACCCCCCCACCCCTCCCCAGATGTGACCCAACACCTTTTTTAGTAAAACAAAATAATGGAAGAGTGTGAATTAGTACGGTACCACATTCTATTCAAAGGTGGTTTTATGTCCCTCATTAATGTGTGCTGCTCAGTTGACGTTATGCCAAAGGCTATTTTTTTGACAAGCAGAATGTAAAGAAAAAGATTCTTGAGGCAAAATGCTTGCCGACTGTATGTCACAGGGTCACTTTGTCTTTCAGCTGGCAGCAGCTGTTCACACTTCCCTGGAAAACATACAGTCTTGACATTAAACACCACAGCAAACGTTTATTTATAGCCAGGTGTAAAGTTTATGTAAATATTCTCAATAATTCCACTGATGACAAACACCTGTTTCAGGGGCCCGATAACTGCAATGTATGTGCGGTGCCACATGCTGTAAAAAAATTTGAAGACATCTTTTTACGAGGGCATTGTGTATTCCCCTCGCAATATCCCGCAGGAGAGTAACCGTAGTAAATTGTGTGCACCAGCTTGTAGACTATAACAACAACAAGCCCATCACTCAGGCTCAAAACATGTGAGATGGTGGGGACACCCGAGAGGAACGTGAAAAGTGATGAAAAGTAATAGCAGTGAACAGGAAATAAAAGGACTTTTGGGGGCCGGCAAGAAACATCTAGTCTGTTTGTCCAGTGGAATCATAGAGGCTCCCTGGTCCTGTGGGAAGATCTAGTCTATTTGTCTGGAGCAATCATAAAGGCTCCCTGGTCCTGAAGGAACATCTCTGTGAAGGCCTCTTCATCTCCACAGACACTATATATATATATATATATCCCACTCGTTGGAGACATCCCTGCCTCCATCATTGTGCACGTGAAGCACTAGAGTAGTGTGTGTGTCACCGTTGGGCGGTGAAACAAATAGCAGCAGATACGTTCTCGTAAGAGCAGAATCTATTAGGCTTCGTCCAATTGATAGCTTAACTTTCAAAGTCAACACAGCATACAGTGCCTTCCCCCGACCCCAAGAGAGTCTTGGCATTCGCTTTATCAAAAAACCTTGTTTTCCACTGACTACCCACCAGAATTTCAACTGTATCTGTCATTTACCACATGCTAATTTTTCAGGCCCATAGGAATAGTAGTATGTGGTATCACCCCAAAAAACAGCAGTTTGGATTAGTATTAAAATAGTGAGACAATAGCAGAAAAACATGGTTATATCTATGTGGATGGGAGGCAGGCTAAGTGGATCAGAAGTAAGCAGATAAAGGCCTGCTGGTTCAGGTTTGTGTGTTGGTGTCCCATTTTCTGCCTATTCAGTTTTCCCCCGTCTTCCTACTCACTGTGACTGTGTACGGCCTCGTCGTGGAGGGGGACTGAATACCTCTTTGATTCTCGTGACAGTTACTGATGGATCAACATGGACAGTGTCAGCGTGTACCGGGCAGCATTCTTCGTAGTGTACAGTGGGTGGCACAGTAATTTGGCAAACTTAATGGCTGACTGTGTGTGTGTGTGTGTGTGTGTGTGTCTATTGCGGGAGAATGAGCGAGGAAACTCGCATGCATGTTTTAATGTCTATGCAAATCTGTGTATGCATACACTTACCCCCATTTAAATATTTACCTAGGAGTGCTGGTAAGCAAGGGAGCGCCCACTCTCATGCACAGTCATCTGTGTGTGTGTGTGTGTGTGTGTGTGTGTGTGTGTTCGCGTGCACGCTTTTGTGCGTGTGCATGAGGTAGCATGCTGTGTGCATGGACTGCTGGAGTGTATTTATAGTTGCCTATTGGGGACATCGCTGTGCGATCCTCAGCTGTGTGGCGCTGAGGGGAACATAATGTTCTCATTTGCCAGTATTGCAGTCACTCATATATAATACATCTCCAACGGTGAATTCAGAAGGGCCCCTCAGCCAGAGGAGGCCCTGCGTGGCCCCAACCACACTCATCCGGTTGTGGCCTCCGTGCGGCCTCCGTCTCCCCGCCTCTTCTGCGTTCCGCCCGAAGGAAGGAGTGTGCATGACTCACCCCTGTGGTGCCTTGTCATCCAAGGGCACACGGCAAAAGAACTTCCAGCTATTGTTCCTGTTGAACACGCTACAGCGGTCTGCAGCCACTTTTCCCTCTCTCTCTCTTCGTTTCCCACACGTGTTCGCTGTCACTTGTGCGTTTTCTCCTAATTTATATTTCACAGTTCGGAGGGGCCCTTGGGAGCTGTGGGACTAAAAAGGCTCAGATAGTAGAGAACACTGCATGGCTTTTTCTAAAGGGTGCCATGCTAAGTGTTAGCATTCCCCATGCAACAGTGTGAGAGCACCAGGTATAAATTGCATACATTGACTTATGTAGCATTAGCGTGCGCTTCCAGGTGACGAGCCGACAGACCCCCCTCTAAGTAAGGGCATTAAGTGTAAACTGTCAGGGGATGAAATATGTGCCCCCTACTGGTATAGACTCTCCAGGATAATGGGTCTCTCGCATGGGGATAAATCTCCGCTTTTAGAGGATTAGGTTTAGATGGGGAGCGACATAAATAAAGGCCTAAGTAATGAGATTAATGAGGAAAATAAAGCCGTCATGCAACACTGAAATATGTGCGAGTAATAACAATAACTTCTATACCAAATGCCACTTCCTAGGCCTGTATATTTTGAGGGAAAGTGCACTTAAAAGAATTCAAAGCAACTATAAGCTGCCATAAGTTTCCGTGTCAGTTACGAGAGCATGCATAGTGTGGGGGATTATAACTGAGTCAATGTTAAGAGTTATTAGACAAATACAAAGCGCTTTAAGCCGTCTATCGAGCAGAAAAAAGAAATCAATTATCCACTGTGACAAAACTGTCATCTTTACCTACTGCACTACCTAAAATGTTTCAGTTAGAGGGCGGACATTCAGACACACACATCGAAATTGCCCTGGACACTGTGTGCCTAGCTTATTATTTTTAGTCATGGATACAAAGTCTAGGTGATGAGGGGAGCAGGCGCACAGGGACCCTGGTCAAACATGGGAACATCTGAATTCCCATCTCGCTACATGACCCATTTCCTGGTCTATGATGTGCCAGATACAGCAGTGCAATGCATATACTGCGCATCCGTAGATATCTTTCCAGTATGAAAAGATGCATTAGCCTGCTGTTTATATATATATATATATATATATATATATATATATATATATATATATATATATATATATATATATATATATATATATATATATCCTTAGTCCACCAATAACACCTCATTGGCTGACTTGCATTTTCTAAAAGCAAGTTGCTAAAAACTATAACTTACAGAATTGCTACATCAACTGCATTTACTGTATTTATCCTTAACCTTGATGTCTAATGCCAATTTAGCCGATGAATGCCTGCACAAAGTTGAGAGGTTTGGTTTTCATTGCAGAGTAAAACTGTTCCCGCTGGACTTCCTGTAAACCGTAAGCATTAGAACACCTGGAAACCACCAGTGCTTCCTTATGTCTTGCAGAATAGCTTTAGTTACGTCATGCACATCGCATATGTTCTACATGAACAGAAATACTTGAATGCGGATTTCGATTTTTTTTCTCCCTTTGAGGAGATCTATTTGAATCAGAATGCCTTTTAGCAGGGCAATACCATAGGCATCAGGGAGCAGAACAGAAACCATAATAAGGTTTTTAAATAGATCTTTCAGAAACCAATTTGGAAATGTTGAATTAAATGTAATCAGGGGCTGCCTGTATAGGGATTTACCATTGCAATCAGCTCCCTGCACAATATGGAGATCAATAAATTATGTCAAATATTTTATTCCAACTTATAGCTAGTCATTTGAGAATATGCACGTTTTTCTGCTGCTATCTCATGGTTTTAAGCATACATTTATTGCAAATTACTGCAGTGTGAATAATCTAATTAAGTCTACAATCATGGGTCTTTCCAGCCAGATTAACCACTGACACTTTGCTTCATGATCTGCAGTGAGAAGCTATCCTGGCTGGACCAACAAGGCTACGGTCTTCCATTGGGTAGATAATAACTTTTGCTTTTATACAAGAGTTTGACTTATATATTTCCTCTTTGTTTCTATGCACTCAATATTTTGGGTGCCAAGCTTGTATTGTCTTAGCATAAAAAAAAAAATATATATATATATATAAAATGTGGACGAACACCATGATCTGGGCCAGTCATGGCGCCCTTTAGATGGTCGACAAAGTGAACAGAAGTAGGAGACTGACCACTTTTGTATCTAAGGCCTGTTCCCAGAGATTCACACATTTGACATACCTAATATAGATATGTTATATTCTGGGTTCCATAAACCCAGTGGGATAGACATAATTGAATGGCTTTGTCAAAGCGTCTTTTTTCTTAAAAACCTCTCAGGGACTAGCTAGCGTTAATTATCTCCCATAACAATATGGCCTAGTTTTATAATTACTGGTCCGTCCAAATATATTATTACAATGGTTTCCCCTAAGACTGCTATTAAATTTACTATGTGAACCTTAGCCATGTATAATATGTTTATTAACACGGGTGTGTTGATTACAGTCACCTGCGGCTTACTTTGAGCTACAATAGTTAAAAGTTGGCATTGTGCAGATTTTTCCCCCCCAAAGTGCCGGTTCTTCCGGTGAGTTTCATTAATGTTTCAATTATTATTATTTTTTATTTTTCCCCCCTAATTTTAAGCAAGCAATTAAGGGCCATGCACTCGCCAAGTCTATCGCTTGACAAAGGGTCACTTGAGAGCATGGAGGAATATAGACTCGATGGAGGAGCTCATAAAAGAGGACTTGGTGGTTGCTAATCTTAAAGCCCTTCTTTGATATGGTCCCATAGCACTTGGCTCTGACTTTCATGTGCTGGATCACATCGTTCTCCCAGCCCTTAGTTCATTCGCTGCCCAGACTCGGTTGGATGGCTAGCCCAAAGAGTGGTCCACAGGAGGCTGGCCTGTTAAACCTCTCCTACTGGAGCTTGTGGTTCATAAAAAGAAGATTATTACTGCCATGCCTGTTCTTTTGAAACGCTGGTAGCCTAGCATTGAACTATTATAGGGGAGCATGCCTTGTCCAGTAAAATTAATACATTTCAAGAAAAGCTGTGTTTTGAATAAAGAGTTATACTGAGCCAGAAGCTACAGAATACAGAGAAATTAAATAAGCGCTAAGAATTTTTCAGGCTTTCGACGGCAAGCAGTTCAGAGTACTCGGCATTAAAATCTGCCTGCTACAGTGGTTGGCCATGTTGGTCAACTATACTTAAAACATGTACTCAACACTGGGCAGATTATTTCAAACATTTCTAAAAGAGCCTTTGTCTATATTTGCAAATACCAAACAAATTTGATTCAATAAATCCATCTTGGCATGCATTGCTGGAATCGATTGTGAGGTTCATTAAAAATAACAGTTAGACCAGGCACTAATGAAGCCAAAGAACTACAGTAACCACGATATGGCACGCGCACGCACGCACACATACACACACACATGCACTTTCATCTGTGTATTGTAGTCTTCCAACAAACCCTTTTGAAATTCCCTGCCATGTGGAGGCTGTTGCAGGCAGCCTTTCATTTGAATTCCTGTCACTTCTTATTTGAGGCAGAAGGAAGCCTGATCATTTGTCAACTGTGAGTGCCTCTCCGGCAGTGTGTCACCATTGCCTCTGTACTGGGATCAGCAATTATTCAATGAGCCCTACCTTGCCTCAAATATGCATCCCATCTGTCTTGTTTCCAAAGCCATATTTAACGTTGTTAATGATTTTATGGGGGTTTTTGACGTTTTCAAATGCTACAGTAGCAGTAGGTTAATAAGCAATGTCTGCAATGTCTGAGGGTAGTTGCATCAGCATCATTATTGCTAACAACTGATGGTAGCTATAAACAAATTACCTGATTGCAGAACCATCACTATGTGGATCAGTGGAATAGGCACGCCCATACGGAGATAGAAATGATATGGGGTAACGCTTACAGAAGCTGGCTAAATCTCCCCCTCCCCCACCCCCCCCAACCCTAACACCCCCATCACAACCCCCCACCACCACTATTTAGTTGTTCTTGCTTTGTGATATTAATATGTTACCCCTGTGCCGTATACGTATGACTTCGGGCTAAAAACAAAGGTATTCTCCGCTCACAGCTCGTTCATTTTTCATGGCGTTGGCTAGTTAATTAAAATGCTGAATGGCACACTTTAGGTAGCAAACACGGGATTCTGTTGTTTGACCTTTTTCTCTTCCATTAGGTGGTAGGCGAGAATATGACGTGTTGATGAATGGATAATGTATTATCATGGCTGACAGCGCTCTTTGGGGAAATTAATGAGGACATGGAGAGGAGGATTGGTGTGTGCGTGTGTGTGTGTGTGTGTGTGTGTGTGTGTCAGTAGGTTTAACTCGATCAAAACTCCCTGGGAGCAGGTTTCTGCTCCTTTATGAGAGAGAGAGAGAGAGAGAGAGAGAGAGAGAGAGAGAGAGAGAGAGAGAGAGAGAGAGAGAGAGAGAGAGAGAGAGAGAGAGAGAGAGAGAGAGAGAGAGAGAGAGAGAGAGAGAGAGAGAGAGAGAGAGAGAGAGAGAGAGAGAGAGAGAGAGAGAGAGAGAGAGAGAGAGAGAGAGAGAGAGAGAGAGAGAGAGAGAGAGAGAGAGAGAGAGAGAGAGAGAGAGAGAGAGAGAGATCTTACGTACAGCACCACTGAATGATAATCATTCAGGAGATTAAACTGCCGGCATCGCCCTGCCATCGTGCCTGTTTTTGGTGTCATAATCTTTTTCATCATGGACCCATTTGAAAAAACACAGAGCAGCAATCAGGGCCCTGCCACTGATCGCTCCACCTGAAACGCGGCCATCACGAGGGAGCCAGGCGACTGATTCACAACGCCAGAGAATGCCCATGGTGTCAATTTCTCCCTAATTGGATAGCTCATGATAGCTATAGGGCAGGGAGTATCTGACATTCGGTCAATAAGCTTGCCATCGTGGTTAGCCCGAATAGAGACAGAAATGTTTTTGAGATGTATTGAAACACTGTCAGCTGTGTGTAGGCGCCACAATGGGGGTGATTAGTGTAATAATGTTAAGCTCTACCTTGACCTAACACATTCAGATACTATTTCAGGGGCAGTGGCAGCACATGTTCATACAGTTGGACTTAAACAGCATACGATTCAAAGTTGTGTTTGGGAATCCATTTAGGGAAAGAATGTAGGACATTTCACGCCTCTAGATAAATGGATTGAGAAATCAGAAGTTTAATTATTTAGACTTAAAACTTGTAATCTCATTTCATCACACATGTATGACAGATGGAATTCTGCATGAGAATTGCAAATAGCATGTTTCTATTATTGAAAATTACATTGCTTTCTGAACATATTTTTCCCAAGTTCACTTTTAAGCTTGATGGCACTTCACTTCTGCAGGTCAGAGAAATATAAGGTCAGAATATACAGTTCAACTAGATTGCGAACATTATCATGTAAGATGTTTACCACAAATATCTCCGCAGAGTTTTAAGAGTGAGACTTCAACTCCCTCAAACCACACTTGCTAAGTGTGCTGGATGCGTGTAACTGTCATCTTTCATTTTATGGAGTGCACTTTTCCTTATGAAGATGGTTAAGAGACTGGCACACTGCCTGTGCAGGTCAAAGGAAAATGAACAGATATAGTAACGTCTCGTCAAATAGGCTTTATACGAGCTCCACCCCACCATATGTCCACTGGTTGCAAGTGCGAACTGAGGAAGGACAAGATTTCAAAGAACTGTAACACTTAACTGTGACACACACCCCACTAACTGGAGGGTGTGTGATGAATGTTAGGCCAGAGAAACGAACCTCTGCAGGAACAGAACCGGCCACCTCCAGGAGAAATTGTCTCTGTTTGACAAGTCTTGGTTTTCACAAATTGGTTCTAAAAAAACGACTTTTAAGGTGTGCTTACGCTGAATATGATAAGTGGAACTAGAACAGGGGTATCTATACGTTCTAATAGGAACTTGTGGAAAAGCATACTCTCTAGAGCACACTGTTAATAGTAGCTGGAACATGCAATCACGTCTCTGCATAACCTATTATCTGTTACTGTATACAGTGACAAAAAAGCTCTTTGCAATGCTGATCTTGGGATCTACAATGAATGATTGAATCCTCAGAAACACACATGAACACGACTGTGGCGTTTTCCATTGTTGTATGACTCAATGAGGATTTATCACATGGTTGGTGTGGACAAATTAAATAACGAGTAACCTCAATATTTTTCATGAATAGTTTTCTGCTGTAGAGAGTCTAATTTGATAATAGGATTGCAGTTAGTGTATACATGTGGATAATATAGAGAGTATGTTGTCTTTTCATTCTCCCTTTATATCACAGCAAACTTTTACTGCCCCCCTTGCAGGTGAATTTATTGCACAGCAACAAAAGGATTCAATTGAAACCCCATTAACTGAGAGAGCAGTATTGCCGTGTTTGCAATATCAATCATGGTGTTGTCTGTGCAGCATCAAAGTTCCTTGGGAGAAATAATGTTGTTTCTGACTTTACTCTTTCGAAACATTTGAGAAGCATCTTTGTGTGACAGAGTAGCACATTATTGATTTATAATTATTTCGGCTGCCTTATGTTTTCTTGTCTGTGAGTCTAACATAAAACAAAATGTGTCTCCAAAGCCATTACTGTGCAGCCTATTGTGCCAGTTGTCGGAGTAGTCTCTCAACTTGTTCACTCTTTTGTGCCGTTTTAAAATATAATTTCTGTAGACGATCTTTTTGTTTTAAACCTAGTTTTAGAACATTTTCTATAACCAATTTGCATTTCAATTATCTTAAAATGTTATTGATGTTCACAGTCCCAACTATGAATGTCTTTCAAAGGCATTTAACATTTTTATTTTGTCAATATCAATTGTACTTTGCACTTGCATCCTTAGCATAGTACATATGATGTAAAATATCTGTGCAGTATGCCAATGGTACTTAGTAGCCTATGTGAAACTTGATTACGGAAAAAGTTCCTGAATGACATACTATATTTGGAAAAATGTTGAGTACTCGAGAGATGTTGCTAGACGATACCTCTCGATGCAATGGGCCAATTTTTCTCCTGGGGTTGAGAGAGTAAAAAAAACAGCCAGGGTTTTAGTCACATCTTCCAGCTCTATCACATTTATAAGAGCATTCAGCAGATTCATATAGTATATTCATAAAAAATTATATTAATAATAATATTAACACTAATAAATGTCTATATCACATATCATTCGTTGACATTGCTCAAGCATAACTTTTAACATCGCTGTTACGGAAACAAAATGTAGTTGGCAGAAGCCAACCTTGAAGGCGCAAAAGCACTAGGACATTCAGCTCACAGAACAAAATACCAATGAGAGGCAACAGACGTCTAAAAGCTAAAAGATTCTTTAACAAGGTTGTCACCATGGATATTGGAGTGGTAGGTCTAGCCATGCATGTTTCTCTCTTGGTGGGTTTATTGACAAGCAACGTTGCCATAGTAGTTTTTACCCACCATGAACTTAAAACCTCCTATCTACTTCAAACTATATAATGCAGATGAATTAGAACCGCTCCATTTCGAATGATAAACTGCCCATCCTGACCACATTGGAAACCAGCCCATGTGTGGATTGAGCACAGGTCCTTACCAAAACATGATAGTCACTCTACATACTTGGGCAAAAGACAGAGTTAGCACAAGGCTTGGAGTACGTCAACACAGTTTGGCGTGCGTTTGGAAACAGCAAGTAGGACATTTCAGTTGCTATGTCATTTGTGTCACCAGGCATATCATCGGGTAAGGCTGACTTACAGAGACACAGATCACTGCTGGTTCATCCATCCCACCCCTCTCTTACACACATACACACACACACCCCTCTCTGATCTGTGTCCCACACACACAGACCCATATACACAGTCTGAGTCATGCGACGGCTCCAACTTTGACTGAGGAATCCTCCTGTAGGGCGCTGCTGCTTCTCGCTGTCGTTGTCTCCCCCTGGGAGATCCTGCTGGTTTCACGTCGCTTTGTTTTTATGTAGGACAGTCAGCCCTGTTCAGATGTTTGAGTTAGGGGGAGAGCGCTATACGACGCTGCCGTGCATTTGAAACACCCCAGATAAGATCTGACATACTAAGAGCTATTTTGGAGGGGACAACAACTTGACAAACAGGAGATTTTATTTGAAAGTAAAACACAGATGTTTTTATCATTGCATTAGTAGAAGAATAGGAAGAGCATTGGTATACCTAATTTTTATGTTGAGGAAAGAAAATGGCTCCAGATTGCACGTCTTGCCCTTGATCTTAATCTGAAATTGGGATGAGACCAATTTTTCCTAATTCCATAACACAGCTATGAGGAAAAGTGTGTGCCCTGAATATGCCCGGTGATTAATATCAATGGTAGAGCAAGCTCTTTTTATGATGACTAAGCACTTTTCCTCTCGGAATCATTGGTTACGGTCGGGGAATAGATCTTTAAACTACTTAGGGAATTAGCTGCATACACAATTGGCGGAAGAGAGCGGATTATCATTTAGTGCTAGGATTTTAAGCCGAAGTGTCCCTTAATGTTAGCCTGTACTGTAGTTATCACCACCTCACACAGAATGAGGATACCCTTCAAGGTGCAAAAAGGCGGCTCCCATCATTACAATATGACTATTAGTAATACTACTAAACATTCAAGTGTGTCATTAAAAGTTCCAGCCTAATTGAGAACAAAATACAGTGGCCCTGACGAGAACATATAAAAGACTTGAATTCTAACGAGGGCGTTGCAAAACTAACAGCCTGTACAATTACGTTTGCATCGTCTCTGCAGAGGTCATCCTTTGTTCTCTCTCTCTTTTCTTTCCGGGGTGGATCCTAGGAGGGTTACAAGGACAATCTTTCCCTTTTGCATCATCTATGTTCATTAAAGAAGCCATCAACGCCTGCGTCACGTTGTCCTCTGTGCCAGAGAGCTGGAACTGCCACTAAGTTTGGACACCCTCCCGCCCCTGTGTATCTGACCTATCCCGACTTGTCGTTTGCATCGTTCCACGGAGAAGGAACGTTACCTTAGCGATAGTGACATGCTGTTCATGAGGCTCGGTAGGCTCATTAGGGACGTGCTAAACTAACATGGCAATGACACGGCTCTCTTCTCCCCTTGGTGTCCTACTAACTACATCGAAGCAAAACCAGGAGCGGAGCGTCCGTACCCACAACTAGGGGAAAAGTCGACAAGAGTGCCATTAGCACTTTCCCCAAAAGAAAAGAGCATTGAAATACAAAATAGATCTGCGGTGAAACTTTCAACCAAATATGGAAGCCACGTACTTTCCATGTTTTCTATTCACTGTCCGTGTGTGTGTGTGTGTGTATTTGTGTTTGAAATTGTGGCATTTGTGTCCTTATTAGGCCAGAAAGTGAGGGATAGATAGGAATAGCCATATGATCTGGGATTTAAGAGTGAGGATGACTCGAGCAGAGCTTCCACTCCGCTCATACACTTAGCTGCTGCTTCGCTATTACTCCTGCTGTAGAGAAACTTGACTGGGGGTTGCCATAGAAACTGGAATTACCTAAAGCTTGATAATAACTAAGCAGGAGAGCCTTTTTTCCACTTTCTGCCTCTGTGAACCACAGAATTTCATTTTTGGAGTGCGAGAGTGAGGGAGTGTGCGTGCGTGCGTGCGTGCGTGCGTGCGTGCGTGCGTGCGTGTGTTGCTGTGAAATGAAATGCTCGGAGAGCCAAATCCCCAATATTAGGGTATGTAATTCAATCAGCAAGGCAAGCTGCCTGATCAGCAGAACCATCTACTAACCAAGGAGGAAAAATGTAAGACAGTGACCCTCTGATGTATTGTTATTTTGTGTTTTCATGTTCGGTGAAACAGAAAGAGAGAGAGCGGATCAGAGAGATTGCACAAGAACCTACCAGCACAATCAATCGCTGGGTGTTGCCGTTTTGAATAGGCTCACAGAATTGACATATTTGAAGCACTTCAGACGTGATTAGCACTCTGTCACAAGCTATGGGTGATGAGCTGTTGGCCCAATTCATTTAATTCAAGGTTCCTCAAATGGCTTCTCCCACATAGAAAATGTACATCTTAACTACATCACACACAGTAAATGCCTACACGGTAAATCTGCAGGGTGATTTCGCATTTTCAGGCCTTTATGTACATCTCCATTTTCTTTTTTGTAGTAATTGTTATAACATGAGGAGTATCACTTTCTCATGGCCCACTGTGTTACTTACCAATGCTTTGAGGCTGTGCCTCACAAAGACAGGAACGCCAGATAAGATCTGGGACGATACTAGAGAGCCAAAGGGCTCATTTGCGGGGGAACTGTGCGTGTCGGCAGGTAAGACGTTGGGTGGTAAGCCTCCAACTGTGCGCACAACCGCTAATTATACTAGACTTGACTGATTAATTGGAGATAGGACCCATCCTGGCGAGAATAAGCCCCAGGTGTCAGTCAGGTCATGCAGCGTAGTCAAAAGAGACAGACAACAAATTAATAATTCAAAATCAGAATGCGCCTGAACCCTTTCTCACAGTTATCACAAAAGGTGTTGTCGAGAATCCCCCACCTCCCCCCTAATGCAGATGGAAGTACTATCATCTTTATCTGTCGATGGACATCTCAACAGCATAATGTCACGACTGATTAGTGTGAGGTTGAAAACATGTCTTGTCTTTTTTCTCCTGTAGATTTGAATTTACACCTGTTCATCTAGGGTCCTTGGGAAATGAAATGGCTCGAAAGGCACAAGAATGACCTGTTATGAATAGGGTATTAAGAAGGTATTAATGCATGGCATTACACCTGGGAAAGGCTGGCCTTATCCCAAACATAACGGTCTGTCTTTAAGTGTACTGTGAGGGAAAAGCGATAAAACATGGAAGGCTTAATTCTCTCATTGTTTTTCCTCACGGTGGGAATATTTCAGTCCTAAACGTTTCCCTCCCCTATCTCGCCTTACTCACCTCTTTAATTCTCTCGCTCCATAGTGCTGTCCTGATTCGTTTTCTTTAAATGGAAGTCCCCTCGGTGACCAAGAATCCCATGATGCCTGCTGCAAGAGTAGAGGCCTTTAATCCATTGCCCTCACTGAAGCAGCAGCGAACCTCATTTCAGCAGGGCCACCCGATTTTACCCCTAGTCCTAATTTGGGCGATTCCCTCTCTTCACATCCCCGTTCTGCTGGGGCTGTGCTTGCTGGTGAAAGATAGGTTAATTGCCCATGCAATTGAGAATGCAGAAGACACAGCATATTGATACTGAAGTAATTTGATTTAGCTTTATGTAGTTTCTGAGTGAATTCATGGATTGAAACGAATTTTTCTGTAATCAGACACTCAATCAAACTAGTGAGTTGCAAATATGGGTTGGAATTGAACAAAAATACTTGATACTGACAATGTACTATTTCTACAAATTACCAATACTTTTTTTCCCGGAAGTGAAAGGCGTTTTACGTAACGATGGATGTTACTTGAGCATTGGAACATTGCTCAGCCAGTATTCGCATTGCTCAGTGGAGAATTCCATTTCAGGGTTCACTGGCCTTTCAGAAGTCATTGAGCTGGGGCAGCTGGGTAATGTATGCCCTCGTAAAACTTGTCTATTGAATCAATTTTCCTATTTCAATTACCACCATTATGAAAGTACTGCGCTGGGTGTCACACGGGACTTTACTATATGCGAATGTTTGCTACAGGATGTGATTTTAGCAGGCAGTGAATTGAAAAACTAAAATAAATAAGATGGATCCACTCCCACTATTACCCCACAAATCCTCTAGCTCGGGGAGAGGGGAAAGTAAGAAAGTAGTGGAACACTAATCTGTTTCATGTGTGTTCTGTATGTGTAAATTCAGTTGAATGCCTGTTTGGGCATTGAGAAAATAAATGCTACATTATCAAAAGGCACCACAGTAAATTACTGGCAGACATATTTACCATGTCTTTAACATTGTGATAGTATAAGCTACAGTTAGTACAATAATTGCAGCGTTGTACTACCATGTCTAATTTGATTAGAATGGATTAGTATATGAACTCTATGCGTATGTGTTAAGTAGAAGCAACGGCTTGCTGCAATCACAGGTGGATCAATTCTTGAATTGCTGAAAAGGACAAAATAGGCCTAAACCTGCCACATAGGCACACGTTTCATCAGCTCCAGTGTGAAGTCTATGGTAGTGACATAGCGCAGAGAGATTTCTGGTGGCCAGCCACCATAGTCATTCAATGGCAATCCAAGAGGCTTCTACATTTCACTGGTGACTCAGTTTACCAAATAAAGAAAAGTGAGTGCAGTGCTTACCTAAACTAATGATAGGTTATGTTTTTCGTGCAAACTGAAAGTAGGACTAGAGAGGCACAGTGTATGGGAATATGACACAAATGATGCGATAAGGCTGCCACCAACCAAAGGCCTCCAAAAGCCTCCATAGCTCCGTGTGAAGCTCCCTAAGTTTCCCGCATTGGAAAAGAGCAAATGCTGTGTCTTGCTAAAGATAAGAAAAATCTGTCCAACCAGACCAAAAGAGAATGGAAAGAAAACATGAAGCGAAGTAGGATAAACAATCTTTTCAATATACAGAGCAAGACATGGAGGAGAGTAATGTCCTTTCCACTTCGCGTTCCTTCACCTGATCTGCTGTCAGGGATGGCATAACCTTATATAACAGCTTGCCAGCTGAAGCCCTGCCTATGGTAACGAGGTGGCTCCTCTCAGGTTCCACGAATCAAGCTAACGAGCAAACGACCAGACACCTGCAAGGCAGGACGGATAGGAGGAGAAAGACTGCAGCATATAGGACTGTCTGTGCTCTACTCATCAAAGACCGTTTTTTTGTGAGACAATGCCAGGTGGAATGTTACAGAGGGCAATTTAATTCATCTAACATTTACTCAAGCTTTGTATGCGATTACCACGTCCCTAAGTGGATACAATTGGTTGCAATTTACTGTTTACATGATTGCGCGCAAGACAGCCATTTACACCAATACTGTATAGCGAAGCTCCCTAGAGTACTTCTATTCACATTGACCCAGGGTTTTATTACATGTTGCCTCCTCAGGATCTTTCTGTCAATAAAGACACAGTGTTTAGTGTCTTTCTCCCACCAATTCAATTTCTCTGGCCTTATGCGAGCACTTCTGGAAAAGGGGAGAAAGACATATGCTCTGTCAATGGCAAATCTAATCGAGTGCTGCCCTGGGTAGGTCCTGCTCTGTTGGTTTGTATTCGAGATGGCACTGGCGCTCTGCCTCAGTGGCGGAGAGTCGTTAGCTCTGTGATGTACGGTGCGGGTCCGTATACCAATCGAGTTCGCTGCATTGCATTCCTGCTGGAATTTGGAGCAACATGTAATTATCAACGGATTTACACCCCCAAGACACTCAGTCCATTCTGGCCAGTCCCTTACTCTCTCCCCAAATAATTACTTAAATGAAGCTATTAAGGGCCCAGGCGCAGCTCAACACCAAACAAAGTGCTTGGCACCTTGTAAGAACAATATAATCCATTATTGCAGGTGCTAACTCCAAGGGGCAAAGTAATCTGCAAATAGCGAGAAGTGTTCTTGAGGTCATTTCTGTTAGCAATTATCACAATAACAATGTCTGGTTGATTAGTGTGAGTGTTTGTTTCACACAAATCCCCTTTTTAGTGGTTGGACTTTGATCAAAACGAGGTAGACAAGCATGGTCTTGCTGTGCAGACAAGGTTTGTGCTGATTCTGTGGCTTTGACCTTCTTTGTGCACGCCGGCTTCTCCCGTTTTCTGTGACTCAATACTTGGTGACACCATCCTTGCCCTTCTTCCTGACATTTCTTTGAACCTTGCTTAAGAGTTGGATTGCCAGTCACAGAGTTGTTCTAAACTGATGTCGATGCAGGGGACTGGTTGTGTCAGCTATGTTTAGCATTGCTTTCATCTCAGCATCTGCTAAAGAGCGTTGATCCTCAGCCCTTTCACAGACTTGGAATTTTCTCCACGTCTTGTAGGCAAGCTCTGCACAAACACTGCTTGGATAAAAAAAAAGGATCTATCCTCTCTGTTTTCATGTTCTCATAAGTAGATATTAGGGCAGGTATGCATCTGAGTGGTACCTTCACACACAACTGAATTGCATGCAGCGGAGACACGCACATAGACACACCCTTACATCTAAGCATATTTGTCTTATATATGCAAGCCAACACGCAAATAAACACACTTAGTTCACCCAGCCTGCACTCACACAAACTGAAACACAACACTTGAACACAAGTAATTCTTTGGAGAATGGAAAGGGTTGGGTATAGGGGACGGGGGGGGGGACGGGGGGTCGGTTAAGGATGTAGCCAGCTCCAGATACATAATGAAAAGTGCAAGCTCTGTCATTTCTGTAGATAAAAAGAGTTGTGATGGGCGCCGGAGACAATAGCAACCCATTAATCTTACCGACAAGTCGTGCCGCTAAGGCACTCCCTTCTGCCACGCTGAAGCCCCCTTCACCGCTAGGCCCTTCCCGGGCACTGCACTACGCTGATTCATGCAGGCGCTCTCGTTTATCGCTCGAGTTGATCCTTGTTTGTCATGGAGAGTGGATATCGGAGAGCAAGGTTTCAATTAGAGTCAGCTGGTGTCCTCACGTTATGTCAAGAACACTTGACTGGGTTCAGGGACTTTCTTTTTTTTCCGTAATCTGTCGGGTGTGACAGGTGGGTTCTTTTGACAGGCCAACTTATTTTCTAGCTAAATTCATCTAGGTGCATAAGGTGATTCATTTTTTTTTTTTTATTGCGTATGTATTTTATTTTCCTTCTTTAATTGCTATTTTGAACTCTCTTTCACTCCTAAACCTCCTTAATGAATCCTTAGTTAACCCTTCATGCACCTATTGTGTTATGCTACAGTTATTTTCAGTCTATATCAAATTGTTTGGCCCTTCTCTTCCTACCTCGCTTGCTTTCTCAATAAGGCGAGTGCATTGGTGGCCTCTGTATGTCTCTGTAACCATCGAGGCGAGGGGGAGCTCATAAGGAACTCTTAATGCAGCCCTGACAAGTGCCTACGTCTTTACTAACGATGACAGAGGAACTTCCCTCCACAAGCTACTGCATCAGTCTCTGTGCTGTGCTGTGTGTGTGTGTGTGTGTGTGTGTGTGTGTGTGTGTGTGTGTGTGTGTGTGTGTGTGTGTGTGTGTGTGTGTCCGTTGTTTTACATGGTTCATGGTTGAAAACAACCGAGTAGTGTTTTTGTGTCACAACCCCTGGTAACTGTATTACAGAAATATTTACAGTGGCACAACATTTGGTGGAAGTTTGTATAGTTTAGTCCCTGTGATGCATGTACAATTTTCATTCCTAAAAGTGTGGATTGCATCTAGCCTCTTAGTAGGTTTTATCGGAAAGCAAATATGCAAAAATATGCCAAAACATTCAACCTATTTGTAACAATCCAGAAAAGATTAACACATTTAATACACTTTGATCTTGAATATCTTTATAATATTTGAATGGTGAAAAGTAGTCAGTGGTATTTAATTAAACTCGACCCTCGGGCCATTCCATTTTGATGAATTTGAACAGTCTTGACCAGTCTTTTTCCGGCCTTTAGAAAATTCACTGCTCCACCAGATTTGTTGGGGTCAAAGGTTACATGATATCTAGAGAATTTGGACTCCAGCTCAAGTGTAGAATCAGCAATACTGTTGTTAAAGTCCAAAACGATGACTTATTGAATGTGCCAGACTGTTACTACAGTACTTGCACAAAACACCCTGTGGTAGACCTAAAATACCTCTAATTAAATGTAATCCTCACGTTGTGATGGTCAGTTTATTGTAGTGGAACTAGGAAAGCATGTATATCTAACTACATACACTACGTAAATATTAGATTTGAAATAAAGCGAATTTATTGTAGCTGTAAAAAAAAAAAAAAAAAGAAAAAAGAATACTAAGGATATCTGAAAAGGTAAAAGGTTGAGGTTGTTTTAATTTCCTGTTCCTGTAGAGTGTATAGGCGACAAATTGTTCGTCACGATGTTTACATTCGTTGACGTGTAAACAACCATATGAATGCAGCCTTTGCTTTTATTATGACGTTACTTAAAGGCCCAGTCAAGACATCTCGGTAAAGGCCTTCAGGCGTTCTAAAGCTATGGGCCAAAACAATTACGCGAAACTTTGTTTACACTCGCCAATGGATGTCAGATCTGATCATAAACCCTAACTTTCAGCTAGAAGATCAGCCACAAACGACCACGTTTCATAACAGGCTCCGTGTGCTTAGTCAGAGCCCCCCCCCCCCCCCCCCCCCCCCCCCCCGCTTGTAATAAGAACCGCTCCGCGTTTGATCTCATCAAGGGGAATGATGTCAGAGTCCCTGGCTGCAGACCGTTAGAATATCGAAGCACATACTGGGCACCCTAGGACTTACTTATCATGCTCTTTCAGCGCAGTATGATTGCGAAGCCTTAGTAATTTTTACCGGTTACGAGAAGGCTGAGATATGGGGGATACAACGTTAATGGGATGTAGACAACAGCGGAGGGGAGAGAGCTTAAACGTTGGCATTCGAGTAGAGGCTGCAGGCCTTAAAGGAAGCAGTGGAATGCTTCCCCTGGGTATGGAGTCATGTGACACGGCAACGTGTGTTACTTTTCCGAGACCAGCGAGTTACATTGTCGCATTTCACCCACTGTTTGTAGGAATATTTTGGCTGGTAAGAGAAGAGATAGAGAGCAATAGTGGAGGGGGTGTAGGGTAGATACACATTTTCTAAGTTGCTGCTGCAAAGACAGGAACTACTGGGAGTAGACATTCACTGCACACTTATCATTCACTTCTGTCTCGATGTAGTCGATTAAATAAGTTGGTTGCCTCGATATACAGTATTTTTTAATGGTGCAGATTGGTCGGCCATTCATTGTTGAAAACAAATAAACATAAACAAGTCCAACAAAAATGTGGCCCAGTAACAGTGTTTTATCTCATGCATATCTCTCACTCGGTAAAACTGGCATGAATGCCTTGACCTAGATCGTACACTTGCATCAACTCCAGATAGCTACTTGTCGACTCGGGACTGATTGGTAAAATATCGATGCTTTGCAGACCACAGAATAAGATCGATAGGGTTTTGATGGAGAGAGAAAAATAACTGAATGTGCTGCCAATCCTTTTTATGAGCAGACGCAACATTCCCCTCATTATGCTCACAGCGCGGAGGTCACAGCCTTTTATAATGCGTTTAATACCAGAGATTTAACTCCTGGGTAATCAATCTGTAATTCATGGTTATTTATCTAGCACATGGGCAACCGAAGGAGCCCAGGCCCACACTCCAGCATTAAGGGATCAGGATGAAGAGGTAATTACAAGGACAGAGAGCAAGCTGGGACAAATATAAGCAAACTCCAAGGCTGTGCCAGAAGACTTTTTTTGTTTTGTTTGTCTGTTGTTTGCTTTGTTTTTGTCAGCGTGAGAGACAGAGCAAAAGAAAGACAGAGTGACAATGGTGTGGGAAAGTATAACATTAAAATGGATGGATAATTAATCTTGCTAAGCAGAACAGCACGATACCTACAGTGTTTTGTCCAAGCAGCCTCAGCAACAAAATCAACCTGGCAAAATCTAGATCCTTGCTCTCATGCCAGTAAATAGTTAGCAAGTAATAGCTGGAAAGTAAAATAAAATAAGCCAGCAGTACCTTACAGTGTCTTTGATGGAGTAGACAAGGAAACAGAGTTTTTTTTCCCCTGCTTGCCCCGAGGGACATGAGCGAGACTTTCATGAAGCTCAGCCTTTTTCTGTCGACTGTCCTCAAGTCATGTTGTCAGGGACTGCCCTACTTCTATTTCCCCTTCGTTCTCTGTAATGAGGTGTTGTAATGGCGTCCATGTGACTGCTGTGCGCGAATCTGTCATCTGAAACTAAATGGTGTTGGTCACAAAGGGTCACGGTTCCTTTGGCATGGGTTAGTGGTTGAACTGATTTAGGAAGAATTGAGAGGGTAACTGTAAAAGAGACAAGTCCATGTTTGAAAGGAGACGCCTAAATGTAAATGTGTTGTATCTCTCTATCCCACACAGACAAACACACAGCACAACAGACAAACCCACACATTAGACAAACACAAGACACAACAGACAAACACACACACGTATAATTTGGACACGGTTATGAGTCTTTAGTCAATCAAATTATATCCTTTGAGATTATCAGGGAGTGACTATGTGTATGTGTGTGACAGAGACCGAGACCGAGAGAGAGGGAGAGGGCTACAGAGAGGGAGGAAGAGAGAAACCTATTGACATGCCACACGCTGTGCAAACACCTGACTAATTTCGAGCAGCCATTGAAATTACCGCTCCCGTTTGCTCATTTTGTGTCCCTACATGCACCCTGCTGTGCGTGCTCCGAAAGGAGCGGGTCAATGCAAATGAGCAACATAACTTTTAAAGGGACCGGTTACACCTGGGAGTAGACACAGATTCGGACAAAATTGTGACTTACTACACCCCCGCGAGACTTCTGCACGTTTTCAGTTGTTCATTAACAAACATTGGAGCCCCATCACGGTCCTCAGCAAATTCATTCCTTTTGCCCTCTCACTTCGCAGCTCCCCGCGCAAGACCAGGCTCTCTTTATTCAACGACCGGTGGCATGTGACAACCGATTTTTTCCCCCTCCAAATCTGCACAACGAGGTATGGCAAGAGCAGAGGGACTACTGAGGTGTGTTAAATTGCTGCGCATGAAACCGCTCCTGCAGCTGCAAACACTTGTGCTTTGCCCTGTTTCGCTGGCTCCCCCGAATTGCATTAAAAAGCCATCTATCTAATAAAGTCTTTGGAGAGCTTGCCTAGAGTCGGACACATGATCAAATATGCATGAGGGACCACGAGGCAGCCTCCTGTAAACCGAGATGGCTCCGGCACTAATACAGAAACAGAATATCAGTATGATTGTCCTCTCATTTCATTTATCGACACCCACCCCCACCCACATATATGCACGCACAAACCCACCCACCTAACCCCCCTAATCCTTCCCATCCCCTCATGTCCGCGTCTCGTGGGACTACCAAGACAGAAGCACTTTTTCGTCCGGCCTATTTCAGACAGCAGGGAAACATCATGAGCGAAGTGGCCGGCCACGAAGCCCACTGGCACTGCAGATTCATTTTGGCGAGCCCTTTCTTCATCGAGAGAAAATAATTAATTTATTCTTAATTTAATGTCACGGCTGCAGCTGCTGAGTGGCAGGGACAATAGACTTGTCCAGGCAAAGGGCCAGAGGAACTGGAACAACCATGATTTCAAGCTATTTTTTCACCTGGACGGCGTATGCTTGACCTGTCATTGATGTCCCTAGCTTTGCACTGATATGAATGAATCCACAGGCAGGCAAGTAAGTGTGTAACACGGCAAGGCGGTTAGCGGAGTTGGGGAGAGTTTGTTGGGGGGGATATTTGTGTGTAGCTGGACATCTAATAAGCAACTATTACATCTCAAACACTCTCGGAGTATGCTGTGTCTTTTTGTCCAAGGGAAAATAAGTGTTGCGGGAAGCAGACTGTTCCTTGAATAGCTTCATGCTCAGATTTGTTGCAGTAAACCTCCCTCAGTTTTGCAACTTTAAGTTTATGCTTAAATGTTTTCCTTATCTCCGTCATTAGGTAAATGATCAGTGATCTCTGGTACATTCAAATGTTCATTGTTTATATAAGCTTTAGATCAATGTATGCTTACTTTAAAGGTCTTATCCTTTCAGTGCACGTACCAGTAAAATATGTAGGCAAGAACTGAAAGTTTTCGTAGAAATGGAAAAGAAACCACTGAAGAAGTTGCATTCATTTCTCCTCCACTTTCAACAGACATGAGGTAAAATACATTCTGAAAAGTGTGGTTGGGAAGCTGATATGATTATACTGTAGAAGTCTGAGATAGGACCCCTTGGGAATATCACAGTTATTTCCTTTTCTTTTGAAAATAAAGAAAAAAAACACAAAATGTCTTATCTCTGGGAAAAAGAGTCCTATTTGGATATCTTCAATTGGAAGAAATGGTCTATAAACACCTGCCGTTACCCAGCAGCATTTATGATCACCCTTTACATTTTCGACACAAAACTACCCATTAGTGAAATATACATTCTAAGGAGCCAGAGTTAAATGCATCAGAAGGTAGGGCCTTTGGCACAAAATGACTTAACAAATAGTATTTACATAATAATCTCATATTTTGCATATGCTGCATCGTCCATATTCATCTCCATCCACCATAACCTGCTGTGAGTATATGCAGAAATAGCCTTATTGAGCAAATGTAGTTTAAGTCCATTCGCAATGTAGCTCTTTATAGCTGAATGTTTCAGAAATGACCTTGGTGTTCCATGGATGCTATTACAATTAAGGAATGTAGGTTGAACAACTTCTATTCAAAGTTTTGTAATGATGCCATCTGAATGTTCACGTTTTTGCGGTAAACTATATGAATATAATTGCTCACTATGGGATGAACATGGCCACTTTTGTCTCCTTTCTTTCCTTAGTGTCTGGATTTTGTTGTTCAAACAAATTCCATTGATCTGCATGTGAAATGAACGAAATGCATTCAAGGAATAAAATAGTTATTACGTTCACTGATTCACTAATTCATTTTTTCGATAGCAATTAAAACCTGCTTAGAGTAGCCATCTCCCTCCTGGATAAAGGATAGCACTGAGTTCAATAAGGTTAGTATTGCATCATCTGCTATTATCTGGATTCTATCCCACTGATACTTACATTTATATACAGTATACTTATATCTCTGTTTGCATCATGCTGCATCTTTCCAGAAGGAGAATAATTAATGTGAGCTGAGGCCATTTTGCTCCCAGCCAAGCCAAAGGCAAAACCGAGGATGTTTGCCAAAAACACACCCAGCCCAAGACAGAAGGGACTTAGTTAACATAGATTGCGTCATGTTACCTTGATCTAAATCTCATGTGGAACCAACCGAAAAAGCAATGAATTGTCTATATCTGTCAGGCATGCTTTTTGTGTTCCATTGTGCCCTGAAGACTAAAACTAACCCACTGCTCTGCAGCTTAAAGTTCTGAAGACTGAAACTTCTCAGGAGAGTCTTGTGCAGAAGAGCAGAGTGAAGGCTTGGTGTGAGCAAGCTTTGGGTTATTAAATATTCTACCAAAAATGTTCAACTCTGATACAGAGATTATTGAGGAATTTTTTGGACTTTTCCTACAGCGAACATTCTATTTTATAAACATCCCACTTTCTCATAATTAATTCACAAGAAATCTATGGGTACGTTGACAGAGAAACAGACAGGTACAATGCATCGCCTTTTATAGAGAACCACAACACCGTGGTCTACATCTTGAAAGTATCTAGGTCTCAAGGACACTGCACTGATCATAGTATGTTATTCAGAATCAAGCTCATCAGGACACCATGTTCTCGTGGTAAGACGGCCTGAGCTGCCCATCAAGGCCTCTTTTTGTTGTAAAACGGTTCACATCAACACATTTCTTATAGACACTAAGCTGCAGATACAGACACACACAAAAACAATGTCACTTCAAGACAATGTCAGCTGGCAATATTCTTATTAATTATCATCCTCATCAATCTTCTAGACAATCGCTACACCGCTCATCATTCATATCTTATCACCATCATATATTTAATCAATTATCATCCTCTACCGTTTTAGCTTGTGTAATATGATGTCACACTCCTAGCCACTGGGACCATGATGCTTCTTGCCCAGTCACTGCTGGTGCTGCTAGCTGGTTGCCAGGAGGACATGAAGTCGCCGGTGTCCAGACTCGGTGGGGAGCTGTGGCCAAGCAATAACAATGAATCCCACTCGGTTTACAGGCGGCCATTGTTCCGACTAGCACAGAGAAAATAATACAGGTAGGGAAACGGCAGCCCTAGAATGTGCCAAACCTGGCGTCCCCCGATGCGTTTGGAAAACCAGACAAAAGACCTCACTCTTGGCTGGGACACATTTTTCCAGAGTGGGACAATACACAGCCATCACACCTGTAGGCACTCCACTCGATCATGCCATGGCATTTCAGCCCCAGAAAATCGACATGGGGTGCACTACGTTACGGGTGAACATACCCCTTAAATGCCCTGTCCTGAGGCGCAGGCTATAGGATATGCATACATGCACCCACCTTTCTGTCTCTGGAAAAAAAGATAAATAACTTTATGTGCAGAACAAGCAAATAGACCATTTTGATGTCTGTGAACTGCTAATGTATGCCAACCTTCTTGCCCCAACATGTGCACCTTCATGCTGTTCATGAGCGAAGGAATTTGGTTGTTTTCTCTTTTTGAATAATAACTAATTAGACTAAACCATATCTTATTTCTAAGCATGCGTCTTATTACCAAGTGTTGGGTCTTTCCATAACTTTCCGTCAATGCGTCATGCTGCCAGGTGCAGAGGCTAAAAAACAAATGACTTTGGCCTTGCCCCTTTGTTCTCAAGGCTTGTATTTAACATTTAAAAAAGGTGCGCATTGGTTGCTTCCTCAGTTTAAAGGAGACCTATCATGCTTTTCTGTATTTTGTGACATAAACATAAGGTTACAATGTTGGATTTTCATATTAAACATGACCAAAGATTCAAATAATGAGGTAAACGTATGTAAGAGTAATTCCTGTGAACAAAAACCTCAGGCTTCAGACTAGACTACTCTAAACGCTCGGTGTATCAACTGTTTTTTTCTAGATGGCGGGTGAACTGTCGTCAGTTCGTCCCGGGTTTCATTGTATGGTCATCTTCTACAGGCACAGTATAAGATAAATAAGAATCTTTTTTAACTATGAATCATGAAAAACGACCCTAGTGAAGTCCCATAATAAAACAAAAAGAGGTGAATACAACCAGAATAGGTCTCCTTTAAGACCTTCTCCCTCACATTGCCAGTGCACAAGCCAGTGTCCTTCAATCAATACAAACCCATTATCTGTGAGGGGCGACGGCAGCATTCAAACGTGCTCCAACAAATCTGCAGTGTGCGGCATATCAAAGTATCTAAAATGGCTGAGCTGACAACTAATTATTAAAACAAAGCTCTAAACTCTTAGTCTGTACTATTGAATGGCTGACTACTCAAAGGTTTAACAGAGCCAACTCAGTGGCTGTTCAGTCTCTGAGGGTCTAAAAGCGTGTCTTGCCAGCTGGCTGTGGGGATGTTGCGCTCGCCCGGGGCTGGTTGTGTGCCTTTGAAAGAGCAGTAATACTCATTTTTATTGCTCCAGGCGAGCATTAATCCCTAGCACTGTATTAGATTTGAAACTTTGGAAATATCCTGGGTCAATTCATAATTAAAAGCCTCGGGAGAGCGTTCCCGGTATGACGGCATGAAGTGCCGTCTCCGCCATTTCGATGTCTCCGGGGCCAACCTTGAGCATTAGCCACCGGGGGTGTGTGTGGGGGGTGGGAGGGGTGGGGGGGGGGGTTATATTCAGATAACAGGAGGATGTCCTTTTCAAGTCAGCAATGTCCCCTCTCCTAGGGGACAATCTCATTATATACTGATAATCTCCAGGTGATGAACATGGTAATCAAATGTTAGGGGATGTCCTGTGTGGTTGCAAATGACCTGTCCGGAGACCACCCGGCAAATTCCTTTTACACCTTTTAAGGTGAAAAAGTGAATACCATACTAGTTTAGCAGAAAGTTGGCATCGTTTGGTGGGTCTAATGCTGAATAGAAAAGCAGGCAAGTGTTACCCAAGACCAGTACCTCACCTGCCATCTACTAAAAGGACGGGATCAATTTTTCTGCTCTCAGTATGTGTTTGGTGGCAAATGTGTTCAATGGCTCCAGCTTTGTAACCCGTAGTATCAGTAGTGATACTGACCCAGAAAATTATAGACACAAACACACACACACAGGTGGAAAAAAAAGCTTGCCATACGATATTACGGTTTCATTTTGAAATGCACCTGCACCATGGAAACAACCCCACACACAAGTGCACTGTATGTGAACTAGATTAGTTCCACTTAAGCGCTGTACCAAATTAGCAAGGTCACGAACCCATCCCGCAAAGTATGTCGCCACTTATTTGCACTGTTAGCATTCTGTTGGGCCGTAAGTGCCATACTCTAATCCTGAGAATGAGTCAGAACGACTGTTGTGAATGGAGTGGGTGCTTTATGAACAAACCAATCTCTGTTGTGTACCGGAGGATTCAAAGGGATTGTTATGGGGGGAGGACAGTGGGGTTGGTGGGATGTAGGAGGGGAAGGGGGTGACAAGCTGGCCAAATGCTCTGCTTTCACTCAGCAGTAATGAATTCTCTCTTTCCTCTCTGTCTGTATCTCTTTCTCTCTCTGTCTCTCCCTCACAATCTCAGTTTTACAAACACACACACCCACACCCACACAAACGCGTAATAAACCTACCGTATTTGATGAAATCCACAGAGACCTGAGATAATTCAATTTTCTTCTGTAACGCTCAAAAATCTTTCGGCCTCACACTTATTACCTTACTGTCTTCGAATACTCTCTTGTTCATATGGTGGAAGAAAAGATTAAAGTGGACATGTTTCAAAATCCTAATAAATGAAACAATAAATACCTGTGCATAGGGCTGAGTAAACCGGCTGTGAAGATGTTTCCCAGAAACTCTTGCATTAGTATTTTCAAACATTTAATCTTATCCTGTGAAACGTCATAATACATTATGTCACCCCAGCAAAAATGAAATGTATACATCGAACTGAAAATGTCCTAAATCAGCCCTTCACCCCTGATTTGGTTCTTATCTTTTGAAGGCTATGGCCACTTTGGCCCTGTCTGCAGCCAACTGTCTGAGTTCTGTTCTGTGAATGGATGAGTGGACATGCCAACAAGTCTTTGGTAAGCTGTCACTTAAGCACCAGCAGTGGTCCAAAGCATAGAGTCTGCCCAGTGCATTTGATTAGGATAGCTTGCCAAGCAATACACAGTGCTGGCAGAAAAATCCCTACTGGAAAAAATTGGACAGCAAAAAGATTCTCTCTTTTGATTCTAGGAGAGTAATACCTTTTGGAAGAGCAGCTCTGCATGGTATACGAAGTACGTACGAGCAGCATACTTAAAGAAATACTTTGTTCAGGAACATGAAGGAGGAAAAGAAACACAATGACCTTGACGGAGGGGGGGCACAGGAGCTTTGAAAGAGAGACAGTCGATAGCCAACACAAAGGCAATGGTTGCTCTCACGTATCTGGTTATGTAATGGAACACTACCCTTAAATTAAATGACTCCATTAGCGATACAATATCACTGAGCAATTCTTTTTATTTGGATCAAGCTGAGTGGAAAAATAGAATTGTGAACTTGCGGTGCCTTTAACTTAATACCCATTTCTTTCCTCAAGTAAAACAATCCATAAGCCTAGAGCCTGAAATAGAACATTGCTGTATTAGATGTCAAGATCAGTTCTTGCAATTCTTCCATCTGAATATAGCAAGGCTTAAGGTTTCGTACCCCTCCTGTCTGACTTTCCTGTCCGCTTTTGCTCAACACTTCTTCTATTTCATTGTGCCCTTCCACGCGGCCGTCCTTGGGCATGTTTTTCTCTCTCATGGTAAACAAGCAGCACACAGGGTAGACCCTGACTTATGGCTCGATATCCGTAAGTGCGTCTGCCCAATGGTGCAAATTTATCAATTCGGCAAGCCAGTCTATTGTCTCTCTACCGTCTGCAGACTTGCTTCATACCCTGGCCGTCATGTGCTGCTTGCATGCCTGTTGTAGCATGCATCACACAGATCATCCAAAGCTGCCTGATAGTAGGATGTCAAGTCAATGAAGTCAAATTATTGGCTCAAACCAAATTAAATGAATACTCTGAGAATGTTCTCTGAAACAGCACTTGTGTAACCTGATAGATAACTTCAAAATATATTGATGTAACATAATACATACAGTACACACATACTGTCTGAAAAGTCCCCCTAAAGCACACAATGCAGTTTATTAAAGTGATATTTTCTAAAGCTGTAGGTTAAAAACTGAATTGACAACAGCCAGGATAAATATAATCTGAATGTTATACTTTTTTATTAATGATTCATCAACACATTGGTGGTGTGTTGTCATGGTTAGTGGGGACCTTCAATGATGACATTCAGTGAAGTTAAACTAATTTGTGATGTAGCAAATGAAAACAAACAAACACATTTACATAAAATGACAAAAAAATCACCTCCCCGTATTAATCTGCCTTCCTCAATAATAAGACAGCAAATTATCACCTACAAAACACAATCTGCACTCATTGCTACAATCGATTTGGTGCTGCATTTATCAAAGCAATACTTACAGCTGATAATGTGTGTCGTCCATTTTAATGACGAGGGGCAGGGGGAGGTCGTGCGACTGCCATGGATCCGCAGGCTGCTCATCATCGACAAATAGAGGGGGAGGGGCTCTGGGTGTCAGTTCACTGTGTTTACTGAATCTGAGGCGACGGGCCACACACAATCCATGGCTCCCTTACCATTCTGACAGGCGGTGCCATCTCTCATTTGGACACCAGCACCATCCAATTGGCAGGGTTCAACGTTCACTGGCAGCGCACTGCTGACGCCGCACGATGCAAACTTTTCTGTGACTGGTCTGGGATTTCAGCTGAGAGCCTCTAATCGCACTAATTCTGAATTGGTCAGGAGCATTCCAAAAGGATGTGTTCATTATGGTGTATTAATCTTTAGCTGAACTGATGTTGAACTCTCTATCAGCAGAGAGGCGGGTACCATAATTGCTAGAGAGGCTGGTGGGCTCTCACAGAGCACAACTTGCTCGGTGTGCGATGTAAAGAGTTCCATCAATCCTCATCTTGACGGTATCTACTCAAGCCAATAAACGCTCAACTATATGCGTTGGAATTTCATAATGTCGCTCAATTTATCACAGGTCATCTTTCTGTCTGTAAAGGTGTGGATTGGCCAGCCACAAACAAGCGTAAGACAGAGGTTGGGAGGCCAATAGCTGCTTAATCATTTACATTGTCAGCAGTGATTTGCAAATTGACCTTGTACTATTAGACACTGGAAGACAAAGATACTGCACAAATAAATGTTTTTTTGAATGGATGTATGGACAATTTGTATTTGATATTTGGGATTTTGACAAAACTATTAAGAATCGTCTCATGCAACGTGATAACCTGCATTTACTATGCATTTTCATTGGATTAGAGTGTATAAATCTCAAGGGCATATTATTTTGTCCAATTGGCCATCAAGGATTAACAAAAATACTGTTGATGTAATCATGCATAAGCCTAATAATGTTGTAAGGGGCAGATACTGCAACATACAAATTACAATATAATGTTACAGTAACATTGTATCATTATTGTGTATTATTGCCCACTTTAAACGAAAAGGAAATTAGAAATGTTAGAGTTTAGTACGATGGTTCTTCTTTATCCCTTAGTCTTAAACATGCAGTATAAAGAAAGTTCTCTGGACCAATAGGAACTGTGAAACCCCTGATGGTTTGCACCTTTTCTGCCATATGCTTATTGAAGATGACATTAAAAAGACATTGACAACCTAATCATCTTACCTAGTCTACTACCTTTCATCTATGTGTATTGTTAAGACGTTAATCAGACGGAACATGTGGAAACCTACAATTGTAGAACAGGAGGAGCATAGACTCATCCGTGTAAAATTACCTTAATGGCCAGGCTTATTTTAAAAAGCGTATGATTTACGGAGCTTTAAAAATAAAAAATAGAAAAAGATAAAAAGCATTGCCCATCTTAAAATAATAATACCAGTTTCAAGTTTTAAAAGATGACGTGTCCTGATAATATTTGTACTCCTGACTCATAAAAGCACAGTACCTTTTAGCAGGTTTCCGTCTCATGGAACCCTTAATGTCTGCTTGTGTTGAATTGTGTTTTGTAGAAAGCAATTTCAAATCAGCAGATAGCGGACTGTTGGCATTAGTCGCTTATTAGCTGGTTACTTAGCTCCAGAGAGCCATGTTTCGATGTGGAGTGAAGGGGTTTCTGAGCATTCTGGGGTAACCTAAATAATTACATGGCTTGTACTCCCCGAGTGATTAATTATCTGTTGAAGGGAGATTTCTTATTTTAGAGTCCTCCACAGACAAGGGCTGGGGGGAAGAAAAAAATATGAAAGAACAAAACGCAAGCAACAACTTATCAAGCTTTCTTGACAGATTCGGGCTGTTCACATTCTTGCTGCTGGAATTGGTCAGATTACAACTGCACGTCTGCAATAGCAAGCCTGCAATGACAAATGAGAATTATTAAATGGACTCAAGGTACTTTCCAGGCATAATCAGTCGCAGCATAATGCTAAGTAGCAGTATAGCAACATAACAGCATTAACATTTTGACTGGGTTTTTAATCTGAGTGGTTGATTACTCTGGTATGAATTTCTAATGCCTGCCTCCGTTCAAAGGCAGGTAGCTTTGCTGTGAATAATACTGGATGACTCCAAATGTGTCTGTAAAGCTCAATACTACATAATCCAGAGTGTTTTAAGACAGGTAACCAAAGGTCAAGCCAACGGGTCATTGGGCACCATCAATGTGCATGACCCCTTCAGATTTCTGCCTTGTGAACCTTCTCCACATGCTCTTACCTATGCAGTGATCACTTCACAGTCTGGGAATCACCAATGACATGCATCAGTCAGCCCCCGCTGGCATCTGGGGATCTGTCAAGGTGTCTCGCCTGCGTCTCCTTCCCACACTGTGGCCATGCTGTGAGGTGAAAGCCTCACGTTGTGTGCAGAGGAAACCAACATCAGACACAAGCGTAAAGTATCAAAGTGTTTCAAAAGCAAAGTTTCCGATTCCATTACACGTGTTTGAAGTGATAGCGAGTCACTCAATGCCTTTCCCTGTGACGAGTACAGCTTGTGACATGTCTAATGGAAACACCTGGCATTATGAGTATCTTTAGATATCAAAAGCCTATCATGTAGCATGCCAGTCGCGGCTTAATTCACACACTTTAATTTCAACCGAAGCTCCAACAAGTAGGCATTTCCCAGGTGTGTTGTTTTCAGAAAACTACAAACAGGAGGAAACTGATAAACAGGATGTGTCCTTAAAAGGACATATGTTGTTACCCAGACGCATCAAATCAAACCAATGTGACAAATACAATATTTTGGTACTTAGACCATCATCAGTATAGAAAATACTCACATACCTAGATGTAGAGTACAGTACAGTTCTGCAGTATCTGCAGGATCTATTGTGTGGAAATTATTTTTGACCTTTGTAAAATGTAGTTGCTATCTCTATCATTACATTTTCTTGGATGTGGGATCGCACGCTGATGCTCACATAAATCTACATTTGGGCCTATTTGCATAATTGATTGCTCGCTTGTGCTGGCCATAAAACATACTGGTGTGTGCGTGTGCATGTGCGTGTGTGTTTTGCTGTGAAAGTCTAAATGCTATAATAAAACATATTTTGTGTTATAGACTACATTTTGTCATGTCACTTTTATTGAACAGAACCATGTGTTCTATTCTCTTTTTTGTAGTTTTTTGTCTTAACTGTGAGCAAGTAGCCGTCTTTTGTTGTACTGTAATCATATTCTATAGAAAGGGCCTATAAACAACCTATTGTGTCGTAAATAAGCCCTACTTCTAGGGTTTTGTTGAATTCCTAATACCATGTCCTGTCAGATTAGGTATACGTGTGTATGATTACGAGCTATGTATCCATATTCATTAAGTGTATTTAATATTGGGACTACATGATGTGGGTGCATCTTTAGATCTTTATCTGCACACAAAACCATGTCCCTATTGATTAGCTCTGCCTGCACTGCAGCACACGAACCAACTTGAACTACATTACGAGGGCAAATGCTGACCATGTGCTATACTTCACTGGGGCTCAATCTGATGGTCAAGGCAATTGCAAGTACTCCAATAAGAATTTAGCCCATGTCCTACACTGAGCACACTTCCTGGACCACGGCCGGCTGAAATAGGGTCGTAGCCTACACGTCAATGAATCTCCTCTGCTCTTGTCTTCAATAGTGACTAACGGACCACATGATATGAGCAATGATGTGTATAATTGGTGACGGCGATATGTCGTTCCATTTAGTATAACAAGGCACAATATCAGGAATCGTTTTATCCTTGGTTTAGATCCATGCGTGATACCTTTGTGTTCTTGGTTGATTAAGAGGGCCTGCCATTTTAAGCCTTTGTAATGAGAAACATGCCTAATTTTGGGGAACTACTACAGGGTTTGGTTGCATACTTCAACGGTTCAGCCCGCAAAATGATCCACCGTCTTCAACCATCCAACGGGAAGGCTAAGCCACAGTGATAGGAGGAAAGTCTTTCTCAAATATATAAAATACTTCCAGGGAGTGCGGGGTGTGATGGGGGGTTGGGACGCCATCTAAGGACTTGGTTCTGGCTGTGGAGAGATAAGAAATGTAGATCTGCCTTGAATGCAGCTAAGCCCCAGGAGACAGTCTATTGCAGAAGGTTTACGATTTCCCCCAAAATGACAGTGGATCCCCTTGGTTATCGAATTTTATAGAGAACAACAGTAATAAAGAAATGTATCACACTTTTTTTCCCCAAAGGTTCTAATTGGAGAGGGCCTGTTAGTCATATATTTGACCGTTGCTTGTTGTTTTAAAAAAAACACAAAGATAAAGTTTATGGCCCCTAAACTACATATGAAAGAAAATATATAATAATAGCAATGTTGAACTATTTAGACATTAGAGGTTTGTTGTTGCTATGCTACAAGGTTCTTCTGCCCATTCACTATCAACAGTACTTTTTAATAAATATACTTGTTGATGTGAAAATACTCATAGTATCATAGCCCAGAGTTTTATCATTCTGCTCAATGCAGACATGGCCTAAACATTTATGGAGGTTACAGGTAAGCAAAGTAATTCAAACTAGAGATCTTGAATGAAGGATGTCAACTGCAGTACCCATTATTCTATGAAAAAAAGTTCTGATTCAAATTAACTTTTTCATTTTACAGATTGATATAGTTTGAATGAGCACTTACAACCCTGGATTTTACAAAGTGAAATTGGCATGCTGCTGCATACAGAAATAGCAATCTTTTGCCGTTTAAATGAGTAAACCACCTAGCTCGGGCCTTGAGGACTTTTCACCTATGTGTTCAGATAATCTTGTCCTTAGTGTAACATCCTCAGAAAGAATCTAGATCGGGTGCTATCTGAAACATCTAGGAAAAAGTCACTTTTCTTGGAATGGCTGCTTCTTACCTTTATTTGGATTTGTTGCAATATCTGCAATGAAAATTGACTCTTTTAATTCATCGGGAAGAGGGTTAGAAGGGTGGAGGTGTGTGTGTGTGTGTGTGTGTGTGTGTGTGTGTGTGTGTGTGTGTGTGTGTGTGTGTGTGTGTGTGTGTGTGTGTGTGTTTGGGGGAAGGGGGCAGTTGCTGAGTTCCTGTTCTGGAGCACTGGCCTGACACAGAGAGAGGGAGTGACTAGGTAATTAAAAAAAAAAGTCCCCGATAGAGAAGAAAGACGCTGCACAGCTATTGTACAAAGACCTTCAACATTTAATTATCGTGTAATTGTAAAGTCGACAACAACAAAGAGGCCTCCAAGAGATTTATAAGATGAGGGATGGCACTACTGTAAAGCAGTTAGCAGCGTAGCCTGCACTTTAGCATTCAGCTTCTGTAACTGAAGGGGAAAAGGTACATAAGTATGCTTTGAATAATGGAAGGTCCTTATTTTTTCGTCACAAACTAAGACCAATAACGTTATTATACAGACAGGAGGACTAAAAGGGTTAACATCGTTCCATTCACCTCAGTTTTTGAGCAATGCTTATTTATTTTACTATTTAGAGGTGTGTGTATTTTACACCTGCCGTGGCTTTTAGAAAGTAGAAATCTCACCTCAGTGGAGGACAACGTAGCCTGCGCTTCAATTCCAACTTGGGCTCCTCACCCCTTGGGGGTTTTCATGCGATCACCCCGGCCTACCAGAGCTGTGATGAAAGCCTGCGTGGCACTGACAACGGTCAGGAGAATACCATTGGTGCTTAGAAGTTGGATTCCCGTGCCTCTTTCCCCCACAACATTGTTCCAGGGGTCAATGGCTGTGGGAACACACACTGTGTGACAGGGAATAATCAAACCGCAGTGCTCTTGGCTTCTGATTACAGCCCTCACCGTGCCTCACGTCCAAAACAAACAGCTGGTTTGCACTGATTGTGTCTCGTCAAAAGAAAAACAGGGTCTCAAAGCTTTTCATAGTTTGTCTATAGTGTGTCCAAACAGACACTATCCAAGTGGACATACAGTGAATTTCCATGGTTTATTCAGAGTAAAAAATGGGCATGTGATCCATCAACTTATAATGTATGGAATATGGATACAATTTGGTGGTGAATAAACACATTATATGGAGGATTGGTGGGTTGTTAATAATGTTGTTTATATTTTAGTCTTTTTTTCATCAATGTTTTTGTTTTTGACGTGTTTCAAATTCTAGGGGTGGTTCATGTTTATTTAATATCCAAGGCAGCACTTTGGTCAAATTGACATTTTGGCTCTGTTTCGGAGAGATTCAAGCGATCTCCCTTGCTTATCCCAATGTTTGTCTCACACTGAAAGGCTCAATATCAATGAAATCCCCATCCGAGATCAGTGTCTGAACTTGACATTGACATAAACCGTGCATTTCTCAATTTTCATGAATTGCTCTTGAAAAGTGAGCCGAGAAGAAGAAAAACAAGTAACATTATGCTAATGGACTCCCCTGAGAAATGGATCATGACGACCCACAATCAACATTGCGAACAATAGGCGTGACTCACCATTACCTCCCCCACTTGCGACACACCAAAAATGGCTAAATATAATCTGCTGCCTTTTCATACATCCCTGTGAAGCAGCATGGCACATTTTGACAAAACAGTATTTATAATTCATCATATCTGTCAAGTAAATGTGTTAGGTGCTGACATCCGGGAGGCTTTAAATGTGAGTCCAAACTCAGCCGAGAAGCTCGATGCGCATTCTAAGGGACACAACTGATAGCCAACTTTAATTGCTTAGACTTTATGGGAGATCTCCTGCTGATATTTTCATTGGCAAAAGGATTGTTTAATTTTAGTCATAAAAGAATTGACTAAATAAACATGTGGTGTTTGAGAGGCTGCAGGACTTAGCGCTTGGATTTGGCAGACCATATTAATGGACCTATGCATCCCACCCAAAGCTTGCTCAACCTGTTAGCCCAAGAACATCCGTTTTCTTACCAAATGCATTATCACATGCCCTCACTGATTAGCCAGAAGCTTAACTTCAGTCAGCCTCACCACTCTCTCCTGCTGGTATGCTATGAATTGCATGTGAAAGTCCATGCAGAATTTAACAGGGATGTTTTGCAAACATACATGGTTACCTGACTCCCCAAAAAGAAGACAGTGTTTAAATGCGGTGTGGTTTACACCATAGAAGCATGAATCACATCCTATGTCTTTGTGGCTTCTCGTTAAGAGTAGGCTTTGATGTGACCTCATTCACAGGATATGGTGTGGAAGTCCTTTTCAACTCGGCATGGGGGCTGACGATGCTGTTGTTTCCCCCCTCCATCTCTCACCAATTCCAGCCCCGACATCTAACAACCTCAAGTACAAAGGCATCGCCAGGCCCTCCCCTGACCCTCACCAACTCAGCTCTCTCTCTCTCCCCACATCTGATGGAATTATATAGATGGAAGCAATATGGTGTGAAGCGCCCCACCGATCTTAGTGGGAAAAATCCGTTTTTCTAGGACATACAGGTCTTTATTTCGGTCCTGCGACCCATCCAGGCAGCTCAGAGAGTCCAGTTGGGGTTAGAGACGACCGGGCCAGTAAGAGTGCTTCACCTAGGGAAAACCCCAGCCACCAGCAGCCACCGACCAAATCCACTGACTGATCCGCTGCCCAGCTGTGAGGACCCTGCCCGGGCTGTTGAAAATCTTCACAAATACACTGGTCAGCCAGTGTGCCTCAATATGTGGCGGTGACAGGAGTTGGACAGGGTGGATCCTTTTTTGTTTTTTTAAAGAACATTTGTGAACAGAAGAGATTTGAAATTGGTTTTCAAACCCTGAAGCAGATTCAAGTGCATCGAATGAGTTGGATTTTTGTGAGACTGTTTTCATGCACATGTAACTACTGGCAATTGGAATTTTTGAAAGTGTCGCAGTTGCTAGTAAGGGAAGTTGAGTTGCAGAAATTGAGTTGCAAAAGAAGTGGGTCCAAGTAACAAAGTTTTCAGTTCATTGTCTTTCCCCTCTCCTGGAATTAACCCTCCCAGTAACCAATGACGACTTGGTAAACTAACACTTTCAACTGGAGCCAGCTGACAGACATCCACGACACATGTCGATTTTGATTTGGATGGAATAGGAAAGGCAAATTGATTTGTACACGGTGATATTCTCATTTTTGGTTTTTGAATATACTGTAATTATCTTCACTATTTAAATAGAGGGCAAATGGGTTCTCTAGTGAATCCAAAATCCATTATTGTCTGGCTAATTGGCTTGGCAAGCCTTTTCCCCTCTTGTTCACTCACTCACAGATTGAAATCCAACAGTGATTCTAATTCAAAATGGAAGATTGCACAGAAAAATACATTTGGAAACCCTCAACAAAAGAGAGCCCGGTTTCAACAATGACCAGGGCTATGTATGTCTGGCAACAGAAGAGAATGCCACCTAACACAATTACTGTAAAATTGCGGTTCATTTTTCCATCCCGTCAACTAGCGTGATCTGCCCTTCTTGGACAACTGGCAAATAACACCACTGGACATATTGTACATAATCTGTGCTGTATGTATGCTGTAAGTATGAAAAACATATGTTTGCCTTTATATTAATGTGGTTGCAGATGCAGTTGCTCTGTCAGAATTGCAAGCTGTAATAATTGTAAGATTGTTTTTGATTTTGTTGTTTCTTGTATTAAAAACATTTTCCATAGGTATATATAAACCATTAGAAAATGTCTATTCTCTTGGAAATCTGTTTTTAAATTTAGAATGCTAGTGGGAAAATCTTTGAGGAAAAAAATAATAATAAAATAAATAAATTCCAGCAACCAGGCCTTTAAGAAATCAAGTTTGATTAAACTGAAAGTGGGGTTTTGCTAGACGGGTACATATTCAAAACATGGTGCCCTTCAACACAGTACAGCACTTTCAATGGAGACACTCAGTACCTTATTTTTTACTCGATAATAGGTTTGGATAATAGGTTATTTTCCCAGAGAGACTAAGTTGTCCTGCCCTCGTTCCATTGTGTCAACAAAACTCCATGGGAAACCACTATCAAAATAGATTATTTGGGGGGTAAAATATGTATTTGGATAATGTTCCTGCATTGTCAGCAACAAATTCTTCCATTCATATAATTAAAGTCGTGTATGCACGTGTGAGTACACACTAATGAGCAAGGGTACAGTGCATTCAGAAGGTATTCAGACCCCTTTACTTTTTTCACATTTCAATACGTCACCTCCTTATTCTAAAATGACTAAAATAAATGTTTCATCCATCTACACACTATACCCCATAATGACAAATCGAAAAAAAGTTTAGATATTTGTGCAAATGTATTAAAAATAAAACAATTACTGAAATATTACATTTACAAAAGTAATCAGACCCTTTTCTCAGTACTTTGTTTAGTCACCTTTTCTAGTAATTACAGCCTCAAGTCTTCTTGGGTAAAACACTACAAGCTTGGCACACCTTTATTTAGTGCATTTCTCCCATTCTTCTCTGCAGATCCTCTCAAGCTTTGTTAGGTTGGTTGGGGAGCCTCAATGAACAGCTATTTTCAGGCCTCTCCAGATATGTTAGGTCGGGTACAAGTTTAGGCTCTGGCTGGGCCACTCAATGACATTCACAGACTTGTCCCGAAGTTACTCCTGCGTTGTCTTGGCAGTGTGCTTCGGGTCGTTGTCCTGTTGGAAGGTGAACTTTCCCACCAGTTTAAGGTCCAGAGCTCTCTTAAGCAAGTTTCCATCAAGAAACTCTCTGCTTTGCTCTGTTGATCTTTCTCTCAATCCTGACTAGTCTCCCAGTTCCTGCAGCTGAAAGACATCATCACAGCAGTGCCAGGATTCCTCCAGACTTGACGCTACGCATTCTAGCCAAAGAGTTTACTCTTTGTTTAATCAGACCAGAGAATCTGGTTTCTCATGGTCTGAGAGTCATTTAAGTGCCTTTTGGTAAACTCCAAGCCGGCTGTCATGTGCCTTTTACAGAGTATTGGCTTCCGTCTGGCCACTCTACCATAAAGGCCTGATTGGATGAGTGCTGCAGAGATGGTTGAACTTCTCTGCCAGCTCTAGGAAGAGTCCTAGTGGTTCCAGACTTCTTCCATTTAAGAATGGTGGAGGCAACTGTGTCGTTTGGGTCCTTCAATGTTGCAGACATTTTTTTTGTAACCTTCCCCGAATTTGTGCCTTGACACAATCCTTTCTCAGACGTACATGGACAATTCCTTAGACTTCATGGCTTGGTTTTTGCTCTGACATGCACTGTCAACTGTAGGACCTTACATAGACAGGTGTGTGCCTTTCTAAGTCATGTCCAATCAATTGAATTGACCACAGGTGGGCTCCAATTAAGTTCTAGAAACATCTCAAGGATGATCAATGGAAACAGGATGAATCTGAGCTCAACTTTGAGTGTCATAACAAAGGGTCTGAATACTTATGTTTTTTATATTTCTTTTTTTATATGTATTTTAAATGCATTTCCATACATTTCTCCAAGCCTGTTTTTGCTTTGTCATTATGGGGTGTGTAGATTGACGAGAGAAAAAAGACAATTATCCATTTTAGAATGAGGCTGTAGCATAACAAAATGTGGAAAAAGTGAAGGGGTCTGAACACTTTCTGAATGCATTGTATGCATGTGTGTGCACATGTACTTTTTGTGGGTACACACGTTGTATTTATCACCAATAATCTCTTCAAAACAGTGACTACCTGCATATGTGAGTAAACTCTGTTCCAGCCCAACGCTTTGTGCAAGCCTAATAATTCAATGCATTCACTCGTTCAAACATGGGGATGCAGCACATAGTGCAACGTCAGCAGATCCTTTCATCGTGGCCCCTGGTAAGTTTGCATGTTACCGAATCAACATTTTTAAATTGCCTCCCTCGCCTGGCTGGGGCGAAGAGTGGGGAGAGAAAACAAAAGGAAAGCCCCCCTTGTGCAACCTTCCCGGGCTGGGCGATCAATCATGGCTGTCAAAACAGTAGCGCGCGGCCAGCCTTCAGTGGGGAATCCACTCTGAAGCTGCACATCATTGTAGCTGTGATGAATGCTGAGGACCGGCTTTGGTGCGTTTGATTAGTGCTCCACTGCAGATGGGGATAACATCACGCCATAACTTTCCCTGGAATCTAACCGGCCCGAGGGAGAACCCACTGGGCAAATGATGCAATTTCCATTCCCATGATCTCCTATGTGTACCGTTGATCGATTGTGTTTGGTTGGAATAAAGAGGTTTGCAACAGAGAATTTGAAGTTGTTCAGGCCAAGAACTGATCAACAGGTTGACATGTTGACATAATTGCAATGATAAAGTAATGAAGTTACATAGGTACACTTCAACTATGAGAGACTAAAATGAGAAAAAAAATCCAGGAAATCACATTGTAGGATTTTTAAAGAATGTATTTGTAAATTATGGTGGAAAATTTGTAATTGGTCACCCACAAACAAGCAAGATTTCTGGCTCTCACAGACCTGTAACTTCTTCTTTAAGAAGCTCTTCTGTCCTCCACTCGTTACCTGTATTAATGGGACCTGTTTGACCTCGTCATCTGTATAAAAGACACCTGTCCACAGCCTCAAACAGCCAGACTCCAAACTCAACCATGGCCTAGACCAAAGAGCTGTCCAAGGACACCAGGAAGAAAATTGTAGACCTGCACCAGGCTGGGAAGAGTGAATCTGCAATAGGCAAGCAGGTTGGTGTGAATAGATCAACTGTGGGAGCAATTGTAAGAAAATGGAAGACATACAAGACCATTGATAATCTCCCTCGATCTGGGGCCCCTCGCAAGATCTCATCCCGTGGGGTCAAAATGATCATGAGAACGGTGAGCAAAAATCCCAGAACTACACGGAGGGACCTGATGAATGACCTGCAGAGAGCTGGGACCAAAGTAACAAATCAGTAACACACTACGCCGAGAGGGACTCAAATCCTGCAGTGCCAGGTGTGTCCCCCTGCTTAAGCCACTACATGTCCAGGCCCGTCTGAAGTTTGCCAGAGAGCATATGGATGATCCAGAAGAGGATTGGGAGAATATCATGTGGTCAGATGAAACCAAAATAGAACTTTTTGGTCAAAACTCAACTCGTCGTGTTTGGAGGAAGAAGAATGCTGAGTTGCATCCCAAGAACACCATACCTACTGTGAAGCATGGGGGTGGAAACATCATGCTTTGGGGCTGTTTTACTGCAAAGGTGATCCGTGTTAAGGGAAGAATGAACGGGGCCATGTATCGTGAGATTTTAAGCCAAAACCTCCTTCCATCAGTGAGAGCATTGAAGATGGAACATGGCTGGGTCTTCCAGCATGACAATGATCCCAAACACACCGCTCGGGCGGTGGCTCCGTAAAAAGCATTTCAAGGTCCTGGAGTGGCCGAGCCAGTCTCCAGACCTCAACCCCATAGAACATTTGTGGAGGGAGTTGAAAGTCTGTGTTGCCCAGCGACAGCCCCAAAACATGACTGCTCTAGAGGAGATCTGCATGGAGGAATGGGCCAAAATACCAGCTACAGTGTGTGCAAACCTGGTGAAGACTTACAGGAAACGTTTGACCTCTGTCATGGCCAACAAAGGTTATGTTACAAAGTATTGAGTTGAACTTTTGTTATTGACCAAATACTTATTTTCCACCATCATTTACAAATAAATTCTTTAACAATCCTACAATTTGATTTCCTGGATTTTTTTTCTCATTTTTGTCTCTCATAGTTGAAGTGTACCTATGATGAAAATTACAGACCTCTCTCATCTTTCTAAGTAGGAGAACTTGCACAATCAGTGGCTGACTAAATACTTTTTGGCCCCACTGTATTAAGTTTATAGCTGACACTTTGACAACAAATACTGATAGTGAATTTCATTTGTGTAGCCTTTTGTATAGAATTATGTAAGGTTTATTATTTGGGATGTGGTGCTAGTACAATACAACATATTGACATATACGAGTATTTGCTTTCAAATTCCCATTACAGTCAATACTCGACACTGTACATGAGATGAGCACAAATTAATGATATTTTACATTGCTGGCTTTATAACCCAATGTTTACAAACAGGCCACAATGGAGTGACACTCTGCATATAAAGTGCATATAAATAATATTGGCACAATGATGCGCTCGCACTCCCATGGTATTTCTGTGCATCTTCCTGAATCATAATAACTGTATTTGTGTGATGTTTGAGTAGATTTCAGATGCAGAAGACATGTTTGCCCTTTTATCGCTATTATTATACACATCAAGTTAGATGAGGTTATCAGGCAACTTCTGCAAACAATGATTAAAATAGAACCAGTTTGTGATTGTGGAGCGTGATAGTGGGGCTTGTAGCATACTGTTCAATTTAAAACCAATTACCTAATTGTTCCTGCACTGTATTACGGTGATATATGCTTTAGTCTGTTGACCATCATAGCAGCATGGCATGCATGCATTAACCTCTGCAGAGTCTAGAACACACATACTCACCCAGAGGCATTCATCACCAGGCGTGTGTATACACTGATAAGCACCATCAATCACAAACCCATCCATACATGTCAATACAGTCTCATATTTGTTCCCCTGATATTCCCTGTTTTATCATTTAAACACACACACACAAAAACATGCGCAAACACATTCTCATGCATACCCATAAAACTGCCTGTTTCCACTTTTTGCGCATCCGCACACAAGCACGCTTTCACCCCCTCCCCTATCGGGAAAATAAAAAGTCATGTATGGTGCGCTAAAATAAGAGTAATGCTGTGCTGCTCTGATTCTTCCCAGGGGAAGCCAGCAAAGTATGCCTTCTGCTCGCTGGGTCTTTGGAGGACATGTTCTGAGCATGAGCACAGCCTCTACCTTCCCTGGATTTCCAGTCGGCAACCACAGATAGGGAGACGTGCCCTTTCAACCAGGAGCCATACTGTTAGCGCATTGTTAATGTGATTAACCAGCCGTAGGCTCAAATATGATGTAATGCATCTCTGCGGCTGGTATAGACACAAACGTAGATACCACATCGGCGTAGCGTTGTAAGTTGGACCTAAGTAAAGCACAAAAGAGAACTTTTAAATTAACGCGTAATGGTGGACTAGATAGTAAATCTCTTTGGACACGCCAGCCCTCCTCCATATGTTCCATTTAATTCTAATTACTGTGGCTGAGGTACTTAAGTGGTTCTCAAGTTTACAGGCCTAAAACCAGTGCAGGGCACAGCAGTTCTTTTTTCATTCTACTTCACATGAACAGTAAGCTTGGATTTGGGGGTTGGTTAATGGTTACGGACTGCATGGGTAAGATCATTTCTACACTTACACAGCATTCTGCTCTTTTATAACCCCCCCCCCCCCCCCCCACAGTGAAAGAAAATTGTATCTCACTTCAGCCTAATCGCTTTGTAAATGCCACACTTCCCCTTCTGTAGATAACAAGACCTTGGATGAAGGGGGAATAGATATCGGCCAAGCTCTGCGGAATCAAATGGCACCTAATGTTTCCTTGCTAAGAACTTGCAGACCTCCAGATTCAAAATAAGTTATTGAGGAAGACAGCAACAGGAAGCAGTTTTTTATTATTGCAGTGCCCTCTATAGGTTATTTTTCTCCAAGTCCCCCAACCTCTTATGAGAAGTAGCCTGCCATATCCTTCAAAGACCACTGCTCACGCTAACTTGTTCATAGTTCACAGATTCTGACTTGTACAATATTTGCTGTGAATGAATTGAGTTCATGCTACCCATTTTTTCTTGTGTTGGCTACAGGCTATTCGTGGCAAGGGGATGCATTGATTACCCCAACTAAAATAGCAAGTATCACAAGATAAAACATTTATTGAAAACATGATTTGGCATGACACAGCAATGTAGGCTGACAGGGAGTCTTAGTATGTGAAAAGCAAAGAAAATTGACATAGATGTTCCATAGAAGTGAACTGTCAGCTGATGAAAAAAGGGCATTGGGCAGATCTGTGCCGATATACGAGCCGTACCTCTCGTATCCATGGTAGAAAGGGATTTGTGTCTCTACAGTCTGTCTCATCAGTGCGCAGTTGAAAGTCTTAGTTTAAATGCGTGTAACAAGCCCTTTTAAGGAGGTAATTGTCCATTTTGAACATTCTTGGTTTTTCCTCATTGTGTGAACTTTTTACCTGCATCAAATTCCACGATGAGAGTTCAATTGTTGACTGGCAGAAATACAGGAGCCCTTTTTGCCGCGCTGATTGTCGTGTTACTGGGGTGAGTGAGACAGTTTGTGCAATTCTATGCCTGGTGTATGGAGCTAAACACCGCGGAAGCACGACTTTGAGGATTGTACAGCCGATTGAAAAGACGGCACATCAAGACATTCATGTTTTTAGCCGGGATTTAGAAGAAAAAAGGAAACAGCCGTGTTTGTCGGAATGCTTTGGCGTCTACAAGGCTCACCACGGTAAGGAACGCAGTTTTTTCTTAAGAGGCAGATGCGGCTATTGGTCATGAGAACCGTATGCTTTAGTGTGTGCCCTGTCCATGGTCCTGAAATGTTCGTTTCTACAGCTGTATTGATACATTTAGGTTGATTGACGTTGAAAATATTGAAAATGGTGTATCTGCCAAGGATTTTGTCTTTCTAGGCATATTTCACTATACCTGGAAATGATGTAGTTAATACTGCTTAACATGAATATCCTAAGGGGCTACCTTGCGCAACATTTTGGCAGCACTAGTGATCAAAACTATAGGCTATTTGAGTGAATCTTTAGGCAAGGGGGTATATTTTTTGAGTGAGTTAGCAGTATATTTGTGTCAAATGTATTATTTGCATGCAAAAGCGAGGACCCTTCGACCGAGACATAAGGTTCTTTAGGCCTAATTAATTAAATGGCCATTGAAATATTTCCTCATGGCAGTGTGGCGATGTAGAGCGGATTTTCTTTATTTAGTCTTCTTTTTCCTCCACAAACATTCAGACTAAATGTATTTGTTTGTGAATGCGCGCGCGTGTATCTGTGCAACGAGAGAGAGGGAGAGTGGGGGAGAGAGAGAAAGAGAGAGAGGGAGGGAGAAATAGAGAGAGAGAAAAGAGAGAGCAACATATGCCGGATGCAATGGTTATAGAATAGTTGATTAAAGAATTATTTTTTTTCGTATCAAGATTTAATATCAAAATCAAATCCTGCACAAGACCAACGACACTTGTACATCCGCCTTCTATCAACTCTCGTCCTTTTTCGCTGGAGGCATAAAGGACAGTGACAGTCGCCCTGTAATATTTAGAATGTCTAACGCAGGAAGAGTTTTGCAATGAACATTTACCGATTTTGTTCACGACTGATTTAGGATTAAACGCATGTAAAGATAAATTCGGGTACCTTGTCCTTATGTTTTTGGATATGTGGTTTAAGAGGAGAATTTAGCAGTTTTTGACTGTTCAAGTCGTCGGGTATTCAGGGTGAGTGAAATAGTCTTCTCGGTTCAGTGCTGAAGTGCTACTCGTCTGTTCAGGGCTATGCCATAATTTTAATTCTAAATGGATGCCAATACAATGGGAGTAAACCCTCCTATTTCGATAATTTGAAAGGCCTGCATTGTGTGAATAATAAGCTACTTTTCTACAATCCTTAGGGGAACGAATTGTTATGACAACAGTCTTTGCGTGGGTAACAATGATGGCGATTTTGAGTTTCATAGATCATTTGGCGTGTAGGCGAGCAATCAAAAATGCGCTATGGCATAGGGATATATTTATCATGCATAAATAAGCTCATTCAATTTTCATATAGAAATATGAAGTATGCCATGTTTGTATATGCATGCATGTTTATAAAGAGATAATTCTATTTCTTTTTCTCCTGTGCTGCATGTCTCTGTTCATTAGAAGTTCATGGTCCATATTCCACATCCATATTTTAGCTATTGGGACAATTTTCCTAAACATGTTGTAAAAGAAATGCACACAAATAGAAATATTACCAGTTAATTTAAAGAGATTATGCCTGCCTCCTTTTCTCTAGATGACACCTCACACTGGCTCTACACTTCAATGAGCTGGGACACCCTCTCCTATGAAAATGCATATCTGGATACCGAAGATAATAGTCCTGCTTGCATCATCTCTCGGCCTGGTGGAGATGTATGACAATTATGGGGAGATATGCAGGAACCTCTGCACCTGCGAGGAGAAGGAAGGCGTCCTCACCGTGAGCTGCGAGAACCGAGGCATTGTCAGACTGACGGAGATCAGCCCTGTGCATTTCTCCATGTACCACCTTCTGCTGACGGGCAACCTGCTGAAGAAGCTGTCCCCAGACGATTTCATCAACTACACCGGGGTGACCATCCTGCATCTGGGAAACAACGACATCTCGGAGGTGGAGACTGGTGCCTTCAACGGTCTCCAGGGATTAAAGCGATTGCACCTGAACAACAACAAGATAGACGTGCTGCGGGATGATACGTTCGTGGGGCTGGAGAGTTTGGAATACCTTCAGATTGATTACAATTACATTACCAATATAGAGCCAAATGCCTTGAGCAAGCTACACCAACTCACGGTCATGATTCTGAATGACAACTTGCTCTCTGCCCTGCCCACAAATATTTTCCGGAACGTACCCCTAACGCACTTGGACCTCAGGGGCAACCGCTTGAAAATGTTTCCTTACGTTGGCCTCCTGGAGCACATGGACAAAGTGGTGGAATTACAACTTGAGGAGAACCCGTGGAATTGCTCATGTGAGCTCATTTCCCTGAAAGCTTGGCTTGAGAGCATAGCCTACACGGCTCTGGTGGGGGAGGTGGTCTGCGAGACTCCGTTCAGGCTGCACGGCAGAGACCTGGACGAGGTCTCCAAGCAGGAGCTCTGTCCAAGACGGGCCATCTCCGAGTACGAGATGCGTCCGCCGCCCCCTCTCAGCACTAATGGATATTCTCAGACCACCCCCGCTGCTGTGACAGCCTCGGCCACGTCCTCCGCCGTGTTGCGCTCATCGTCGCGCCCCACCAAAGGTCCCCGTCAGTTCAACAAAACTAGGACAAAGCCCACCTCGCGCATACCAGGGCTCGCCTACAACTACGGGCCAATCATCGCTTTTCAGACCAAATCTCCTGTGCCTTTGGACTGCCCCACTGCCTGCACGTGCAATCTACAGATCTCCGATCTTGGCCTCAATGTCAACTGCCAGGAGAGGAAGATTGAGAACATCTCTGACCTTAAACCCAAGCCATACAATCCGAAGAAGATGTACCTCACGGGAAATTACATCCCTGTTGTGCGCCGTTCAGATTTCATTGAGGCCACTGGATTGGATTTGCTTCACCTAGGAAACAATAGGATAACTCTCATCCAGGACAAGGCGTTTGGGGATTTAACCAACCTACGTAGGCTGTATTTGAATGGTAATCTAATGGAGAGGCTTACTGCAGAAATGTTTTTTGGCCTGCAGAACCTGCAGTATCTCTATTTAGAATATAACAAAATAAAAGAGGTAGACAGTGGCTCTTTCCGCTTCTTACCCAACATCCAGTTGCTTTTCCTCAACAATAACTTACTGAAAACCTTACCAGGCGGTATCTTCACTGGACTGTCACTGTCAAGACTGAACCTCCGTAGCAATCATTTTCAAAACCTGCCCGTGAGAGGCGTGTTGGATCAGCTGAAGCTGCTGGTTCAGATAGATCTCTTTGAGAACCCCTGGGACTGCTCGTGTGATGTGGTCGGCATGAAGCTGTGGCTGGAGCAGCTCAGTGCCGGCACCGTGGTCAACGAGGTCAAATGCGAGACCCCCAAACGGCACGCGTCACAGGACATGCGCTCCATCCAGGCCGATTTGCTCTGTCCCGACCACTCTGATGTGGTGGTCTCCACAGCGCCGCCTTCTGAGGAGCCCATGGCGGACAGGGCCACCACCGCCACAGACCCTCCCCCGAGGTTTAACCCCCCTAGCAGCACCGTTCCCCTCTCCGTCCTCATCCTCAGCCTCCTGCTTGTCTTCATCATGTCCGTCTTTGTGGCCGCCGGCCTTTTTGTGGTGGTGATGAAAAAGCGCAAAAAGTCCCAGAGCGATCGCACCAGCACCAACAACTCGGACGTTAGCTCGTTCAACCTGCAATACAGTCTGTACAGCAACCGCTCAGTCCCCAAAGTCAAGGCCCCGGCTGGCCATGTCTATGAGTACATCCCCCACCCAATGGGTCACATGTGCAAAAACCCCATCTATAGGTCAAGGGAGGGCAATGCAGTGGAGGATTACCGTGACCTCCACGAGTTGAAGGTCACCTACAGGAGTAACCCTGAGGAGGAGAGCGACGTCACCATGAGGAGCCCCACTTATAGCGTTAGCACCATTGAGCCCCGCGAGAACCCTTCTCCCGTGCCTGATGCCGATCACTTCTTCCGGGGCATTCTGGAGCCAGACAAGCAGTCTCCTTCAGGCCCGCCCGGTCTTGAATACAAGTACACTGGCCCTGTGTCATACACGTACAACCCAAACTTTGATGTCAGGCGTCAGTTTTTACACCCGGAGAGGATAAGGGAAACGGTATTGTACGGCACGGCGCCCAGTACTGTTTATGTGGAGCCCAACAGGAATGAATATTTGGAACTCAAGGCCAAACTGCAGTCTGAGCCGGACTACTTGGAGGTTCTTGAGAAACAGACAACATTCAGCCAGTTTTGAGTGCAAGTTGCGTCAATGAATGAAGCATTTTCCCCCTTAAAATACTGGCTCAGTTTATAGGGTGCCTTGGCACAACACAAATCAACAAAAGAAGCAGTGAACCCGGGGTGTGCCGAACAATCTTATTCTTATTTCTTAAAAACATGACATTACAGGAATGGATAAAGCTTTCTGAAACAAAATAGATGAACAACTTGCTCTACATAAAACTGACGGTGCAAAATCTATTTTTCTATGGTGGAGATCGAATACACACAAAATCTTAAGTGTACAGGTAATCTTGCCGCAACTACATTTTCAGGAATATAACCATACATAAGGTATCTTGTGAATCAGAAAATGTTTATAACTCATCCTCTGATCAAGGAAAAAAAAACTGTACAGCAGAGCATCAAAACTGTGCAGGACAACTCTCTGCTCTAGTCTGTAAGTAAGTATTTATTGATATACTCTGACATGTCAAGAAACTTTTGATTCTACATCAAATATTAGCTGTGTCATCCTCCATGAACCTCTGTAAAAGCTTATGTTTGTAGTTTCATATCATTTAATGTTGCTCGCATTGTAAAAGTGGCTTTTTTTTCAAAGTGGCACACCCCCAGTGTTCAAGAGAGACTGCGTCATTTGAAGAGAAAAAAAAAAGTGTCTTTGTATGCTTTCTGCACTTTTTGGAATTGGAAGGCCGGTTAGCCTTCAAATCTATCATGAAAAGGAGATTACTATATTAACAATGAATATGGATATTCATTCTTAATATGTACAATTGATATGTTATCAACTTCATAAAATGATATTTGGAGTAATAACTATGTTGTGTAATACTGATATTTTATTCAATGTAACACCTATTTTTATACAAGCATTCGCAATTCTCTTTCCCCTTATCAATTTAATTTGTTTTGATTGCTTTGCACTTATTGCACTATATTGACCAAACTATGTTAATGTCATCAATAAATATGATGTCAGGTTCATACACACATGTTCTTGTGAGGGGACGCAAGGCTTCTCTTGGGAGTAATACGGGAACACCATTGAGGCACAAAAGGTCCCAGGAGTTCATCAAATGGATGGTGGCTAGCCAGTATTCTATAGGATGCCCAACTAGGGCTGGTCAATTTACCCTCCATCTCAAATCCCTCTCCCTCTCTCAGATCTCTAACTACTACAGATGAAAGAGTATTTTTTTTAAAGAGTAAGAAACAGGCCCTGGTTAACGCTCAATACATTTCAAAGGAGATCTTAATCAATGCACCTTAATCAATCCGCATTATCCAAGGCTGGCCCACTCACAAATACAGAATTCCTGCCTCTACATTAGTGCTGAGGACTACGGTAATTGGGTAATGATGATTATTATTATTATTATTAAACAGAATATTATTTTAACACTTGTTGAAAGAGAGCAGGGAGCATGAACTTTGATATAAACAAAATACATGTTTCATTTTATTTTTCACATGTGCAAGCGCGTTCTCTTCGGTTGTGCGGTTTAGAATGCTGCATAGTGTGATTGGGCCATGCAGCGCTGCCAAACAATCTATCCTCGCCCCTCTGTGAGGTCGGTGGGGCTGATGGGCAAAGGCCTCCTCGTCCTAATCTGGTCACTTTTTTCCCCCAGCCGTCTCGAATGACAGCTAAAGGCACCCGTTTGGAGATGAAAGGGCTGGGACTTTGTGTAACTGTGGATGTGTCATATGCGTTGCAGGGGAACGTGAATCACAGCCAAGTGCTGAGAAGCTGATCATTTGGAGGCCTTTTGGAGTGACAGAGTGTTTACTGGTTTTGTCACCGCTGCTGGTGGTGAGAGGGGGGTTTAATAACGTTCTAGAATAACTTATTTTGAGAATATGACTGGTATTTGAGCCTCACATGTTGCTGTAGTCAGGCCATGCTTTTAATAATAATAAGACTACTGTCCCTCATTTGCTGCCTTTTTCACGGAATGCAGTGGTGCTGTTTATTTATTTGAAGAGAGAGGAGCAGGTCTGCCAAGAAATGAAAGAAAATCCCATTTTTGGGTGCATTATATAATCATTATGAATCATGAATTGAAACAGCCCATTGATATGGCTTGTTAATGTGTCACTGCGTCACTGACTGTGTGTAGCGGTGTGTGTGGCTACGCCGATGCAGTGGCGTTTGTATGTCTGTGGGAGTGTGTGGTGCCACTGCTCGTCTGTCAGCTCCGGTGACATTTTTATCCACACCTCCCACTTTTGGCCCATAAAACCCGGGTGTTTTTTTTAACGGGCTCCTCCCTCCGCCCCTCGCCAGGCAGAATCGCCGGTGTTGCTGTGACCCTGAACAGGGGAGCCGACTCCAAGCTAATGGACGTACAAATTACCCATGTCCCTCAGCGGGGTGCCACTCCACCCCACAAATAATGCTTTTAATCAGCCAATGGGCTCCCCTGTCTCCATGCAGCAGGAAGGGCACCGTGCTTTAATTCGCCTCCCTGGACGGCTTCATTCGGCTCGCTCTGCAGGGTTGGTGCACGGTGTGGTGCGGCGCAGGGCGTGAGAGGGAGAGGAGATGCCTCCTCCGCCACGCCGTCATGATGATGTGAGCAATTGAGTTCAAGGAGATTTGGGTAATTGAGAGGGCAGAGATGAGATCTGGCAGGCACCAATGAGTCTGATGATTGCTTTAATCATGGTGGTTAATGGAGTTCCTTCAGGCATGTAAAACGCACGCACGCACGCACGCACGCACGCACGCACGCACACACACACACACACACCTTATTCCATATACCTTATTCCAACCATTGTAATTACTGATGTTCCTTAATTCTGTGTTTGCACCAAAATGGGACTTTTGTTGACTTTTTTGTTGTTGTGATTGGTGCATACTTAATGTATTGATGATTCTGACGTTGACGCACATAGCATTTAAATGTTTCGGTTTGAGTGAGGCAAGGGCTTTGGGGAACAAAGTGTTTGATGGTTGAATTGATTAATTCTAAATTGAAGTCTGATTTGCTTAACTGCTAAACATGTTTTTGTAAGTTGAAAGGGATCAGTGATAGAGGGCATGTGATCGAACCTCATCGTGCTATTGTTACTGAAAAATTCCAAATTATTTTGATTGAATGAGTTCAAATCTAAAAGCTTGCTTCCTCCTATCCAGGCACTAGACCTCTTAATGTACTCTTTGATTTAGATAGCTATCTTTTCAAAAGGCTGCTCCGGTGCTGAGTCAGGGTATGAAACAATTCCTATTAAGTGGTTTACACTGTCATTATCTTATCCATTTCAGGTTGCATGCACCATACCCCAATACTGTCCAAACCCTGATGATGTATGCAGTAATTTCACAAAGCAAACTAGGTGATTGAATGGGTGACCTTCAAAGTAGTGCTTACAAGATGGACGCCCGTTGTATGTCACATCTCGATAGCCACCCTCTGTGTTTGCCTTTTGTTTGTGTGTCCACATACCTGCGTGTGCACCTGAGCATTTCTCTCAGTGTTCCTTCCAAGCGGCACACCCTCCCGCCGGGCTCGCCTTGTTGTGTTCGTGGGGTCTGGCGTTTTGTTTTGTTTGTAGTGCGGGCTGCACCCATTCATTCGGAGCCGCAGTAGCCCTGTCGTTTGATAAATGGTCGCCATAGCATTACTGACTCCCCAGCCGTGCCTCGTGATGTCTGGCCAAAAAAACAACAGGTTGATGTATTGCCTCCTTCACCGTGTCAAGTCTTTTAACTATAGCCCTTCGCCTACTCCGTGCGTCACGCTGTAGCCATAGGGGAGTGATAAGTGTATGAATGGCCAAATGGTAACTTACAGTGTGTGCAGGCTATGATTTCAGCCAGGTTATATTGTCTGTGAGAGTAGCTGGCGGTTTAATGTGTATCAGCTGATTGTGTGGGAACTCGTTGTTGAGTCAATGTCACACAGGCAGTGAATGGAGCTGTGTTCTCTACTGAGGTGCCAAGGCCACCGTTTCTTTTCTGACTCTAAACTAGCAAGGGAAAACATTTACAGAGACAAAATATTGTTTGTTAGCAGGGATGTCAGCCGAGGCATCTATGCAAAACAGCAGCAACTCCCTAGCATATTGAGAAGTACCTGCTCTATGCCAGCAATGTGTCTTAGCTTGAAACAAAAAATCGTGCTTTTCTTCTCCACCATCAACTACGTAAAAGTAGCCTATTGTTGTTGGCAACACTGCGTTACAAAGGTACAAATGGAGAGGCGTGTGCGTGTGTATGTGTGTGTGGGTTTTGATAGTGAGAGAATGTGGTCCTGATGCCTGATGTAAGCCTATGTCTGTAAAAAGAAACACCGTCATTCTTTACTTTAATTTATAGTATAATTCCACTCAGGATCCCCCCTAATCAACCCCCCCCCCCCCCACACACACACACACACACCTCCTCCTCCTCCCCTCCGCCTACTCCTTCTTTGTTGTCCCCATTTCTCTATCTCTGTGGCTTTCAAAGCACCGAGAGGAGCCTTGCGCGATGCAGCATCAGGGCCTGCTAAAGGAATTAGCACGATGCGCTAGGAGATTGGCCTGATAATGAAATGGTGGGAGGTAGAAAACTCATTTTCTCACTTGTGAAGCTGCCGTTTTTAATGTGAATATCGAAGTAGCACAGGCAAGCACCGGAATGGTGCTGATAAAATTAGAGTCCCCCCGTCTAGTTTCCGACGAGCTAAATGGGCATTGCTGCTCCACGTCCAAACCGTCTGAAAGAGAGAATGGAAAGGAATAACAGGAAGCAAAAACATTGTCATTCCTCTTTGTCTCCTTCATGCACTGTAATGAGTGGCAGTTTGGATGGGGCCAATAGGACAGGCCAAGTTTCCATAGTGTGGGTGGACTTAAAAATTGCTTCTGCGTGGAGGATATCTCAGAGGCTAGTGCGGCATTGACGTCAGCTACTTGTGCTTGTGTGTCTATGTATGTGAGTTTGGTGTACATTATATGGCAGCTGGTCTACAACTACTACAGGAGTCCTATATTAGTATGTGCAGTTTATTAGCATGCCCACTAACATGGACAATAGCTGCTCTATACGTGTCCGTGGGTTGAACTCAGAGACACAACACACTGGTGCTGCAGTATAACGTTAACATCGTCCAATGCTATCTTGATCTGTCAAAAAAAGAATCCCTCTCTAAAGAGTGAATTTGATCTTAAGAAAAGCTTGCTTCATGTCGCCATGACAGACCTGCTTTCATGCAATCTAGTATTATTTATGAATGTGTACCATACAGTACAGTAATTATTCGATTTTACATAACATGTAGCTGTAACATGAAGTTAAGACTTTAGACGCCACTCCTTTGATTCATATCTACACAGGGTGAAATATATTCTAATCATTAAAAAAATGTTTTTAATTTATTTTGAAGTGTTACACCTGAAGGTTATAATACACATTGGTTTCCTGCTCAAATTAAATATTGTTCTGCCATAATGGAATAAAGAATACAATAAAGTCATATTAGAAAGTATGCAATTCAAGTCTAAAACTATGCATAGATAAGTTTGTTTTACAAGGCATATTAAATGAAATGGGCAACTGGCCACGTCCCTGGTTAGGTTTTAATTAAAGTGTTCACATGGGTTTCGGAAGTACCCAGTGACATCATTTTGGTTATCTCTTTCTCTGTCAATTTTCTTAATTGCATGAATCGGAGTGGAGGGGAAGAAAACCCCCATCACTGTTGTGTTATGTGTAATTTGCGGTGTTAAGTGCGTTAACCACACAGAATTAGTGTCAAACGATACCACCAGAGATCCACAGCTCCTGCAAAAGGGAGGATGTTATTAAGGGTTTTATAGAAATGTGTTAGGCATCCTGGGAGAATGTGGTTATTGAATTATATCGAAATTAGACCATCAGTAGGGGAAGAAAAATCAATCTCGCAAGCTGAATTATGCCGTGTAATTGCGAGGGGTAAAGAAGTTCGTTATGCTTTTCTCACTAAACTTTTGAAGGACAAACCACAACATCTGACAGGTATCAACATATGAGTTTATGCAGACATAGCCGGGTCATATTTATATTAAACTAGACCATCACCAGCAGTATCAACGGATGGATATTCTGATCTACAGTACTGTGCAAAAGTTTTAGGCAGATGTGGAAAAACTGCTGGCAAAAATTTGAAAGCAAAGAGAGGTCACGGCAAATATTGATTTGATTTAGATTGTTCCATTTGTTAATTCACTTTGCATTTAGTTAATTGATAAAACAAACTATCAACACTTCGATTTTTGAAAACATTCATACTTTACACACCTGCCTAAAACGCTTGCACAGTACTGTACATTGTGCTTGCGCAAGCAATCTACCTCTTGTAGACCTAGCCAGGAATTGAATGTGTGTAGTATTGTTCCCATTATTAAAATGTGTCCAAAAATAAAGCAGGATGTAATGGCCTCATCTGAAAGGACTGGTCAGGCTTTGGGTTGATGGCTGACAATTACATTTCATACTGGCTTCTTAGAGTTACAGGATCAGGCTGTGTGACACTGTCTGTCAGCAGAAGTGCCATGCAGCCGTCTCAATATAATCCTCTTCTTCATGGTTGGACCCGAATGTGGGACACAATGTCCAGATTCCCATTACAGGGCTTCTAAAGGCAAGACATGGACCAGCAACTGCTATGTGTGCCACTAACACATACTTTTGGGGGTAAAAAAAATTGGTTCAAGTTGCTGCTATCATCGTCTGTGACGTAAATGAGATCAAAGGCATTCATCTTTTCCGTGATGAAACATCAAGTAAGAAAAGATGAACGAGTGAAAACTTGGCTACTGGGAGGGGGGAACTGTAATTATTGTATGTTTTTGTTCGATATTGATGGCATCGGACATTGTTATGCTGGAAATCAGAATCTGAATGAATCATTTATTGAATGTTCTCTGAATGAAAAAAAACAACGGGAATCATAACTCATTTTCACTGCAGAGAAGAAGTAGAATTCCAAATAATTGCATGGAATGGAAAAAAGCCTTCAGCATTGTTTTGAAATACATTTTTATCTTCTAAACTATTGATTTCACACAGACAAAAGTTGTTCTTATGATAATGAAATCAAAGTCTGCTGGCTGTATAATATATTTAACTTCTAAATCAAAAAGATTGCCTTGGCTGTGGCAAGATTAACCTAAAGCTGACAAGGTTGCCACACATACGAGGTATAGGTTACAACCTCTATCTAAAATAGGGTGCTTTGATGGAGAAGTTAGGTTAATCTATTTTGATTTCCAATCTTACTGCAATTTATATACTATTGTGAGACCACAAAGAACCTCATAATTTGATAATTTAAGTGTGTGCACTTATCAGGTCTTTCTTAGGGGAACAAAAGATAGGGCTGATGGAGGGAATACGAGATTGAGAGCTTCTTTGTGAGCTCATGAGAGCGAGAGAGAGACCAAAAGGTGAGAGGCATAAATTATAATCAAACATTAACATTCTAATCCTTACCATGGATGAAACATGCTGTGGTTCGTTCCACCAAAGATTTCACAGCACAAGTCCTTCCAAGTGGCTTTCCTTTCACCCTTTCACAGCTGCTCTAACGATTTGTTGCTCGGTAATAACAATTCGAAAACACACACTGACGGCCAAAGTCTTTCCATTCCCAATGTCACAGGCTTTGTTCCTACATGCAGAAACTCAGTTGGATAAAGAAAATAAGAAATCATGTAAAGGATGGCCCAGGGAAACCAAACCTTTAGCACATAAAAGATGAAGCATGGCCAAGAGATAACAATTAGCGGGAGCAAGTGCGTGGGACTTGTGAGGTGGGCACATTAGAGGTGAGGGAGCTTTTTATTACATTTTTGGGATGACTGACTCACTGTTTGTGTCGAATCAGAATCATTATTCCACCTCCGTAGCCCTGCACTGGAGTCCCAGAACCAACTCCTGGCAGAGCAATAGATCGATACCTTTTCTTTTGTCTAATTACGCTCTTTCCCATTAGTGCTCGTTATCGACGGGTGGATCTTCATTTTGGCCCGGCAGACTGATGCGCACCTGAAGACAGCATCAGTCTCTAAGCACTCCACTGATGGGATAGATAGCTGTCCACAGTTGGGGCCTTGCTCTCTCCTCATCTTGAGAAAGATTGTTTATAGGACAGAGGGAGATGAAGGCCCTGGATTTGTAGATGCTTACATATAGTTTTGTCTTGAAGAAAGCAGAGAAGCACATACATTCTTGCACCATGATAAGCTAGAACAGTGTTTGTACTTATATAAAAGCTTTGTTTGTTGCAGTACGTGCTTTTAAGACTACCTATGGGATGTTGTATCAACTGTAAGTTGCTATCAAATCAAACCTATGTTTGCATATTTAGATGTCACTTCAATGTCAGGTAAACAGAGACCCAGACAGTGTTTGATTCTCAAAAGCCTTGCGGCTATATACACATAGATAAATACCTATAGTGGCACTGTCCTTGACACAACCTTTCAGCAATAAATTAGCTCGGCTTTTAGAGCAAATAGCCATATTATTCTCCAAGGTGGGCTAAGAATGCTGTGTGACCCTGGCATGAGAAATGGGAGACCTCTTTTATTGAAACTGTCCTGCAGCCTTAATGAACAAACATTCATCTCGCCAATAGTCTAGTAATGCAGAGCCAAACTCACCAGCCTGCTAATGGGTTCAAATTTAATATAGAGAATCTGGTATTAAAACAAGTGTCTCTCGGGTAAAAATGGCTGCATGTTTTGGTAAACAAAGCTTCTGAGTGATTAGTTTACTCTCTCTCTTTCCTCCACCGCTCTTTCCTCATTCTCTCTTTCTTTTTTCTCAAGAGAACATGATTGATTTGTCCTCTCTTGTGAGTGGTGATAAGCTGTAAACCCATTAGAGTGGGGGCTAGCTCCACGTCCCAATAGCAGGTTGCATAACACCAAATCATATACAGCGAATCTTCTCCCTCAACCCTTTGATGTTAACAACTACAGGCCTGTCACTCTTCTCCCCTACCTTTCCAAAACACTTGAGCACGTTGTACTCAACCAACTTTCTTCCTATCTCAAGCTAAATATAATCCTAGATCCACACCAGTCAGGATTCAAAGAGGACACTCAATGCAGACGGCCATTGTCACGGTTATAGATGCCCTCCACAAAGCGAGAGCAGACTCCCTTTCCTCTGTTTTAATTTCATATGACCTTTCTGCAGCTTTTGACACGGTGAACCACCAGACCCTCCTCCTCACACTTGGGAATCTTGCGCTTTCCATGTTTGCATCCTGCCTGATGGGTTGATTGTACCAGGTAGCTTGGAGAGGGCTGGTCTCAAAACTGCACAATATCTCGACTGGGGTCTCTCAGGGCTCAGTCCTTGGCCATCGCCTCTTTTTCTCTATATACGTCACTGGGCTATGTCATACATGCACGTGGCCTATCATATCACTGCTATGTGGACAATACTCAATAATTAATGTTGTCCTTTCCCTTGCCCTCTGACACCCAGGCAGTGCAACGCACATTGACATGCCTGGCTGATATCTCAGAGTGGATGGTGGCTTACCACCTGAAGCTTAACCCTGATTAAACTTAAGAACTCCTCTTACTCCCTGGGAAGTTGAGTATTTTCCAAGAGCTAACCATCACCATTGATAATGCTGTGGTCTCTTCCTCTAGTACGGCAAAGAACCTAGGGGTCACGTTGGACTGTTGTTCTCAGCTAACATGACACACTCCTGCAGATTCTTTCTCTACAACATCCGGTGGAAACTGCCCTTCCTTACAAGAGAGGCTGTCATCTCGTGTCTGGACAACTGCAACTCCCTTTTGGCAGGATTTACTGTGAGCGCCATCAAACCCCTTCAGCTCATCCAGAATGCAGCAGCACGTCTGGTCTTCAACCTCTCCAAGTTCACTCACAGCACTCCTCTGCTCCACACACTGCTATAGCTACCGGTAGCAGCACGCATCAAATTCAAGTCACTTGTTCTAGCCTATCGGGCTATGACTGGAACTCCACCCTCCTAGCTACAGTCGATGATCAGACCCTATACCCTGTCACGAGCATTCAGTTCTGCTGCCACGTGTCGCTTCATTGCCCCCTCACTCCTTGCATCTGAATCGTGGCGTTTTATCCGGCACTGTTGTCTAAGCGACTGGGTTAGGAATACACCTATTTATCGACCTGGTTTGGGTTTTTCAATCTTCTCATGTTGAAAGCACTATTTGTAAGTTGCTTTGGATAAAAGCGTCTGCTAAATTACTTTAATGTAATTTAATCCATATGTGAATATGTGATATGTGACATCCGCTCTCAGGAAACTTTGTCACGTTGTTTACAAGTGCAATACTATTACATATCTGATTTTATCATTGGTCAAATACATTAATTGTTAGCTACAATCCCATATCTGCTTGGCGAGATAATTTCATGCAGATCCTTAAGAGTTGAGAGCATCACATTCTTGCCGTTGAGGTTATTGCTCTCTATCACTTGACACTGGCCTCAGATCTAGTGTTTCTCTTGTGTGCATTCAGTAGAATACGTTCAAAAACAAGTGCCTTTTATAGGAGTCAACCTTGCTGGTAAAAATGGTAATGTCTTTAATTCAGAATGTATTAAGTGAATTTATGCATTTTATGGAAGGAGGGTAAATAAAAAAGTATTGCTTGACAATAATGGACAAACTAGGTTTTGCCACGACAACTTTGCATGAATCTAAATAAATTATTTGTTTTATCTAAAATATATTAAAAAAAAAAGAAATGCTATCTGGTACTTTCTTAAAGCTTTTGGACAGTTATTCACTGATCTTATCCATCAGTCTGCTTTTTGTTTATGTAAAATCCGCCTGTTCTATATTGAAAATGGGATGAAAAAAAGCTGATGAAACGTCTCTTTCCAGTGGGCTGGCAATTCATTGGAGAGTGCGAGGCGAACGAGGGAGAGGAGTGGGGGAGGGCGAGGGGGAGGGGGAGGGGGAAAGGGGAGGCAGTTGTGAGGGAGGAAGTGACAGCTGTGGAGGAGCAGATTAAAGCAGCGGGGAGGATGGAGAGGAGAGCCCAGCCAGCAGACAGATCATCCGGAAACTTCTCTATTCCACCCAGCCTCCTGCTTCCCCTATCCTACAGAAGCCCTGGCACCGACCGGTCAATTTCCAGGACACAGGTACCGCTGGGGCAACCGTGATGTAGGAATTAGATGTGACATGTGCATGCGTTGCTGGTCTGTGTCTGTTGCACAGCGAAGGCAATTAAGGTCAAATTTAGAGAAAATATTCTAGAGTATTTGAGAAAATAAAGACATTAGGGCATGTTTTTACAGTGATGTGTAACTGTACTTTAATTAGCACCTTTATTCACTTTGCAAAGATACATAATTACTCTGTAATTATTTAAACGAGGAATATAAACACATACTCACGCTCATAAGGATAATTCATTTTATTTAGACTGACAGACTCCCCTTACTCTACATTGTAACTTCCTACGCCAGGTCAATGGGGCATTTACACTGGTAGAACTTTGGAAAAAGCTACCAAATCATATTTTACATTCTCTCAACAAAGTTTTCCCCTGTGATGTTGCACCGATACACAGCACAAATAAAGCCAGTGAGACATATGAATGTTTCTCTATGCAATATATCCCCTTGAGTCTCAGAGGTAGGATTGCAAGGCATATTATGAGGCAAGGAATGAGCATGCAACCATGGCATGCTAGAAGCTTTCACACCCCAGTGTAGTTTTCCCATTGGTTTCCAGATTGATAATGGAAGACCTCAAAACCCCTTAAGCTTCTGGCACTTTATTCATTTTACCCATGGATCAGTGATTATATAGAGTTCCATACAGGTATGAGACTGCCAAGTAACTGCTGAGTGAAGGAGTTTAAAGTCAGGGGGCTGGTATAATCTCACTCTTGTGGGTAGTGAACACTTGGCTAGGTTAATGCGGTCATAGGTGTGCATATGGTGCTTGACTCTATGGGGAAATCTAAAATCCAGGGACTGTGCAACCTCTACTGCGAATAGGAAGCTGGCTTATTGTGGTCGCTAATTAATTTTTGCACTTGTATCTTGGAGAAAAATGTATATGGATAATGGGTATAATTTTCTTAATCAATTATTTTGGGGCGCCAGCCGACATGTGCAGCATGCATAAAAGGGAAGATTAAAAAGAGTCATATGGGCTTTTATGATTTCTGTTTTGTGCCGCCCAACATTAAATGAATGTCTTGAGCATATAGAGCCATTGTCAGGTTTAAAACTGTCTTAAAAAAATGTATTTTAGGACTTTAGGAAAAAAACACGTTTGTTATGATCGAAAATCCTGCACAACAAATCTATTTGACAGGTCTGAAGGCCATGAAGCCTGCTCATAACCAATACAACCATGAAATATGTCCAAGGAGGTGGAGAAATAAAATGTTAAAAAAAGCTTTTCATCTGAGAGTGACAGTCTACATATATTGACACCCGCATACATGTCTACTGTCTCTAGATTTTTGTAGTTGTCTTGCAGCCCATGCTGCTGTGCAGTTGTCACATTTGCATTGTCTTTACCTGCCATTTCTGACTTGGGCCATGTGACGTGGCTTACAGTGACACCCAGACAATATAGAAGCATATCAATTATATTCAAAAGCAGACAACTGCACAGTTATTTTCTGTCACCTAAAGACCCCTTTTGTCCCCACCTAACCCCTTTGATATACCTTGATCAAGCAGGCGTCTGCGTCAACTCCACCATGGGACTACGGGGAGGGGCTCCCTTGGGAGGACGTCAGCACTACATAGCGGTGACACTGTGTCACTCATGTCCCTTTAAAAGCCCCCATAAGGGAATTTGACATCGCATCACTGTCCTATCACCGTCGGGGGCCTCCCTCCCTCAAATTGACTCTAGCTGACTGATGACACGGGAAAGCAAACTAAACAAACAGAGCGACTTATGGCAGATTCAGGTTGTTTACTGTTCCCTCAAGGACTCCATGGGGGGCGGGGAGCAGACAATGGCACGTCGAGGACTCCCTCCAACACGCCACGTGGCGTCTTTTAACGATGTCCGCGTTGGGAGAGGACGTAGTTGATTTCAACCGCGTCTCCCGCAGACGGGAGTCTATCCTATCAGACAAGCGGGATGATGGATCGCTTAATTAACGGCAAAGACAATGAGTGAGTGCTTTCATTGTGTTTGGTCTCAGTGGATTGTGGCAAAAAAAAATGGATTACTCTTTTTAAAGCGCTTCTCCTTGGGGAAATGTCACACGTATCACTTAAACACATCTATCTAGTCCACGTAGAATAGCAGACTCGGGCCCTGGCAGGGAGATACATCCGTCATCTTTGTCATCTTCTCGACAAGAGGACATCCCTTTTTTATTTGATCGCGTGCCATTTTATGGAGAGAAATTCAATTATGCCATTTCCCAAGAAAGGGCAACCTCAAATATATGCTTGATTCAATGTTTAACCTTGCTCCACTGCTAAATCAGACTTATGAGACGGCTAAAAGTAAAGGACAAAATTCAAGACACAGACACAGGTGGACATACTCTTTCTAAATGCTTTTATTATTCAAGCAGACTCTCCGGCATCTCCTTCCCCACACAGTAGCAAGCCTACGCGTGGAGCCGCACACAGCAACAGACCTCTCACACGATGCTGTTATCTCGCCTGGGGAAGGCAGTCATTTGGATCAGTCCAGGCTCTCAGGGTTGTCAGCCACTCACCTATTCCCTTTCATGCAGCCATAGTGGCCTCCGCCGCCTCCATCCCCATCCCGGCTGACATGGCTGCCGTGTCCTCCCCTGTACCCCTCAATCAACTCCGTGTGCCGTCAAAGAATTCCCCCGGGCCTGTCCTGCTGGAAAAACATGAGCCAGGCGGCCATCACAATATCCCACCCTGATGTTTGGTCCCTCCGCTTGTTGCTCAATCAACTCGTTTTATAACCCCCCCCCCACCTCCCTCCACCACACACGCACACACACTACCATACCCCTTACCATGATACCAACCCTCCCGCTTCCATGGTGCCTTCAAATCCGTGGCTGTCTATGCATTTGGGCACGGCGCGGCCCTCCCGTGTGTCTCGGGAGAAAGGACCCCGGCAATGGCTCAGCTTTGTGGGATAGGGGTGCGCTTGGCTCTTAAACACAATGTGTGTCTTTTACAGAAGGGTCGACTGTCTTGCCACGCCGAGCAACGATTGTCTCCTTAGCAGGGCCACTAAATACCCCCCTCCTCCCCCACCTCCCCTTCCTTTCAAATATCTCTCCCACCAACCATCTGCTCGCCTCTAAAAGATCTTTTCAAAGAGATAGCTGGGTACATTCACTCCTACAGCTACACGACACGGAGGATGTCTCCATTTCTTCGCCGAATCTTTTCACAGATAATGACAGTCACAGTGTGTCTGTTTCTGGGGGTATGAAAGGGTGCAGATTCTCCCAGCTCTATTTGGAAGCAGCGTGCTGTTTATGAAATGCGGGAACAGCACATTTTATTTTGGCACACCATGATTATCGAATGAACAAAATAGCACACTTTAATTACCACGATTAGACACGCAGACGAAAGTGTAACATTCACATGCATAGAGCACCAAGCCCTTCTTGAACTGCACAGTGTTGCCTGGGGGGGGGGGGGGGGTCCATAGTCGTGGATAGGTTCCTCACTCTGCCTGGGCCTCTCAGTTCAGGGTGCCCGAGTACCTACCCTAGCGACCCCTGGTGCCTGTCTACTTGTCCATCTTGGTGTGTGGTTGGGGGGGGGGGGGGTCTGAGCCCTGCTTTCAGCTGCTCCATTTGAGTCCCGCCTTTTATCTGCTCCTTACCACTGGAAAGGTGTCATGCATGCAGAGACAACAGCAGGTGTGAATTCGTAACTTGCCGGCCCCCATTTTCAACCCAACATCCTTTCCCGCTCCTTCCTCCTCCTCCTCCTCCTCCTCCTCCTCCTCCTCCTCCTCGTCTCACTGCTCCTTTTATCTCTGCCGTTCTCTGGCGGACGGCTTGTGACGCAATCCTGTTGCCATGTTGTTCTTCTTCGGCATGGCAGAATTAGCTCAGACTCAGTCTGGTGCGCACGTGCGCCTGTGTGTGTCAAATAGAGAACAAGTGAAAGAGAAAGGCAGGCGGGCGTCTTTCTGTGGTAGAGACTGAGAGAGAGTGGGTGCACCAGCACCACCTCCTAAGGCTCCGCCGGAGTCCCATGACATTCCTGTTCACCTTAAGTCTTAGACTCACAAGAGTCGAGAAAGAGCTGAGTCAGGCTTCTGCTTGGAGGAGAGAGACCTGCAGCTGGGAGACAGACAAAGACGGAGAGGAGAAGAGAGACGGGGGATAGAGAGAGAGAGAGAGAGAGAGAGAGAGAGAGAGAGAGAGAGAGAGAGAGAGAGAGAGAGAGAGAGAGAGAGAGAGAGAGAGAGAAACAAACAAGGGGAACAGGGAAGAGCCAGTATATCTATGCATGCTGTGGTGCCATCACCTTTTCCCCCCGGCAGGGCGTTTGTCTCTTCCAAGGGTTGACGGCGTCATTCTCTCCAGAGCAGCCAGACACTCCTTGCAGGCAGCCTGGCTAATGAATCACACCTCGGCTCACATGGAGGTTCCATCCACCCAGGGGACCACAGGGAGGAGAAGGGGGAGGGGGAGGGGGGGGGGGGGTCTCATTACTCCACATCCTGTGATCTCTTTCGAAACCGTGCTGAGTAGGGCTTTGTTGGGGAGATGGGAGGTGGGGGAGGGGTAAAGGAAGCATAAAGTTGGGCGTAAGGAGTTCAAGAACTACCCCAAAAAAAGGAGGAAACGGGAACGAAAGGTAAGAGCGGAAAGAGAAGAGTAGAAACGGAAAAAGGGAGGAGGAGAGACTGGGGATGAAAGACAAGAAAAACATGAGCCCGACTGAGCAGGGAGCTACAGTCAAACGAATAATTTACCTCCCGGTCTTTTCCCCTTCGTGGAATTGGAAGGTAATCCATCGCGCAGCCTTTGAGGATTTGGGGTTTGAGGGATGAGACGTGATGCTGCCAAATTGAGACGAGGGGAACAGAAAAAAAATGTTTGGAGGTTAGATTGAGCAGGATTCTTCAAAGAGAGTAAAGACACCTCACATCTGCTCGGAGTTGGTGGGGTTTACACAACTCCTTACGATTACAAATGCACCGTAACAGACTGAGACAAAATGATGTCACATTGCATCACGTCACACTAAACATTTACTGGTATCATATATTTTAACGATCATTTGACATGATGTAGCACCTAAAGGGGTTACATTCAGAATTTCTATAAATCTAGTCTTGTGGCAGTTGGTCTGAATTGTGTTGTTTTTTGTAAATAGCTGCTTCGGGGTGGAAAGTCTGTGGAAACACTGCACGGCAGTCTGCTTTGCTTTGTTGGCAGGCCTCACCCGCCCTGCTCAGTTCCAGAGCTTGCACTTCGGGCTGTCGCCTTGGCAAGGCGCGGCAGTTTGTCGCGCTGCCCGGGCTACCTGGAGTCTGTTACAAATAGCTTTCCTGTCACTGCCTTTCGATTGAGGTCCCTGAAGCCCTCAGCTCGGGTGACAACAGCCTTGTTTTCCAGATGTCACGGGGAAGGTTGTGTGTCAGGGTGGTGTGGCAGCGCTCTAGCTGGGGCTTGACGTGGCGGTGGGAGGCTTTCTGGGGTTTCTTCCCACTGACGGCGGGTGATGGGCCAACCTCCTCTAGTCTGGCCTGTAGAATACCAAAAGGTCTTGTGATGATACGGCACTGTCTTACAATGAGGAAAACGGTATTCTGCAATATTCTGGTGATGGGCAGGAAAAACACTAGGTTTGTAGCATAGCATAAAATCAAAGTCTCTATTAATATTTGTATCTTTAATACTTATAAACTGCACGACCAGTTAGAGGATTAAAACAGACTACCTACCTGCAGGCACCTTTAATAAAGAATATAATATTTCTTTCCATGAAGAGCAATTTGACTCTGAGTTTGAGACTGAATACAGAATAGTTGTTCCAAATAAAAGGATTTTATCAAATATATATATATATATATATATATATATTGATAAAATCCTTTTATTTGGAACACTATTCTGTATTCAGTCTCAAACTCAGAGTCAAATTGCTCTTCATGGAAGAAATATTATATTCTTTATTAAAGGTGCCTGCGGTAGGTAGTCTGTTTTAATCCTCTAACTGGTCGTGCAGTTTATAAGTATTAAAGATACAAATATTAATAGAGACTTTGATTTTATGCTATGCTACAAACCTAGTGTTTTTCCTGCCCATCACCAGAATATTGCAGAATACCGTTTTCCTCATTGTAAGACAGTGCCGTATCATCACAAGACCTTTTGGTATTCTACAGGCCAGACTAGAGGAGGTTGGCCCATCACCCGCCGTCAGTGGGAAGAAACCCCAGAAAGCCTCCCACCGCCACGTCAAGCCCCAGCTAGAGCGCTGCCACACCACCCTGACACACAACCTTCCCCGTGACATCTGGAAAACAAGGCTGTTGTCACCCGAGCTGAGGGCTTCAGGGACCTCAATCGAAAGGCAGTGACAGGAAAGCTATTTGTAACAGACTCCAGGTAGCCCGGGCAGCGCGACAAACTGCCGCGCCTTGCCAAGGCGACAGCCCGAAGTGCAAGCTCTGGAACTGAGCAGGGCGGGTGAGGCCTGCCAACAAAGCAAAGCGACTGCCGTGCAGTGTTTCCACAGACTTTCCACCCCGAAGCAGCTATTTACAAAAAACAACACAATTCAGACCAACTGCCACAAGACTAGATTTATAGAAATTCTGAATGTAACCCCTTTAGGTGCTACATCATGTCAAATGATCGTTAAAATATATGATACCAGTAAATGTTTAGTGTGACGTGATGCAATGTGACATCATTTTGTCTCAGTCTGTTACGGTGCATTTGTAATCGTAAGGAGTTGTGTAAACCCCACCAACTCCGAGCAGATGTGAGGTGTCTTTACTCTCTTTGAAGAATCCTGCTCAATCTAACCTCCAAACATTTTTTTTCTTCCCCTCGTCTCAATTTGGCAGCATCACGTCTCATCCCTCAAACCCCAAATCCTCAAAGGCTGCGCGATGGATTACCTTCCAATTCCACGAAGGGGAAAAGACCGGGAGGTAAATTATTCGTTTGACTGTAGCTCCCTGCTCAGTCGGCTCATGTTTTTCTTGTCTTTCATCCCCAGTCTCTCCTCCTCCCTTTTTCCGTTTCTACTCTTCTCTTTCCGCTCTTACCTTTCGTTCCCGTTTCCTCCTTTTTTTGGGGTAGTTCTTGAACTCCTTACGCCCAACTTTATGCTTCCTTTACCCCTCCCCCACCCCATCTCCCCAACAAAGCCCTACTCAGCACGGTTTCGAAAGAGATCACAGGATGTGGAGTAATGAGACCCCCCCCCCCCCTCCCCCTCCCCCTTCTCCTCCCTGTGGTCCCCTGGGTGGATGGAACCTCCATGTGAGCCGAGGTGTGATTCATTAGCCAGGCTGCCTGCAAGGAGTGTCTGGCTGCTCTGGAGAGAATGACGCCGTCAACCCTTGGAAGAGACAAACGCCCTGCCGGGGGGAAAAGGTGATGGCACCACAGCATGCATAGATATACTGGCTCTTCCCTGTTCCCCTTGTTTGTTTCTCTCTCTCTCTCTCTCTCTCTCTCTCTCTCTCTCTCTCTCTCTCTCTCTCTCTCTCTCTCTCTCTCTATCCCCCGTCTCTCTTCTCCTCTCCGTCTTTGTCTGTCTCCCAGCTGCAGGTCTCTCTCCTCCAAGCAGAAGCCTGACTCAGCTCTTTCTCGACTCTTGTGAGTCTAAGACTTAAGGTGAACAGGAATGTCATGGGACTCCGGCGGAGCCTTAGGAGGTGGTGCTGGTGCACCCACTCTCTCTCAGTCTCTACCACAGAAAGACGCCCGCCTGCCTTTCTCTTTCACTTGTTCTCTATTTGACACACACAGGCGCACGTGCGCACCAGACTGAGTCTGAGCTAATTCTGCCATGCCGAAGAAGAACAACATGGCAACAGGATTGCGTCACAAGCCGTCCGCCAGAGAACGGCAGAGATAAAAGGAGCAGTGAGACGAGGAGGAGGAGGAGGAGGAGGAGGAGGAGGAAGGAGCGGGAAAGGATGTTGGGTTGAAAATGGGGGCCGGCAAGTTACGAATTCACACCTGCTGTTGTCTCTGCATGCATGACACCTTTCCAGTGGTAAGGAGCAGATAAAAGGCGGGACTCAAATGGAGCAGCTGAAAGCAGGGCTCAGACCCCCCCCCCCCCAACCACACACCAAGATGGACAAGTAGACAGGCACCAGGGGTCGCTAGGGTAGGTACTCGGGCACCCTGAACTGAGAGGCCCAGGCAGAGTGAGGAACCTATCCACGACTATGGACCCCCCCCCCCCCCCAGGCAACACTGTGCAGTTCAAGAAGGGCTTGGTGCTCTATGCATGTGAATGTTACACTTTCGTCTGCGTGTCTAATCGTGGTAATTAAAGTGTGCTATTTTGTTCATTCGATAATCATGGTGTGCCAAAATAAAATGTGCTGTTCCCGCATTTCATAAACAGCACGCTGCTTCCAAATAGAGCTGGGAGAATCTGCACCCTTTCATACCCCCAGAAACAGACACACTGTGACTGTCATTATCTGTGAAAAGATTCGGCGAAGAAATGGAGACATCCTCCGTGTCGTGTAGCTGTAGGAGTGAATGTACCCAGCTATCTCTTTGAAAAGATCTTTTAGAGGCGAGCAGATGGTTGGTGGGAGAGATATTTGAAAGGAAGGGGAGGTGGGGAGGAGGGGGGTATTTAGTGGCCCTGCTAAGGAGACAATCGTTGCTCGGCGTGGCAAGACAGTCGACCCTTCTGTAAAAGACACACATTGTGTTTAAGAGCCAAGCGCACCCCTATCCCACAAAGCTGAGCCATTGCCGGGGTCCTTTCTCCCGAGACACACGGGAGGGCCGCGCCGTGCCCAAATGCATAGACAGCCACGGATTTGAAGGCACCATGGAAGCGGGAGGGTTGGTATCATGGTAAGGGGTATGGTAGTGTGTGTGCGTGTGTGGTGGAGGGAGGTGGGGGGGGGGTTATAAAACGAGTTGATTGAGCAACAAGCGGAGGGACCAAACATCAGGGTGGGATATTGTGATGGCCGCCTGGCTCATGTTTTTCCAGCAGGACAGGCCCGGGGGAATTCTTTGACGGCACACGGAGTTGATTGAGGGGTACAGGGGAGGACACGGCAGCCATGTCAGCCGGGATGGGGATGGAGGCGGCGGAGGCCACTATGGCTGCATGAAAGGGAATAGGTGAGTGGCTGACAACCCTGAGAGCCTGGACTGATCCAAATGACTGCCTTCCCCAGGCGAGATAACAGCATCGTGTGAGAGGTCTGTTGCTGTGTGCGGCTCCACGCGTAGGCTTGCTACTGTGTGGGGAAGGAGATGCCGGAGAGTCTGCTTGAATAATAAAAGCATTTAGAAAGAGTATGTCCACCTGTGTCTGTGTCTTGAATTTTGTCCTTTACTTTTAGCCGTCTCATAAGTCTGATTTAGCAGTGGAGCAAGGTTAAACATTGAATCAAGCATATATTTGAGGTTGCCCTTTCTTGGGAAATGGCATAATTGAATTTCTCTCCATAAAATGGCACGCGATCAAATAAAAAAGGGATGTCCTCTTGTCGAGAAGATGACAAAGATGACGGACGTATCTCCCTGCCAGGGCCCGAGTCTGCTATTCTACGTGGACTAGATAGATGTGTTTAAGTGATACGTGTGACATTTCCCCAAGGAGAAGCGCTTTAAAAAGAGTAATCCATTTTTTTTTGCCACAATCCACTGAGACCAAACACAATGAAAGCACTCACTCATTGTCTTTGCCGTTAATTAAGCGATCCATCATCCCGCTTGTCTGATAGGATAGACTCCCGTCTGCGGGAGACGCGGTTGAAATCAACTACGTCCTCTCCCAACGCGGACATCGTTAAAAGACGCCACGTGGCGTGTTGGAGGGAGTCCTCGACGTGCCATTGTCTGCTCCCCGCCCCCATGGAGTCCTTGAGGGAACAGTAAACAACCTGAATCTGCCATAAGTCGCTCTGTTTGTTTAGTTTGCTTTCCCGTGTCATCAGTCAGCTAGAGTCAATTTGAGGGAGGGAGGCCCCCGACGGTGATAGGACATGATGCGATGTCAAATTCCCTTATGGGGGCTTTTAAAGGGACATGAGTGACACAGTGTCACCGCTATGTAGTGCTGACGTCCTCCCAAGGGAGCCCCTCCCCGTAGTCCATGGTGGAGTTGACGCAGACGCCTGCTTGATCAAGGTATATCAAAGGGGTTAGGTGGGGACAAAAGGGTCTTTAGGTGACAGAAAATAACTGTGCAGTTGTCTGCTTTTGAATATAATTGATATGCTTCTATATTGTCTGGGTGTCACTGTAAGCCACGTCACATGGCCCAAGTCAGAAATGGCAGGTAAAGACAATGCAAATGTGACAACTGCACA
>CM030191.1:6077961-6462961 GCA_017639675.1 Aplochiton taeniatus
CTCGGTGTCATGGCAGGTACCCCCTAAGGGCATGGCCCTCCGCCACTAAACCAAATTGTAAAAAGAAGGGAGAGGTTAGCGTGCCATCTTTTTTGGCAGGCGTCGGTGTGTGCCACGTTTGTGCCGGCGAGCATGTTCCCCGCTGCGCAACAGGGGAGGGTTCTTGGAATCCCCTCAGATGGTGAACAAAGCCTGCTGAACCCTGGAGATGCCTGTGTCTGCCCAGCAGAGTAGAATAAACACAGGGGGCACTCTACACTGCTGAGAGAAATCACAATGTGACTGAGCTGCTCCCTCAGCCTCGTAGCCCAGAGGACCCCTCTGAGAAATGGCGTGGTCAACTGGCTGAATGCCTTAGTCCACGTTGGGATTGATCTACATGGCGCCCCACCGATCCCGAGCTCTGAAGGATCCCTTCAGCGGAGAAAGGCACATCCAATTTGTCCATCACTCTGACAGCGACCAGTGGGGATCCCAGCGTGTTAACTTGGCCTTTTTCCGAGACCGATTTCCTCTATGTCTCCTTGGTGGGGAGGAAAGGGAACGGTGCACAGCTTAATCGCTCCACATCCTCCCCATGATAGAGATTGGGGGGAATCAGATAAAACGCACTTCAAAGTGACATAAATGAAGTGTGACATAGCTTTTGACCTCGGGATTGTCAGCACCTTGTCTGAATTCAGGAATGGTTTCGACTCCAGTAAGTCTGTCAGCAATTTCTCTTTTGAACATCTCTCCAGTCAGCGGGTAGACATGCTGATTCTTTGACATGTTACATGTTATTCTGTATCCCAAGAGGTGAAACCTTCTTGTCAAATACTGACATAAAAAGGGGGAAAATGTATTGAATGTCGTATAACGTCTTGAATGAGGGTGTCGGCTAATTCACACCTGTTGTTTTTACTTTGAACAGCATATTTAGGACTGGTTTTCAATGGCAGCTGTCATATCTTAAATCTAGGTCAAAACATCTTTCCCTTCACAGCAGAAAAACGAAACAAATTTTGCAGTGTGAGCTATTTAATGTGGCCAAAAATAGTGAACACCTCCAGGATTTTTCTAAGAAATACTTTTTGACCGGTAAAATGGATAGGCCTGACCTTTTGTTTAAAAGCATAAGTGGATGTTTGCCAATTCAATGTTGTATCCCAAGAGTTTGGGTGGGGGCAATATAATTGACTTGGCAGATATGCTGCTACAATTTGCCACTGGTAGGCCTAATTAGCCCATATGGACCCATTACAGTCTTTTGCCAAACGTAGGCCAAAATCCTTTCCAATCACAAAGTCATTTCAGCTGTGGGATATGTGTGTGCGGGTTCAAATGCTTGACTGCAAAATGATTGTGCAGAGAAGACAATAGATATTTGGTATTTCCACCATGGCCATTACGAAGGAGAGTTGTTTACTTCAATGCCAACAATAAGCTTTAATATGCTAATAAGCTTGCAGTAAACATAGCAACATTGCAATAATTCAGAAACGAAACACCTTTGTTTGCAAGTTGACCTGGCTAATATTTTAATCCCAGTACCACAACAGATTCTTTAAGGCCTACCTAAATAAATTACTGAAAAGTTGTTGTAGGCATTTAGAATTGTTTTCATTTGTTCAACAATAGATACAAAAGCCAATAATAGGTGGGCCTGCTGGTCTAACCAAAAATATTTCTTTCTTTTTATTTCTTTACATTTGACTATTAAAAAAGAAAGTCTGTACCCTAACCCCTTGACTTTGCCATAACCAACCATTTCTTAAAATGGTGCCCAAGGGAGGAACTGCGGCTGGTTCATAACTTTTCTCTGCAGAGCTGTGCAGTTGTTGTTTCTTTGTGAGGATCATCTGTCCCTTCCAGGACCTTTAATAGCGATATGATTAGCTCACTGATTATCCCTTCCCCAGCCCATGGAGGGGGAGTACAGTCACGGCGATAGGGAGTGAAAATATACTGCAGATTGCTCTCATTACAATCATCCCAGGGACGTGTCAGCGCGGAGTGCAAAGCACAGTAAAGATCTGCAAGGATATTAAAAAAAGTAAGCCTGCAAGGGTGCGGTCTCTCCATAAACTCATTCTGGGAGCTTTTTTGCCAACAATGATCCTGATCTCAGAGATCATTAGAACTCAGTCTCCTAAGGTGCAATGGGCATGGAATCCCTACCAGAAATAATGGGTTTAGACCTCTAAGGTAATAAACCAATATCGGCGAAGATGTATATTTTGTGGGACAGACTAACACTGAGTCTATAATGTCACAACGACAGAATAATACTAATACAGACAGGATATCTCAAACGGATTATTGACTTCTCTCCACTTACTCCATGAAACTGTTCCATTAGCAGAGAGGATGTTGTTGCAGTCAAAGCCGTCCCCATCCTCGACGCCTAGACGTCCTAAGAGCCCACTGGAGGTTGCCCTGGGTTGTGACAGTGGCTACTGTCACAAAGCTGCCAATAATGGAGACCTACCTCAACTGTGCCCGTCTGCGTCTGTCAAACACGCTTTTCCCGAGCACTTTCACGCATCACTACTAGAATTTAGGCCGAGGTCCTGATTTGCATTCACAGCGCTGGGCGAGTGACTGGGAGCCAGAACACGATAATTTATGTCCCCCAGTAAATGTGATTTTATTTGAGGGAATGAGATTGAGAGCCAAATCCTCTGATGTAACGGGCCGAGTCTGCGTCCGGGTTTACTGGGAGTTCAAGAAAGATGTGATCTTGAGACACCATTTACACCAATGTGATTACGGTGATGGAGTTGAACCCACTGTGTCTTCTTGTGGTTGGGACATGCAGGGGGCTTGAGAGGAATGAATGCCTGGAGATAATTTAAGGCCAGCCGTGAGCTGCCATTATAAAATCTATCAAAGAGCCATTCTAGAGAGAATTTTCACTTATGTGTGTAAATGTTCCATGCAATGCTGATTTGTACATTAGACCCCTTTCTAAGAAAGAAAGGCAATTCAAATAGGACGATTAAAGTGCAGATGTAGAATAAATGGTTTTTGTCTGACAAAATGGGACACTTTTGATTATAACTAAGCAGATACTGAACCAAAAGCTGTTATTTATTATAGTTCCCTGCCACCTCAATAGAGCCATATTCAACAAATTACCAAATGGTTATTGCATATATTTTCAAATACGCATTTGAATCAGAAATGATTAGAGGTCATTGGTTAAAATAAAATTCCGTCTTACACTCTGATATGTTATACTCTGGCATGTTACATAATACCAGTATGTTAGCAGTGACAGAAGGGTATGCTGAAACCAAGCTCTTACTATCCACCACTGTAACTTTGATTTCTTCCAGGCCATGTCAGGCCAGTGTCAGAGGGCTCCCTTCACTGACCTTACTTTATTCATTGCCCCTGTTTTTTTCTATGCTTCCGTATAAGCGTGATCCCATGAACTATTGTAATGCTGCCCAACGATATGGTCATGTAAGATCGTGGATAGGGCTGACAGTCTGACACTGCGCCCCACATCCCTTTTGACCTTTCAATCTGCTTTAGACTTATGGGAGGGCAGCCGAGGAGACGTCTCCAAAATATGTTGTCATATTGCTGTTTTTCTGCGAGTAAGTGTCACCGTTAGCCGCACTGTCGCTGCCACAAACAGAATAAGAGATGGCTCTGGTGCGCGCGGGCGGAGCCGCCACCGCCGCCGCCATGGAAACACTGAAAGAGAATTCATACATAATGAAACGGTCGAATGTACTGCGAGTGGCGGAATGCTAATGCATTACCTTGAGCTGTGTGTGGCACCGCTCAGAGACCCGCTCCGCCTCGCTCGCTGCAGGACCAGAGCAGAAAATGTCACCCACATGCCTCATATTTGCCACCATCTGTGTTTATTTATTTATTTATTCCTCTCTGCGGAACACGATCACTTACTATCTGACCGCTGCAAGTACCAGCCTACTGCCATACTGCCTGGGCCCACGGCACAGTTCGAGGGTAATTACCATTTCATGTCAACAGCGATGACATCTGCTTTTATGCACGTTCAAATCGGGCCTCGGTAAATGCGGAGATGCTCTTTTATTTCTGTAGGTACCACACACTGCAGTCCTTCGGCCTCTTGGGCTGTGTTGAAAGTATCCCGCACGCATCCGGCCCTCTTGTGTAGTGTGCCTTCCAGGATGAGCGTGAGAGAGACCCTGCTCTTAGAGATACTCATTCCGGCCTTGGACCTGATTACGCCAGCTTTCTGTTATCTTCACGGCTCGACAGACTTGGAGGAGGAAGATCTCTCTGAAGTCCACGGCCGAGACGCTTTGGAGATAAGCGATGCATGCTTTGCTGGTTGCCATTCTGGTGGCAAAAATTGCGGAGGAGTCGGCACAAAAGATCCAATAGCACACTTAAATTAGGAAAGCCGGATAAGGAAGTGTTATTGTAAATCAGCTGTTAACAGATTGACCACAGCTGTGTGGGCCTCACATGTGCTCCCCATCAGATAGTTACAGCCGTTTACATGCTCCTATGAACATTGGGCATTGTACTAAAATGTTAACGATTTATCTGTGTCTCTGTGAAGCCCAGGAAGATTGTGTTGAATGCAAAATTCATGCTTTGACTGGGAGTGGAAGAGATGTGAAGATGCAGCTTTTTGGAGGGTTCAAGGTGATAGTCATGTAATTAGTATCCCTGGAAACAAGACCTTGTGTACCTACAAAAGGGACGTCCTTTGAGCAAGCCGTTGCTTTAATAGTCTGCATTTGAACGAGTGTTTTGAAAAAGGAATAGTGTTTGCGTCCATCCTAGAGTTTGTTTAACCATATATACTAGGCTGTAATTTCCTTAGTTAATTACTGTATTTCAATTAATTGGACATCAGAAGATAATGCTCAACTCCGGTAAGATCTTTCAAATATACAACCTATCACAGCGCACTCACTTATGGCTCAACTTTACTCCAAGATACTTTAAAATTACATTTTCGACAGCCACAAAATAATGCGTTATAGCGTATGTTTTTTTTTTTTTTTTTGTAAAGCATTCCGTTGGTGAAATCTAAAAACATGATTTACGTCTTGGAATTACATGTGGACATCTGATGTTTCAATTTGATCATGTTTTATCAATGACATTGCTTCAATTTCCTTTAAATCCTTGAGCAGACACTCACAGGAGACTGAAGATGCCAGGCAGTGGGTTTTCAGCTCCACAAAACAAACAGAACAAAACAGACTTTTAATCTGCAACACTACGGCTCTTTAGATTACAATTCTGTTTGATAGAAAAATGCACTGAGTAGTAAGTTGTAAACTCATTAAAAACGTGCTATATGTATTGCAGTTCAAACTGAGTTTCTCTTAACAGGGGAATAACACCACGTACCAACAGTAACACACCCCTCATCTGTTCGCATTTCAAAAGAAAATTGTGAGTGTTTCACATTTCTTCTCGCCTCTTTCATTTTTCTCCAGAAAGGAGAGAGGATATCTGTGTTGTGATCTTATCTGTGATCTCAATCGGATGAAAAGGCCTTGTTTAAGCATGCTGACCGATGCTCTTTCGTTTGCTTGCACTTCACTTCTGAGCATTGTGGAGAAACTGAACAGTGAGAACAGGGTTGGCAAGGTCTAACGGATAGCATATGTGTAAAGTGTGTTACATATTCAAAATATCTATATATTATACATTTGTTTTATTTTTCTCCAGAAGATTGCTCTTTTCCTAGCTTAAAACAAACTTCTGGAAAATGGAAATTTGTTTGTGCTTAATCACCCTTTCTAAAACATACAATATGTAATGTTGCAGACCGAGGGATCAAATTCCTGCTGACAGAACCTTCTACGTGATCTAACTTTTGCATTCTCTTTCCTGCTCTCTTGATATAGAGTAAATATATAAAATAAGACAAATTTGTCTCCTAGGACTGTTAGATCAAATATGTTTGAAGAGGAATGAAATTGCAGAACAGTATGTTAATGCTGGAATAAAACCGTGTCGTCTCTCAGAACTCAACAATTGAAAGGAAAACTTTATTGCCTAGCTGCAATCCTTCCTCAGTTAAGAGTAGTCCCAGACAGTTTTATCTCGTTGGATGACTAGCGCTGACACCTACCATTGTCTAGACATGGGAAATTACATGGAAAACCTATTTCATAAACAGTTGCTATCTTTTGTGGAGGCCAGAACATCTCCTTGGTATTTGTTATTTTTGCCTTGCATATGACATGTAAAATGCTACCCACATAACGACGGCTCGATTTCATTATCTGTCAGTCTATGTCTTGAGAATCGCTGTGCAATAGTAACAACGCAGGGCATGGAGTTCAGCACTGATAGCCAGTGAATCATCACGCAGATCTTTCAGCAAAAGAATAAGGTTAAATTTTGATTAAATGTGACATGTTTGAGATGCTAGTCTGGTCTTGTCTTACACAAAGGTAATCTTGACACAAAACTGGGGCGTTGTAAATAAATACAAATAAAAAAATGTAACTTTCGCGGAGGATCTTGGTTCGTTCCTTTTGCTTTAAGGCACTCAAACAGGGTTGTCAAATTAGCTGGAATAAGGAAATCAACAAATGTATCTCGAAGGCAGCTCCTTGGAAAACACCCCAGCCAGCAAAGCAGTGGAATCCTACGTTAACAATATAGTATGCTTGTGCTTTTCCCTTTCCCAAATCCTGGGATTTGTGTGGGAGGCCTTACATTTCCACTGTCTCTCTCTGAAAGCACAAGTTTTATCCCTTGTGGGGGACGTCTCCGAGCTACGCACTTGAGTGCTAGGAGTTCAAAAGAGACGCCGTGTCATGTTTATCAAGCATGCTAAATAAGAACTGGCACACACATCCAGGCTAAGGGTTCTAATCATGCGCTATTGAGTTACTGTCGCCAGTAAGCTTCATGCAGCTGATTACAAATTACATTGCAGACTGTTATCTTGCCTCTGGGATCAGTCACAATTACATTAGACCTGTCACCCCCTCCACAGAATCTTTGACATATCACCTAACGAGGGCATACTTTGTTTGGTAAAGGGATCTCTATGGAAGAACAACTGGGTGAGATGAGTATGCATTGTACCTTATCCCGTTCATTTCATTTGTGAGATATTCATAAGCTTTGAAATGAACCTTCAACTCACTGTGTTCATATTTTAGAAATGTTTAATTCTTCTTGCGTTGCCAAATTAATGTGCATTGAGGTTCAATTGGACTTGATCAAAGAACTGCCAGATTTGCTGTTGATTTCCTACGGTGTCAATTGAGCCCTGTGTTCGACGGCAAGTATGAATAACAAAAGATTGTGTCCACCTGTTGGTCAAGGCTTATGGAGGAGGCTCCAACAGTGCACTACGGTTCAGCCACCAGAGGGTCATGGGCCATCCGTTGCTCATGTTTCAGTCTCACAGGCCAGTCTGAAACACCACTGACTGGGCGAGCAGAGGCTGTGACGAGGGTAGCCAGCGATGGGTCACAACGATACGTGCACGGACCCACAGAGCAGACAGGCGGGTGCCATGCACAAACCAAAACAAGCTTGTGACGGCAGTGGGGTTCATTTTCTGCCCCAGATTGTAATACTGCCTGCTCGTGTCACTGTCAGTCCCTCATCATTGGTTTGACGTTAACATCAACAACAAGGGGGCTTTACTGACCGTGATCCACCTCAACAGAAACGGTGCTGTGATGTGTGAATGACTCCCAGGTAAAGATGAATAATCTGCACAGTGCTTACTGTTCGCCTGCAGTAAACCATGACGGACACACTAACAATCTATATCCTTTTACACACTTATTATTGTTCCAATATCATAGGCAAATAAGGCAATGACATTTTTACATTATATTGGGGGCAAATTATATTCCTCATGTACTGTCATTATGTTGACAAAGCCAGTTCTTCCATGATGGTTGCAAGGCGTAGCCTCTCCTTAGAGACAACTGTTGTCATAGTCAGTATGCAGTCTATTCAACGACAGATCAACATTCAATAGGTCTTCCTGGGAACTGTAAATCCCACGTAATCCGCACTCATGTAGCCTACTCATGCAAAGCGGCTGTATAGGTCTAGAAATGGTGTCAAATTGTGCATACTTATCAGCGATTTAACCAAACAAAGCATTAATTGCATCGTAGTGTGACTGCTGCAAAGCTAAGCTTCCTTCCATTTCTGCCTGATAGGCCATAGATTTACCTGTACGGTGTGTGGCATGTTGTTGATCGCTTTCTGTCTTGGTGCCTACAGTTGTTTTATAGGTATTATCTTTATGCCTATCCATGCTCATACAAGACACATCTATTAGCATGCCTGGGCAGTTTATTTGTTTATGTTTGTTATATAGTATACCTTGTTTGAGTCTATTTGAACAGGATGTGTTGTATTTGTGACTGTTTCTGGTAAATGTATCTATTTATATTTGTTTTGTTCCAAAATGAGATGGTCTTACAACTGTCATTATTCAACATTTTAATGAAATGCTTATTTTCTGTGTCATTGCTAAACAATGGCTGGTTTAATTAGTGCCCATGCAAAAATTGTATTATTTTTGCATAAATCATGTTTGTTTGAAGTTTCCACTTTTTACTGTGATGACTCTTCAATAACTGTTTTAAACAGCAGCTCCGTCTCCGTGATTTGACTGGGAAATGGAGCAATAATTGGAATTAGGCACTTTGAAGAGCAAAGGTGCTTGGTTTGACTTTGGTAGTGGCTCACCCTGTAATGAGGAAGTTATTGAGTATTGCGAAACAAACACACGCGCCTACTGGAGCTTAAGTTTCCAGCTCAGGCGCATTATTCTGTCTTCTTTGCGAGACGCCTACATACATCACGTTGATCCATCTCCAGAGTCATTAACAAAATCACTTTAGCGAGCTTTTGACAAGCCTCAGTGATTGCCTCTAATGAACATAGCACATCACAGATAAATCAAAGCTTTGCAACAAAAAAAAAAAAAAAGGCTCAGGGTACACACAATTTAGAAATGACTCGAATATTTTAGATCCTATTTCCCAGGGCCGCAGAAGAGCCGAGGCATAGGACAATACCAGTGCACCGCTTAAGGCAAATCCTGTATTGGAAAATGAAAAATAGTATGAACGTAGAAAATCTATTGAATATACATTTGTGGCATTCTTAATCTAGGTTTGGAAAAGCATCCTTAAAATATGTGCTGGCAGTTATCAATAGTCAGGAGACACATTTTCTATAGGTGATGTGGTATTGTAATAAATATTTCACGGTTATTTCCCACCCAATTTACATCTATCTTAAAACTGACAGCTAAGAAAAATGTTTCTGAAACAGTGGGCTGACAGTGAGTAGCGGCGTGCAAGTTTAATAAACTCTCCACAAATGCCCTCAGCAAAAATGTGTAAGCATTTTGCATAAGTCGAGCAGGTCATGAAACATCTTCCCTTTTGATTTATTTCATCCTCGAAAACCTGCCTGTCATTAGTATTCCTCAGTGTCAGCGTCTCTCCTCTGTGTTTGTGAACCAACGCATTGGTTTGCTAGTCACAGGGTACACTCAGCAGTGAACTTCACAGGCAGGGAGGTTGGTATGGTAGAGTGTGAGTATGTGTGTGTGTGGGTGGGTGTTAGTGGGTGCCTGTGTGTGTAGGTGCATGTGTGTGTTTGTGTGGTTTGGGCAGTCATATACACTTTGTCCGCCCAAACCGCTGCAAATCTTTGATTTATAACCTCATGTAAATTTCATTTTGTGTTTCCATTCCTCGTACATCAATATTTCAATGCCCCTTGCTGGTTGTAGGAGACATGTATTAGTTAAACAATTTTTCCATGTGGTATGACTTGTCTAGCGTTTATGTGAGGCATGTGACCCCTTTCTTGCTGGACCATACCCACTAGTAGTGTGGAATTTGGCTGTTCTTTCCTCCCTTAAATGTACCCAAAAATGTGTTGAATCAATACAATCCACTTGTTATCGTGCAAAATGAATCCTCTGTTTCACAGCCTGGTGAGTGATAACACTTCGGGTGGTTTTCATTGAAAAATAAGGTCGATTGAGACAAGGAAACTGAAATTGACTAGATTTCTAACATTCACACAAAACAATCTATAGCCTCATGCAGGCTCCGGTCAAGATTTGAGTAATAAACCCATCAACTTTGTGAAGTTATGAATCATCATAATAGATTCACAATGACCTAATTTAGAGGGATAAAGATATATCTAAATCAAAAAGAAAAAAATGTATTAATTGCTGTTTCTAAAATGATCATTGCATCCCTAATTTTAACAAGTAATTGTCTAACTAAATCTATCTGACTTGGTTTCTTTGAAATACCTTTCGATTATTCCTAGCGGATATGCACTTTGACAAGTGAGCCTTTGCCTCTCATTTGCGGTACTGTGTATGTTTATTTCCCTCAATGTTACTGCTGGTGGTGCTATTCTGATCAGGTATGACACACAAAGTTGAAAAACAGCCCCCGGAAAAACAGTGGGCCTAACGAGACACAAAGGACCATGGGAGAAAATGCGTTGGCCATGCAAAAAAGATCTTTTGATGATTTCAGTATTTTCATTATTTCCCCTGGTTTTAAAAGTCCTCTACTACATTTTGTACAACTAGACTAACAATGTCTGATGTGCTCTGTAGCATTTTACTCTGATTAACAAAGGTATGTGTTCTTAATTATGTCCCGAGAAGTCTTCACAAATTACGTATAATAGCTTAGGTTAAACAAAAGTCCCCAGAAATCTCTATATTCTTTGTCAGATGGAATACTTTGACCTTATAGTGGAAAACAATTCAGGCTATAAGGCCATTAAGGAGTCACCCCTGTGGTACCCCATCTGAAGTGTTATAGGTCGTCAGAACCGATGCTCTGTATGTATGCATGAGTAGTTCAAAACGGCAAATATGCTATTTATAAAGAGGGTATGCTGCTGTACCTTGTTTTGGCAGCGTACTTTTTTGCTTAGGGGTACACGTTTCTCAGCCGTCTCAAAGGACACTTCTGGCTCAGGGTCTGAGAAGCAATAGAGAATGTACAAACACCCTCCTCCCAAATCCCTCACAAGATTTGCAGATAATTAGGGTCCCACAGGCGACGCATTAGTTTTATCTGCACGAAATGAGGGCAACGCTAACCTCGCCTCACACCCGCTGGCAGAGGATCAGGCAGCAATCTGAGGAGAGCCTGCCACAGTGTCCAGCACAAGGAGACAGACCTTTGTACTTGGACACCATGCAACTTTCCCTGGCGGCTCTTTTGGGTGCTGCTTCAAGGATGGGAACAATTTCTGCTCCACCAAGCATTGGGTTCTCATATTCCAAGACACCCTGATGCGGTTCCTTTACACACACACACACACACACACACACACACACACACACACACACACACACACACACACACACACACACACACAAAGGATGTATTGATCAATATGGTATGGAGCAAGAGGATATGTGAGTATGTGAATGTACAGTATGTATGCCTGCGTCTGTGTGTGTGTATGTGTGTGTGTGTGTGTGTGTGTGTGTGTGTGTGTGCGCGTGTGTGTGTGTATGTGCACTTCCACAGGCCTCCTCATGTGCACAATAGGCCTGGGTGCAAATGGAGGGGGTGGAGCGGTACAGTCTCTGTGTCTCCCGGGGAGATATATCTTTTCAGGAACAGCGGGTCGGATGCACCGCTCTGATGAGACGACAGGAGAGCGGCGGCGCGGCAGGTCGTCCCAACACAAAAAGGTCTCCCCGAGCGAACACCCAGCTGCCATCTTTGTCGCTTCTTTTTCTTCCTTTCTCCGGTTACTCGTTTCCGGTGCCGCCTGTTAACTAGCGAGGTCTTTGAGGGAGAGCGTGTCATTTTCACCGCACCAGAGCTTACCGGGAAGCAAAGACCATTTGTCGAGAGCTTGAAGATGAATCTCCCCTGATTACCGTTTGGGGGTTGGAATTTAGTTTTATCCTTTTTGAAATAAGATCAGGTTTCTTGTTTGACTTGGTTTAGAGGATCTAGGAGATTAACAAAGACACTGGCCCCAAATCTATGGACTAAGGAGAAGAGAAATACCCTCCTCTCCGTTTATATATGTGTTGGGTTCCTTGGTAATTACACCGTCAAACAGGTTGCTCAGATCAACTCTGACAGGGTTGCTAATCTACTAGCCTCACAATATAACCTCTGATTTTCCCCAAACAAACAGCTTTAAAAACAAATTCATTTTCTCTTATTTTCAAACAGAGTGCTGTTCTGCCACTGTCCCCCCCCAAACCCCCTCTTCTTTTTATCTTTTTTTTTTATTTAATTTTTTACATGCCAGCTCATCTCAGGAGCGGTAATTGGTTCCCTAGCCCTAGCAGCTCAAAGCTATGGCCAGGAAAATACGGTATGGAGGTAGTGGCCGTGATGGTGGTAGGGGTGTTTAGGGAGAACAGTGAGTGAAATTCCCAACAATTACATGGTGAACGTTGCTAGGTGAAGTAATAAAAGAGAACATAGCAAGGACAAGCACATTCAAGGGCCACACAATGCTTTTTTTCACCATGCAAGGGGGTCAGAGGGGGAGAGGCGTGGAGAAATGAGGGTGTGTATGGGTGTGTGACAATTGGTGTTATGGAAATGATAATGTCAGCATGTTTTCCTGAGGAACAAATTCATATTTGAAGCTGTAACAAGACTAAAAGTTTTGGAATGGAAAGTGACAATTTAGTGGCCAAGAAGATTAGCAGTTTACAATGTAATATATTCTATTGAATTCAGAAATAAATGTCTATCAAGTGGTCTCAAACATAGAAGAAATAAAATATGTTTGACGATAGATTGATGTGCATTTGACCGCTCATATTTTGACATATTGCCATGTTGAAAGATGCTAGGGAGGCCAGTCTGATGAATGCAGTCCTTTACATATTTGGATTTGATTTTCACAAGCCGTTGTTTGTAAGTGGGGACACAATTCATCAACACAACAATTTCCTGTTTACAGCCAGTAGATAACCAGTAGCCAGTTTTCCTATTGAATGAATGCAAAACACAAATAGATGTTGACAGTTTAGCTGTAGTTTTAATTCCATTACTGCAATCAGTCTGATTATTGCACAACGACCACTGAAAAATTACATTATCATCAAAAATAATCAGTTGCCTTTAAAAGCATAGGACACCTTTATTATTAATGTAACATATTCTATTCCTGAACTTTTCCTTTCATGAAGTTCTCAAAGATATCGCCTGTGCAGAAAATCACACTTTTATTTCAAGTGGCACTCCAGTAATTCAAGTGGGCTCCATCTTTGTGCAATTTTTGACAATCATTTCGCCTTTGATCAGATAGTACTTTGTATGAGAGCTGAAAGGGCAAGTGGGCATTGCGTGAGTGCATCCCGCAATAATGTGAGCCCAGATAGTAATGCTCACATGAAACAGCTTGTGCTGCATATGTCAAATTTTGCAATTTGGGTTTTGTGTTGTAATGACTGGACGGTTGTGTACGTGCATTTGGGGGGCTGTATCGGTGTGTGTGTGTGTGTGTGTGATATTCTACTTCAGTACCACCGTGATAGGCTTGGAGACCATTACTTTTGTGTGTCTTCTTAGCTCTGTCAAGGCATGCACACTGTGGACTACAGCAAATTCCCCAGTTTTTCTTCCATTAAAGCAGTTTTGAGTCCTAAGAGGCTTTTTTCCGCACAAAAGTAAGTCTGGGAGAAAGAGGGTAGAAAGTCTAAACACCATTGAGAGAGAGTCAGCACCTTGGGCGCTTTAAAACTCTGATCCTTTGTACTGGATTCTCTCAGGTTTGACAGGCCCAATTCTGCGCACTTGGATACAGTACAGTCAATGTGAGCATTCCTCCATCTATCTGTCTATCCATCTTTCCAATGTGAGCATTCCTCCATCCATCCGTCCATCTATCTTTCCACACAACCATTTATCTATCCACCCCTACTTTTCTCAGCCCAAGTAATAGTCCAGATTTCCAACTGCTAGCAACGCACCCCGTTGCTTAATGAAGGAGAAAACGCCTGCTTGGTGCTCGCTCATCCTCAAATTAATTAGCTGTAAAATACCTGTCGTGCTTATTATAATTACTGACCACTCACTCTGCCGCAGGCTTTTTGGCATGCGTGGCTTTGAGATTGGGCAACGGATGCCATATTTAGGTGGTGAAGGAATGCAAGACTTGAGCAGTTATCTGAAAAGAAGCACCACTATCAGGATTTTTTTGTCCAGTTATATGTTTCCCCGGAGAAAACCAACATGTGAAGGTAGTGACTTAATATTAGCTGCACGTTACCACAATGCACAGTGAGCATGAGCCAATGAGCGGAATCACTGTATCGGTAACTCTCCAGAGTACTCATCGACAAATTGCTTGCTAGGTTGTGAGATGTCAAAGGAAACGGAGAGACTGGATGCTGTTTGAAAACAACTGAAGCTCCCTCAGAAATAGACTCCGCTGAAACGAAGGAATCTGCCTTTGAAAAGTATCTCCCCCTCTCTCCGGGGTATTTTGAGCTATACGGTTGGAGCGCCGTCAAAATGGTGGCTGTCACCTTCACGTAGCCCCTCTCATCCCCGCTACTGATGAGGGCGCTCTGATCCTCCACTGTAATAACCTTTACTCATTAGAACCTGACGTGTTTATCTGAAGTTATTTACTCTCTCTGGACCACACACAAGAAGCATACTCAAGCGCAGACACACAAACAATGATACAAACCCGTTCATGCACACACACACTCATCCACACCTTTTTTTTCATCTCCACTGTTCTTCCAAACGCATTATTCTCGCATACGCGGCAGCTGGCTAAATGCTGTGACACTGATCTGAGCATGATTAAAACCCAGGGAGCGGCGACCCCCCCTACCCCCCTATCCTTCTCATCTTGTCCATGCTTCGCCAGTCACATATTCTTTGAAGGAGAGATTTAATTGGATCCCCTCAGAAGGTACTGTCGGATTAACCATGCAGAAAAACAGAGTTGGGGCTGGTCATGCTTCCGCCAGGGCCTCCGATTGCTTCTGACAGACAGGGCTCTGAATAATCCAATTGAAACATGATTAAGGAGGAAGATATCAGATCGAGCACATTCATGCATTTCTTTTTTATTTGACTCCCAAGGTTTTGCTGGGGATGTTGAGAGAAACTAGAAGGGTTGCATTTGCCCTGATATAAAGAGGGAAAGCTGATGAATGAGGTCGATTTGGGTTTTCGATATTTCTTCAGGAGAGTAAAACAATAGCGAAATAAAACAAAATAAACAGCGACAAGGAATACTGATGCTGAGAGCTTGGTGTGATGCATGTTGTGCTGTGACTCACTGGCAGCTTACTGGGCCCGTCTTTTTTGATGATCTGTCATTTTCTTCAACTGTTCCAACATTTTTATAATCATATTAGCTGGATATATTTACATAAACGGATCGTTTCGAAGGCAGTAATGTTGTGAACATACATTTAAATTATGTTTTATTCAATAATGTATATTGTGTATGGTGTACTTGCAGGTTAATGGTCCGCCATGGTCCAATCACTGGCCTCAGCTATTCTGTTCTGTCCCTAAGGGTGGGTTTGCATTCAGGGTGAAGAATGTCTGTCTTGTGTAAATTGCATTATAAAGCATAATGTGGGGAAAAATATGGGGTAAAATATATAGAGATCCAATAATGTGTTTTACATGGGTGCTCAATGACTCCATCCTTGACGGGCTAGCTGGCTTCCATCCCCTTGCTAACACAGCACCACTCTGCACCCCCCTCCTTTTCATATGTGTGAAAAGATGTTCAGTTATTATAAATGAGTTGTAGTAAAGATGGCTGCTTGTTTTTTATATTCAAGCATGGTGCGCCTGCAGTATGAACCCACATGGATAGAATGACCCTAAAAGGTACTCTTTGTCGCTAACCTGACGAGTCCAGGGTCCATTCCCCAAAGTGTGAAAGGTAAAAGGCTTGCTTTTGAGTTCATACCGGGGATAGTTCGAGGTAGTCCTTCGCCATTGACAACCTTGCGACCGGAGATGGACAAAAATACTCCATAATCTAACAAGTTTAAAATAAAAACACTTCCTTGCCAAATGTATCCAAAAAAATTACTAAATACTGGTGTCCAAAATGTATTTAATCAAAATACATGTATTTTGTATTTCAAATACCCCAAAAATACTTAGGGTTCTGAGAGTTGAAATGTATGCAAAGACTACCTAACACATTTCTAACACGTTCTAACACATTATGCCACCGAGTCCATTTGTTCTTTGTGGTCTGGCAAGGCTCCTTGGGAGTTGGTTTGGTAGTTACATCAGGGCATTCATCATAGTCTTCCCCTCTACCTCCATCAAAAACCAGTCCCTGATCTATCTGGCTGATGGAATTTGTTAGGAATTAAAGAAAGAAGAAATTAGTAGAAGATGGTTTGAGCTAAATAAGTTACCATGGAATCTAAGTAAAACAAAATTCATGATATTCAGTAACCGGACAGTAATCAACGTAAAAAGCCATGTTTAAAGTACAAAATAAACTACTTGAGTTGAATGAAGACCAAATTTGCTCTTACATAACCAGGAGTCTATAGTATCATGCACACACAGCATGATCGCGTCATGATATAGGCCCAATTTTTTTAGGAGGCTCGTAATCGCCATGCTGGTGACTTGAATATTGCAAATCCTCTTTTATGTGAAGATGAGAAGTATTTTGAGTATTTTCAAATACAAAATACTTAAGTAACATATTACAGATTGCATAATTTTGGGGGGGAGACTGATCAAATACAAAATACTTTAAAGTAATTAAAATATGTATTTAAAATACTTTTTAATAAAAATACTGCACATATCTGCTTGTGACATATGAAAACTGATATCTGATAAAATGCAATGTTGCGTACACACTGCACATGTCGCTTGAAGTTACATCTCCTTAGGACCATGTATCTCTAAAGGTTGAAATAGTACAAAACAAATTCGAGATTTCCTCTGGGATTGCTCTTAACTTCCGTGTTCTCCATTACATAAGGGTTGCACCTGGCTATCCGGTTGCCAGCGTAGTGGCACAACGAGAAAACAACGTAGTAACCTTGCCTCGCAAGGCTACTGCCTCGTAGTAGTTCATGCACTTATGTTATGCTCATACAAAATGCATGCAACTTTTCCTCACAAGGTACTGGAGATAAAGAAATTGAGAATGGAATATACATAAAGCTTGCCATTATATAAATCAGTTCTGGTATTGATTTTATATCTCTTCTGAAGAATAGTGGTCAACATACATTTACAGTTCGAACAAAATCAATTTGCCATATAGCAGATGCTGGTATCGTGTGTGATTGTATTAAAAGCTTGAGGGAAGAGCATTAAATATTAATCGTTAAGGATTTGTCCCGGGGACATCCTAAACATTGAATTTTAATCAGATATAAAAGGAGCGTGAAAAATAGCATTGTCTTGCTCTCCGTGTTTTGATTGTGTTTGGTTACATCGTACTGCAGATGTGAACAAGGCCGTGGATTATAAGCATGAAGGCGAAACACCCTGTTCACGTTGATCCCCATCCCTCTGGATAAAGCAGCTTTCTTACCGGAATGGATTAAGACTCGTCAAGAAATTAACATTTACCAACATGGACCGTTAATGCAAATCATCTAGGATGCTACTTGTAGATATGATACAGTGTGTGACCTATTCACCTAACTGCAACAAATACTTTGTGAAGAAAGCACAGACTAATGTTAGAGCCAGTGGAAATATAGTAGCTGCCATTATGCTTGTTGCAGGTCATGAATCAAGTTGTGATAGGAACTCATTAGAATTGAGTCATTTATTTTGTGAAAATGTTCAAAGGTCAGTGCACAGGAGACTATGCATGAGGCTTATATGTAAGATTAAAACGATATTCTCAGATTATTTTATGCCAACAATTGGCTTTGCTTCAAACCTAGAGTTCACTCCACGGCGTTTCCATGTCCCATGTGGTATCCCTATTAACTCGGCGTGTGCATTAGCCATGCAGATTTTTTTTCTTCACGCTAAACCTTTAGTTGTATTCATGACGGCATCAAAGGCGCAAACAACTCTCTTGATAAAACATCTCCATATTTATCACAGTTCTCCATCACTATTGTAATAATATGCCAATTAACCTTTCATCTTCTCAGATGTGTGTAAGTACAATCAATTACACCTCTGGACTGGGAGACACTATTCTTATTGCCAGAGATGTGCCCAAAAAAACAGAAGAATAAATTGAAAAGAAGTGATAACAACCACATGTTTGATGCTGTGCCCGTCTATCAACACACCCGCAGCTCTTTCTAATGTTTCAATTTGATTAGGCTGTCGGCACGGGATGCTACAGTTCATAACTGAAAAATACCACTGAGAAATAACTCATGAACCCTAATAGGCAATAGTGTTTTATGCATGGAGTCCGCGTGGACTATGATAAACCCTCTTATTTAAAATTACTTTTGATAAAGGTCATATGGTTAAAGACTTGCTGGACGCCGCTCACATATTTAATTTGCGGGGCCTACTGCTGCACGGATTATTCCTGCAGCAGCTTGTGTCATTGGATAGTCAGAAGAATGGGAGAGCTTTAGCGAAAACGGTTACTCTCGATTATAAGTGCAGTTCACTATTTTGGCTAAAAGATGTCAAACAGGACACACTTTGAATAGATTATGCATGCATTCAAATATGAGCCATGCATTTTCATTGCCTAATTTGGCTTGAAATTTGATATTCAGTTATCTACATAGATTTTTTTTTGTGTGAGAACGTATAATGCACATTCACTGACTCAGAAGCTTTCCCTGAACACCAGCATGTAGTTTGAGCTTTCCATGAGGCCCCGTGCATTTCCGCACCCTCCGCGGAACTTCAGCGAGAAAGGTGATCCGTTGTTAGCCATGGCAGGTGTTCAGACCAGGCCGTAATGAGGAGGTTGCCCGATGCTATATGTGAAGAGCGCTCAGAGCTGCCTGGCTGGACGTTCACTCCATCTGCCAACATGGAAGCGGCAGCTTGGACCCACAGGACTCATGCACATGTCCAAAGGCTGTCTCCAGTTTGTCGCTTCTCAATCGACATCGAGGGTGTGGATGTTGGTGGTGGGCGAGTGGGTGGATTGTGGTGGGTGGTGGTGGGTGATTGTGCTTTTGTGGTCTACCTAGCTAATGGTGGCATTCTGTGTCGGTGTCGACACATTAAAATTACATTATAATGCCTTGTTGAAATAATAAAAGCCCTGACATGGAGCATAACAGGAGATAGCTCTCTAAACGGTTAGGTTATCGATGTTCATGCATTTGATACCATTAAAACCAAATTTAAAAAAGCATGGCTGTTACATGGGATGTTCCCAGTAATAATGGCGTATTCTTCTTTGATGTACTTTCACATCTCACAATTATGAATAATGTCTAAATTAAATAACAACGGTTTGGACTAATGGATCATTATATAATTATCACTAGTTTCTCTGATGGCAAAATTGCATGTAGCGGCATAATAGAAAATATGCTTATAACATAGAACGACGCAGCAATTTTCAAACAGAAATAAAGCACCAGCAAAGATCTCAGTAGACCCAATGAAATTGTACCTCATTACACAATAATTAGATGAACAAAACGTTGGAGCATTATTTGAAAACAAATGGAAGGGGGAGTGGATGATGTCAGTAGATCAGGCAGTGTACCATTCTGCGTCTCATCAAAAGGGAACGGTTTCAAAAGAAGTATTTCTTTGAATGCTGTGCCCATCCTTGATCTTCCTTATCCCCTTCAATCCACAGAGGTTAATGTGCTGGCACTCCTGAAATATGAGGAAACTCTGCCCGAGATGGGAACATATGAGCAGACTTTCCAATCCATCTGGTTGACAAAAAATGAAACGTAGGCGTTGACATGAAGACGGTGTAAAATGTCTTTCCCATCCTTTCTGTTTGGGGAGATCTGTGAACAAGGTTGCCCAGAACTGTTGGTGTGACTTATTGATCTTATTGCAGGAGTGTGCTTTAGTTTAGAAGTGGCTTTTCCTTTTACAGCTTTTTTTTTTTATTTTTTTATTTTTTTGCATCTTTGTTATGAAAAACACGGCGTGCTAGTCCAGCTACAATCACTGGTAAGATTTGATCGTATCATTATTTGATACAATATTGAAAAGAAAAACTAGTAGAAACATCAAGAGAGGCTTCTTTGTAATGTAGATAAGGAGATAGTTTAAAAGTTGAAAACATATAATCCCCATGAGTTAATTGGAAATATAGCAAATAATTATTGCTGAATTACTTAGCAAGCAATAACTGCTATATGATATGCTCACTTATGTATTCATTTGATTATCCTCCTGGTATAATTTGGTACATTAAATAAAAGGTAGGACATAGTTGATATTCTTGGAATAATGGTGTGTTGGACTACAACATAAATTATGTGTTGACTCTGTTAAGAAAACAGTGTGGCAGTTTTCTGCAGAAACCATTAGATAGACATTCAGACTGAACAGACAAAACCCTATGCATATAAAGGTCTCCCTAGGCTACTTAGTAAAGTCTCTATCAATGAATCAAAGCAACAGGCAAGCACCATCTACTTTTATTGCAGTCACATCTTGGCAACATCTTTTAATAGATAATACAATAGTGTTTCATTAAAATTATGAGTGCCTTAGTATGCATACATATTTGAGATTTCCTTCTCTAAATTACCAAAGGCATGCATCTCCTGACAGTGAACAGATTTGAATGAGTCACTCTCCAAACACAATCGACTCATTATGTAAATGATGATGCCGGATCTAAATTTAACTCATTCAGATGGGTTTCATTAGCGCGCTCTGCTAATATACCACACAATGCAATGGCAGGGTCTTTCTTAAACAATATGAACTTAAATGATAGTAAAGTGGTGAATATTCAGAAAGCAATTATTTACATACCAGAAATGTATATTCATCACTATTATCACGTGTTCAAGAAGAAGGTATTGGGTCAAGTCAGCGCCGTTTAAGGAATATAGTTATTAGCAAAAGCACATAAAAATGGCGCTCTAACTTTCAAGGTGTCTGATGTGCTTGTATCACATGCACAATCAATATTTACGTCTGCACCGTGTCGTAACCAGTGGTTTGACTTTTGCTTAAGCACATGCACATATTTCAGATGTGCTGCCATTTCTCAGGGACAGAGGGGGAAATGACTGACCTCGTTGCCTTAGAAATAGAATGAGAGGAAGGGACACTGCTCATTGTGGAATGTTCGGGGTTTGTACTCTTTGTACGCATTCTAGAAGAGGGGGGGGGGGGGGGCTGGCTATGCAATATTTTGTTTGAGGGGGAGGCCCTGTTTTGAGAAACTATAGTAGGGGGATTCCATTTGATCAATCAGGTTGCACTTTAAGAGATCAGTAGAAAATATATGCATATAATTGTTGTTTCACTCAGCACATAAGGGTGGTTGGTTACCAATACAGACTGGTCATATTCATTTCTAAAGAAAAAAATACTCAAATGACAGCTTGGGGGGCCCCTGGTTGCTTCGGGTACCATATGCATCCGCATAGTCTGCATATAGCAAGAGACTGCTCTGCTGTCACCTGCACGTCGTGAACAATCATTGTACACTTCCCCGAACTAATCATGATTGCCGAGTCAGAGACAGAATGTCCCTTGAATTTATAGAGCTCTCTCCCAACATGGCTCCATTTTGGGCTTGCGACCCTCAGCTTAACTCAAAATGCAAATGTACAAAAATATCATTGGATATTGTAATAGACTTGAAGGGAACATTGTGCAGTAGACTGTCACTTTCAATGAAGATATCGTTAGAAAAATGCAACTGTCACTTTCAATGAAGATATCATTAGAAAAAGGCAGCTCTGAAGAAGCTGGTGAAGTTTCTGATAAGCTCTGGAAAGATTTTGCAGTGAAGGCGCTTGTAACTTGGGTTAAATCCAGTTTCTATTAATTATGTGTACTAAATTTAAATGCTTTTATGAAGTCTAAATAGACACCGAACCTATTATAATTTCACACACAACATAAAATGTAGGTATTTTTAAGTAAAGCAAAACCAGAAATATGGAACTTGTTACTCAATTTTAGATGGCATTATGGTTTCCCCAATGGTTGACTTGATGCTTACCACCTGTTGTCTTCCATCTCGTGTGTTTTCATAATTTTTATAAATCATAAGATCTGACTACCTTGTTAATGCTACACAAACAACATTAGAAGTATCAAATTAATACATTATTGAAAGGTATTTAAAATGTGGTTTTAGGCATGCATATACTGTAACAATCTTTTAAAATATATTCAGTCCTTTCTGAAAGAATTGTATGTGAATTATAAGGCGTACATCTGTGATTTTCGCTTTTCTGCAAACGACTTCCATAGCCTCCTAAATGCTGTCCTTTCATTGCCATATGGGTTTCTCATCTCCATACCAACCATACCATAACCAACCATACAGTATGTTCTATGCTCAAGTATGTGTTGCATCTAAAAAAACAAAAAAAAGGATCTCTGCTGTCAATTTAGTTTTTTAGCGTCCAATTTCTTAATGAAGCAATAGTAGGATTTCAGTCAGGTGAGTGAAAGGAATGCTTTTATCACTGACTGTTTGACCAGTGTACAGCAGTTAAGTAAATATTTCTGCATCCCACCTACACAACCCAGAGAGGGAGAGAAAGAAAGAAAGAGAGGTAAAGAGAGAGATGGCGCTGGAGGGGAGAGGGGGATGACTTTGATAGTGGCTCTCTCGTTCAATTCTACTCAGCTATGCACACCCTTAGTTGGCACTCACAGCTTGTTGAGCAGAATGAGAGAGGCCTATTTCATTTCCCTCTCTTTCCTCAGTCTTTTAAGAGACTGTTTAAGGTGAGGTGCAATACTTTGTCATCAGGGCTTCCATGGCTACAAGCCATAAGCATCAGGCCTTCAATCTATGCTCTCCTGAAAAAGCCCTTTTAGACTACTCAGGGAAAATCCAGTTTGTGTCAGTGTGTGCGTCTGCTGAAACCCCTCCACTCCCTGCACTGAGAGGTGGAACAGTGGGGGAAAAAATGACTCAACTTCCCCGGCTATACATACCGTGCACATAGCAGAATGTTTCGTAGCACATTTATCCAACTAACATTGAAAAAAAAAGTATTTTGAATTTCCCTCAATCAGTGGAAAGGATTACAGAGTTCATCAGTTAACATACTGCCGAAGATTAGTCACTGATTAGATCACCCGACTGGCTTTTATAGTCAAAAATGTATGAGTCAATTTGAGAAGTTTTTTTGGAGGGTCAACCACTATAAATAATTGAATTATAAATTCTGCAATATTTAAAGGAACAGCCCACAAGGAGGTGGTGTGTGAACGTCTGTGTGTTTGGCTACATTGAATAGTGCAGATGTTGGATCCTACAGCAACAGACCTTACAGAACATTTACCAGACTTTGAATTGAGAAGTACAAGTACATAATCTGAAGCCTTTATGATGTGATAGTTTGAACAACATAATATCTCTGTAGTTTGGAGCTCAAGCCATCAGTTTGGGGAGAATGGATAATACTAGGAGTCACTTTATGATGAACACTCAATGCTTTCACTTGTACTTACTGTTGTTTTGACCTTATTCTAAAATAACACCTGATGGACTGCTGGAATAGGTGTCGTTCCTAGTCTATAACTCAAATGCTATGCACCTTATTAAACAGTGGAAGTCCCTATATGATTATTTCGGACAATGCGGTTATGAACAATACTTAATGTCACTTACATTGTTAGCACCAAATGCTCACACTTTAACTTACAGTCATCTCATTTTTATTTAACAGTAAACTGTTTGTTTTAACTTTTTTTATCGTGTTTCAAGTCTGCTTGCAGAAGAGCCGGAGTTAGAGTTCCAATGTACTGGTAGTTGTAATTGTTGCACAATGCAAATAAACTCTTGAACATAAACTTGCATTTGAACTTAAGGTAACAAGCAATGGGCTCACTATTTATCTTCATTTACTCAATGCATTTATAAGATACTAAATATTTTTGACTTCTATTCAGGAGGGTCTGAATAGCATCAGTTATAGTTGTAACTAGCTGCTTCATTGTGAAACTAAAGAATAAGAAGCAATACGATAGAACATTGTAACATTACTGAATATAGTATTAATTAGTTGCCAGCTCCAAACTTATGTAAAAGAAGATAACCTTGCATATTCACCATTTTGTAACTGCATCAGTATATGGTTATTCTTTCCTCTGTTGTGTTTAAATAACCTTAACAGAACATTGCAAACTTGTAAGGTGTGAACCCCACATCATTCCACCTGTTCGAAGCACAAGGTTTCTAATCTAAATAAATACTTGGTGCTGCAGCAGTGCTACAATGACGTCAAACTCACTAGCCATTAGTGGGGCAGCTTGCCGACACAGCAGACATATAGGTTGATAGCTTCTGAGGAACCGGCAGCGTTCTCTCTGCAATCTTGTGTGAGTGCCATACAGTAGCGGAGGGGGAATGCAAAACAAGGAATGAACTATATTTATGGCAGCAGGTAGGCTGAAAAGGGTGCACCACTAAGTGTGACATACTCTGCGTGATTGGTAATGGTTGAAAGATCCCATGGCACTTCTCGTAAAGAACAAGGGTGCAATCCCAGTCCTGGCGAAATTCCCACTCTGGTCCTGTATTTGTCATGGACACCTAATCATCCCCTCAGCTCCTAATTGGGTAATTATCCCCTATCCTGCCCCTTGTGGCTCTTCAGTTGGTCTTAAAACTGAAGTGTGGTGAGCAAGTATGGCGCAAATTGTCTGCCATGGCATCCCCCAGATGGGTACTACAGATTGGCACCTTAACTGTAAGTCTCCCCCTATAGTGTCAAGCGCTTTGGGTGTCTAGAAAAGCAATCAATAATTTATTATTATTATTATTATTATTATTGAGGAATTAGGGGTTAAAATACTTTTCAGACTGCCCAGATTGTATTTTGCATTATGTAAACGTGTCTAAAATACATCTTTATATAACATTTTATCCTCACATATGGCTTCACAGTCAAGAGAATTCCTTCTGGCCTACTGTGCCGAATTCAAAACTCCACAAAGTCCATAGTGGATCAACTTTGCCAATAGTTAAAAAGCATTAACATCACACATTCTAAGCACCCATCAAAATCCAAACTTTTTCGATTAAGCTAAATGGTCATTTGCCCTATTTTCCCCTGGGTACCCTTTGTAATACCCGAATATGCCCTCTTACTGTGGCCACTGCATGCTGAGTCAGATCCTTACCCCATTCCAACTCTGCAGAGAGCCATCACAGGCTCCTACACAGCGTCGATTATGCGCTTGTTAATTATCCAGCACTGGAGTGGACCGCAAACGGATTATTGCACCCTCACTTTGAACAGACTGGGACGGCTATGCCAACAAGCAAAACATTTCCCTTGTTCAGTGATCAATGGTAGACGGACAGTTTTTGTCAAATGGATGAAGTTCAAATCAAATCAAATCAGTTTTATTTGTATAGCACATTTCACACACAAAGGCAATTCAATGTGCTTTACAGAAGGCAAGCATTTTATCTAACGATTTCTTTAAGGGTTGTTTCATTCATGTATTTAATTTATGTTACAGTTTAATTGCAATGTTTACTGTTTCCATAAAAAAATAAACAGACTGGTAGATTACGTCTGATTGTCTCAATAAAAACTCCAAAAGCAGTGGCTTAGAAAAAAACGACTTTTATTTCTTGAGTCATAACACATTAGTATTTAGTATCCCAAGTTCTATTATCGGTGAAGCTTTTGCTAACTTGCTTTTAACCTCAATGTAAAGTATCCTTTTTTTCCTTCCAGAAGAAATATGTAAATGTCCTTGAAGTGAAGGGGGTTAAAGTAATAAAAATAATGTGTGATTTATGATGAAAGAATTTAGAAGCTGGCTGACTAGCAAACTATGTAGCCATCAGTTGCCTCCCATTGTCTATGAGTCAAGTTTTTCCTCTATTTTCATTTAAATAGCACTTCCAACAGGAGTTATTGATCTCAATGTAAACTCCAAGGGCACGGGGTCCTCCTGCATTGATTGCATTTGCCCAGTAAGAGCCACGTTGTGTTTCATCAAGCCAGGGAGAAGGGCACAACTGCCACTTTGGCCTGCAGGGCGGCATTCTTTTACAGGGCTCAAAGTTGTGAAATGCCTGTCCCGGACATCATGCATTAATAATTTTGATAACCCCCCAGGAACTTGCTGAAATATTCTACAGCTAACATATCTGCATTTGTGCCCCCCTTCATACTCAGACTGTCTCCGTTAATGAATTAATGATGTCAAGTTACATAAGGAATGACTTGGTCTGTCAGGCCAGCCCAACCAGACGACTTTGGTTTTGCTCATGGATACCTAATGAATTGCAAGTAATGATCCGTTAGCTTGATGGCATTTCAAGCTTCGTCTGAGGTGTGAAGTGAGCAGTGAAAAGTGAGCATCTATCACAAACGAATGGAAGTTTTGACACGTTTGTTGCCGGTCCAGAGCATTTCCTCAGCCCGTTTGTCCACTTTGGATTGGCTGGAGTTTCCGTTGACACCACCAGATGCCCTTGTTACAGGTTGTTATTGGCTAAGGAAGAATCTTTCCATTCTCTGTGGTAGATGATGATATGCATTAGTAACATTTGTTTAAGTTGCTTTTCAGCCCCTATTCTCTTGCACCAGTGACTGTATGGAGCAACTTGCACATAATTGTGGGCATGCTTCATTTCAATCAGTTCTTCAAACCTGCTAAGCACACTGCTGAGTGACCATGGGCAACTTCACAGATACCAGATTGTGGCTTTACAAACCAGTCATTTGTGACAAAATGGCTAACCCTTTAACGTGCCCTCTGACAAACCCTTTTCAGTGCTAATTGATTCACCCATGCATTGTACAATGGACATTCTTTAACAACGTCACAGCTAGCAGCTGCCTTTAAAGCACACATGACTTAGCGGTGCCCCCTCTCTGAACCGAGCTCTCTGTAGCTCCTAGCAGCCATAATGAACACAGGAATGCCCACCAACACTCACCTGGATTGAAATGGTTCATTGCCAATTATCTGGCACACTGTGTGGGCTGAACCTTCGCTCTAAGACAAAATTCCTGACATTTGTTGGTATGATTAGAACTGTGGCTGGGGAGGCCACAGAACAGTTTTGTTAAGCTTTCTGCATAAGATGGAAAGATCAGGCGAGGCAAATGACAAAAGGGCTTAGTTCTGAATCATGAAGTGCGGAGAGCTTCATCGGACTGATACGATATTGGCGCTAGTGAGATAATAATTTGCCCATTCAAAGGCATAGAGCTGTCTTAACCTTGGACCCGGGCTACCCTTCGCTAGCTTCATACACTTGGATTAAAAAGTGCACTCCTATTCGCATGAGGCAGGAGGAGGGAACTTACCGGGGGAAGGATTTGTACTAAATTTAGCTTGTCATAATTGCTTAAGGTGTGGGTAGAGAATGTGACAGGGTTGAGATGTAATAAGGACTGGAGGGTTGTAGACAGTGGTCGAATAGCAATTCAGGGCCATTCAATAGAGTGAAAGCCATGTCCTTTGAGATTTTAAAGGGGAACTGGTGAGATACATTGCTACAGATCCATTAAGACCATGTCATATTGGATACAGATAATTACTTCTACTGCTCAGGCTTGTTTCAATTGCACATGAGCTTCAGTGATTTTTTTCGTTAATGCAATTTATTTCTTGTATGCATACATGTATGTATATACTGTACTGAATATATATAAATAACAAACAATCTAAATAAAATGAATATTTGCTGTAACCACTCTTTGCTTTCAAATTTTTGCCAGCATTCTTTCACGCCTGCCTAAAACTTTGGCACAGTCCTGTGTGTAAATATATATATACAGTGAAGGAAATAATAATTTGATCCCTTGCAGATTTTGTAAGTTTGTCCACTGACAAAGAAATGAAAGGTCTATAACTTTAATGGTAGGTTTATTTTAACATTCAGAGATAGAATAAAAAAAAAGAAATCCAGAAAATCACATTATATAAAATATATACATTGATTTGCATTTGATTGAGTGAAATAAGTATTTGATCCCCTACCAACTAGCAAGAATTCTGGCTCCCACAGGCCGGGTATATTAGTCCCCCTCACTCTAAGAAAGTGCTCCTAATTTCAACTCTTTACCAATATAAGAGACACCTGCCTCAACTCTTTACCTGTATAAAAGACACTTGTCCACAGAATCAATCAATCAGATTGCAACCTCTCCACCATGGGCAAGACCAAAGAGCTGTCTAAGGACGTCAGGGACAAGATTGTAGACCTGCACAAGGCTGGAATGGGCTACAAGACCATCGGCAAGCAGTTCGGTGAGAAGGAGACAACTGTTGGTGCAATTATTCGAAAGTGGAAGAAACACAAAATGATCAATCGCCCTCGGTCTGGGGCTCCATGCAAGATCTCTCCTCGTGGGGTATCGATGATCATGAGAAAGGTGAGGGATCAGCCCAGAACTACAAGGGAAGAGCTTGTTAATGATCTCAAGGCAGCTGAGACCACAGTCACCAAGAAAACCATTGGTAACACACTACGCAGGAATGGATTAAAATCCTGCAGCGCCCGAAAGGTCCCCCTGCTCAAGAAGGTACATGTACAGGCCCGTCTGAAGTTTGCCAATGAACACCTGAATGATTCAGAGGAGGCTTGGGAGAAGGTGCTGTGGTCAGATGAGACCAAAATCGAGCTCTTTGGCATCAACTCGACTCGCCGTGTTTGGAGGAAGAGAAATGCTGACTATGACCCCAAGAACACCATCCCCCCCGTCAAGCATGGAGGTGGAAACATTATGTTTTGGGGGTGTTTCTCTGCTAAGGGGACAGGACAACTTTACTGCATCGAGGGGAGGATGGACGGGGCAACGTACCATGCAGTCTTGGGCGACAACCTCCTTCCCTCAGCCAGGACACTGAAAAAGGGTCGTGGGTGGGTCTTCCAGCACGACAATGACCCAAAACACACTGCCATGGCAACAAAGGAGTGGCTCAGGAAGCAGCATATTAAGGTCATGGAGAGGCCTAGCCAGTCTCCAGACCTTAATCCCACAGAAAATCTATGGAGGGAGCTGAAGCTTCGAGTTGCCAAACGACAGCCTCGAAACCTTAAGGATATGGAGAGGATATGCAAAGCGGAGTGGACCAAAATCCCCCCTGAGATGTGCGCAAACCTGGTAACCAACTACAAGAGACGTCTGACCTCCGTGCTTGCCAACAAGGGTTTCTCCACCAAGTACTAAGTCATGTTGTGCTAGGGGATCAAATACTTATTTCACTCAATCAAATGCAAATCAATGTATATATTTTATATAATGTGATTTTCTGGATTTCTTTTTTTTTATTCTATCTCTGAATGTTAAAATAAACCTACCATTGAAATTATAGACCTTTCATTTCTTTGTCAGTGGACAAACTTACAAAATCTGCAAGGGATCAAATAATTATTTCCTTCACTGTATATATATATATATATACTGCACATACACTGTATATACTGTATATACTGTTATGTAATTGATGTTATGCTATAATAGCAATGTTAACTCTCCCCACTGATAAATATAGAAATATTATGATTTATTCAAATTGTATGCAGTATGACAGTTTGGTACATGTCATGTCATTGATTTCACAGAAAATGTATTCCCTACCTGTCCATTCCTCCGATTGTAGGAGAGGAACCCCCAATAGTTTTAGGACCAGGCTCTCTCCCACAAACACATGCCTCCATTAGCCTGTAATGGCCGAGGCAGCCTGGCTGCATATGGCGCACAGCAGTGGCCTGATTATATCAACAGATGAACTCAGGTGGTCTACAAGACTTTGAGAGGCCCAAAAGTGAGCATTTGTGTTTGAGGACTTTTGTGATGTGTGTGATTTGTCTTTAGAGGGAAAAGCCGTCCCCAGGGGGGTTGTTAAAGAAAACATACATCAATCCAACACAAGGGACATTACCATGGATACTGACTGAATTCAGCTGTTAGCAAGGAACGCTTTGAGAGTGTGGTTGTCATCGCTGCACTGTTCTTCCACTGGGAGTTCCTGGGTAATGATTTTTGGGCTCAGCATGGGACTTTATCAGAAGGACAAGGCATTTTGTAGCCTGGTGTCAGATCAATAGTAATTTCAGGTTATTTTTTTTTTTTTGGAGTGACTCGTGCATAAATGGGGGGACACAGCTGACGGTCAGATACATCATAGTGTACTGTTTGGTCACAGTTTAATGCAAAACCTCTTAAAGCCAGACGCAGTGCCGTCGTGTGTTCTTGTCAAAAGATAATTGACCTTGCTGGGAAGTAGACCCGGCCATGTTTGCTGGTCCTGCCGGGTTCAGCTTTCGTTTCATCACCCACCACTGAAATCGAAATGTTGTCTCCGGACCTGGAAAGGTTAATGTTCCCCGACAGAGAGTGGGCAGTCGGACTGCAGAGATAGACTTTGGAGTTTACTGCTTGCTATTTGTCATACTAAGCCTTCCTTTAGACAAGGCAGCTGGGTGCTTTGATCCGGGTAAATTAACTGTCAACCGAAATGCAGCAGTGGGGAAAAATAAATAAGAACAACTGCCCAAAAAGAAGTGCTCTTGGATGTAAAGGTTGAAATCTAGAGCAGCATTTAAGACAGTTCACAGGGATGAGGTGAGAGGTGGAGATCTGAAACCAACCCTTTAAGGCAAAGAAAGCCGAGATATCTTAATTTTAGCTACTGTGGATTCCATATGGTCCAACCTCAGGTATGGAGTATAATTGGAAAGTAACAAAATGCCATCGTTGACAGCATACCAAGCACCTGGTTGATTCCATATCAGCAAAACGTTCAAGTGAATATTCATCAACATTTGAAACAGATGGGGAAGCAGCCAACACATATTTTCATTTAAAAAGTGCTGGGCAAAATAATAAACAATAACAATTTGACCAGAGCAGGTGGTACTCTCATCTATCACCTAATGGAGGTAAACAAAACATGAACAACCTGATACAAAAAAAAGTTAAGATATTAAAGTGTAAACTTAAATAATGCATAACCTTCTCATTGCTGAAAAATGTGATTCACAGCACAGCACTGATGCACTGTTCTTAATACAACATATTTCTCTCTATGCTGACACGTAAAAAAAAAATGAAAATCACAACTCCGTCAGACCTAAAGACATACATAGCTGATGTGTTATATATGAGTTATGAATATTTAAAGGTAATAACTGTCAACACAGTGATTGCTTTGATGCATTGCATGTCATAGGCTTAAAAACTAAAACGTTATCAAATTCCAATGATCTATCCATGCAGTATCTGAAAACCATTGTAAGTACTGTAGGACATGCTGCATCCTGTGAAACTCATACCACTGCCCCTTTTTAAACGTATTATAATAATAATAATTATTACAGTCTGGTGTATTGTGTGGACCATAAATTGAGTCTGGATGCAATGATGTGATGTGTAGACCATTGGGCAGGTGCTCTAATCCCCCCCCCCCCCCCCCCACACACACACACACACACACATCCACCCCACCCCCACCCATCCTGAACTTAATCACCATTGGGATCCACCTTTCCATCTGTTAAACTCTTCCTGGACCATACACATGCTTCTCTGGCTAGTCATAAAATATCTCCTACTATTGCTCTATATTGGTCTACTTGAAAGATATTTTACCATGTAACAGTATTGATTTTGCCAGACTGAGTGACAGTGTATTTTGCCTTTTTAGTAATGCTAAAAAGATTATGCTCCTTTTACTTGTTTTGTGAGGTTTTCTCACTCTGTGCGAATACGTGTGCTTTTAAGTGCATGTTATATATATTTTTTTTGTCCATGCACACTGCTAGTGTTTCCATTTGTCTTCAGTCTTTAAAGCAAACATTTTGCGTTATTTTATCATGGTTGACGTGTTGCACATTTTATCTTTTTTTTTGGACTATCTTTGAGATGCTTCTACGGGGAACATGGAGTAAGGGTGAGGAGAATACATCATGCCTCTGCTGAAATCATGTCAGACAGAAGGAAAGAAAGAAATGCTTTGGTATTTCCTCAGTTCCGCAGTGGCTGGAAAGAAGTAACAGTGGGGTAAACAAATATATGAACGTTGGCACAATGTAATTTTTTTTGCTCCGCAGCATGACAGTAATGTATTGCACATGATAAAACCCCATAGAGTAACCTTGGTCCTTGTCTGAGAATGAGTAAATTCAGATGCTGCACATAACTAGAAAGCTTTTTTCTCTTGGGTAAGTGAAGCATCAGAATAGAGCAGAGGTTGAAGGGGTCTCAAATTGTATGCAGCAACCTCATAAAAGAAGGGAAATTGTGTTGGTTTCACGACTGAAATGCAGAGCTAAGGTGAAGGACACGGGCTGGAAGCAATCCTTTCCCATCTTCCAGAACCATTCGGTGGCTTTATCGCCAAGCTGATATGACTTGGGCTTGGATTATGAAAAGACAGAATTATGCAATGTCAACATGGAAGATTGCTGTGCATGGGTAATGTTTACATGCGGACAGAAGGGGTGGCTGGAAGGGGCCACTGTGACCTCTGAGGCTGGCTGTTGAAGTGCATGTTTGCTCAGTATACACATAGTGGTACTTTCATAAGGGATTCTCACCCAAAAAGTTGTGTGCATTAATTTCTTATGCTAAACATTAGTTTCACGCCGTTAAACATGGTTAAGGAAAAAATGAGAAGTGGTTAAGGCCTATTTTATCATCTAAAGACGGTGTGCATTGAACCTAATCCAAATATTTTCAACATGTCTGAAAGACATGGGTAAAAAAAAAAAAAAAAAGGCAATTTTGTAATTTATCATTAAAAACGATATGAATACATAGTAAACGTATTAGGCATTCATTAAATCAAATTGTATTATATAATCGAGATCAGAATGTATGGAGGGTAAGAGTTTCCGGAATATGTAAGGCATCGGACAAGAATTGGAGTACATGTGCTATGCTAAAAAGAAAAGGAATCTGCTAATTGAAAGTTAAGTTGCCTGCGGTTCTGAACTTTGGGGAGAAAGTCTTCTTTTAATTAATTGCTGCCGGACTTATTTCAGGAACTATGCTTCAAGTGTCTGTACTTGTTATATTTTAACAGTCCTATGAAAGTTATAGAAATCTTGGTTCACTAGGTGTTGGTGCTCCGAGGGCAGATTAACTTTGGTTAGTGTTAGATGTTGGCACCTCTCTTTTCTGATTCCCTTCAAGAGACTATAATTGACTGTGCTTTTTAAAATCCATTTTAATTGGTTGAGTGCACATTATGCTCAATGCTTATTTGCTAATATCGTACATAAAATAACTCACATTTTGCATCTCAATGTTCACATGGACAAGCCGTCACAAATGAAAAATGTACCTCCCAAAGACATGCGCAAATAACACATACTGTATACATGACCAGTTGAAGCCAAAGGAACCCTGGAAAAAATCAGTCTTCAGAAACATTACACAAAAACAAAGGGGGCTTGGGAAACGGAAAGGAGATACATAAATAAATAAATCATGTTTTACAGACAACAGAAATACTTAAACACACTACATACAGTAGACTACGAACTCTTTACTGGTTTGCATAGTAAACTACACTGTATGGGAAACCCATAGAAATGCCTCCATCATGAAGATGACTTGTCATTGTGTCTGCCATTGGATGGGTCCAAATCAATGGTCTGCCACCGGCCCCTTGCACAGTGAGTCAAAGGGCTCCTTGATGGAGTAGACCTTCACTGTTGCCGTTTACGGTGCCTCTATTACTTCTCCACAGCCGTCGTTGGCGGACGGGGGTCCGGGCAAATTTGATCTGTGCGATTACAAACCCCCATGTACTAGATCATTTATGGCTCATTTCTGTTGCCGGCGAGCACCACAATGCATTACCTTGGTGGCTGCGCATCTATCAACCACTGTGGGTCCTGTAAGATTAGACGAGAGAGAGAGAGAGAGAGAGAGAGAGAGAGAGAGAGAGAGAGAGAGAGAGAGAGAGAGAGAGAGAGAGAGAGAGAGAGAGAGAGAGAGAGAGAGAGAGAGAGAGAGAGAGAGAGAGAGAGAGAGAGAGAGAGAGAGAGAGAGAGAGAGAGAGAGAGAGAGAGAAAGGGAGAGAGGGAGAGGGAGACGGAGTGGAGCCGAGGCTGGAGCCAGGGGTCCTCGACTGTCAGGTCCCGGAGAAAGTCATCGCACTTCCCAGGGAAACTGATTCTTTGAATGCGAATGGTTTCATCACCCTGGAGGTGGCAGTGGCAAGGTGAGGTGGCCTTGGACGGGAATCAACGTTGAAGATGAACAGCCAAATGGGAGTCTCCAAGGCAACAGCGTGTGCTGGCCCTGAAAGGCCTCCAAAAGTCACATCCAATCATTCAAGGAAAGTTAACCACTGATGTTACATAACTTTTTAAAATTGGAGATGATCCGCTACCCTTTCACCAGGGTGGATAGGGAAGGCGTTATTATCAAGTGGTGTTCACCAGACCGTTATGGGGACTATTTAGCCAGGCTTAGTTCAGTTAAGGACTGGAAGCAACGACCAGCATTGTATGAAAGCTAGTCAACATGGACACCATTGTTTTATTAATAAACAGTTACATTCGCCTTATACCGATGTGTAATCCATTATAGAAATGGCCTCAGAAAGTAGGACATATCCAGGCATTGTTCTTGCAATAGGTCAGAAGCTCCCCACTAGTATTTCCATTAATCCTGTCAATTCACAACATGCAACTAAACAAAAGATTTTGTGAATAGCTATTCAATTTGTCGACACCCCAATGGGGACATCACAGCAGTGCTAAAAATAGTTATAGTAGCCTTAGACAAGTAACACCCCACCCCCACCCCCTCTTTACCCTTTTCCAGTTGAATGAACTATGTGCAATGCACTTTGGATGAAAGCGTCTGCAAAACCACCAGAATATAATCGACAGCATTTAGTTACACCAAAGCCTTTTCAAATTACAACAAGTGACTCCCAAAATAATACAAGCCCACTAACATCTCCCTTGTTTGATGCCCTGCAGCCTCCCATTCGATCACACATTTCCCAACAGCACATTATCTAATTTGCATTGAAGCAGTGTTCCAATGTTAATGTAGCAAAAGCGTCCGGGGAGGTGAGCAGGGATTTTGAAACTGGCCTCAATTATTCATGTATTTGCTCAGATGCTTGTCCAGATTTGTAACCGCCTTTTCATCAACCTCTATTTGGGAGGCCACCTGCGCTAATGCTAACAATTTGCCCCTTCAGATCTCCCCGGGCGGAATGCCAACAACCTCTCCTGACTTGTGTTGTTTTTGCCAAATACTCTCAAAGGTATGCTATGCTGCTGTGATATCAATATGTTTGGGGTTTTCATGCCAGTGATTGGTCAGCGCACGGTAACGGCTTCGTTGTATTGTCGTGACTGAGGCCAGCTCTTCACGGCCATCCAGTCCGTGTGCGTAGCATTTGATCAGCCTCACCGTGGCTTAGGTCGATTGAGGAGCCACACTGAGACACTCTTTCCTAGCCAAGCTCGTTGGGCTTTACTTCTTCCCTGAGAACACACCATCCGCCATTTTAGTCAAGCCCTTTTATATGTCGTCTTCCTTTTTTTTTTTTTGGTCCCTAAACATTTTCTTTGGAGCTACTCTGCTTAATGCCATCATTAAGCTATCGGGTCCTGTGGCCAAATTGTAATGTAAGCACGGGAATAACTTCTATTGCGACCCCCCCAAAGCTGATGAATAGCTTAAGGTCAAAGCATCAAATTAGCAGCTCCCATTACTCCCCAGATACTAATGGCGTCTGCATGAAAAGAAGCAATATGCAATCTCTCAAGAAGCTTTCAAGGATAAAACAGTGGAGTTTGTCAGTAGAAGAAAATGGGGAGTGTGGCCTTCTGAATTGGTAATGAATTTGGAGGCATAGTTGGATCCCCAGGCACAATTTCTTTTGAAAAAATCCTCTTTGTGTGTGTATGTATGTGCGTGTGGGCATCAACACATTGGCCCATAGATCTTGTGTGTGCGTGGTCGAACTTCAGCCTCTCTGTGTACTCAATTATGAAATGTTTCTACTTTTTTCGCTCTGATGTGAAAGTTCCAAAAAGCCAAGAAAATAACGCTGAACAACAAAACCGGACCCAAATTGGATGCATCAAAGTGTAAGTCCCATGCTCGCCGAGTGACCAGATAATTGAAAGTGGTCGAGCGCCTGGCGCGGCAATGCGACGCCCCGAACGTCGAGGATTATTCGAGGATAATTAGGGACATCAATGGCGTCTGAGTCCACCTCCCAGCCTGGGTGTCTGGTGTGGGGGCTGGCTTCTAGCCAAGTCTTGGCAATCAAACGGCTCGTTGTCACATCGGAGACCTGCCGGGCAGCCGAGGAAGTCCATCACCGGGTCACCACCCGCATCCATCTGTGTCTGTGCTGCTATCTCTGGGCTGGGGAAATAGGCCGGGGCACTGGATTGATCCCCTCCCACAGGGCTGTCTTGATCTGCTGGAATCTCTGGAGGTACAACCAACACCGATCTGGTAGTTCGTCTGTGCTCATCCACAGCCTGTGGGGAGACAGGCGGGGCTATGAACCCAACTCGTCTGTCAGGGGTGTGTCGGACAGTAGATCGCACGTTATCTCTCTGGTTGCAATTCCTTTCCAAACCTTCCCATTACATTCCACCATTGACTGGCCGTTATCTTTAAAAGAAGAGGGTAGAGAGGAAAGAGTGGAGTAAATGTTATGTAACTTGAATGTTAGGTAACTTGTATTTATATTATTTACATATACGTATATACAAACTATTATCAAAAATGAAATAGTTTCTTAAAGCATTCATATTCATCTGCAAATAAAAAGTACCACTGGGTAGAGTCAAAGAATTTATGAAGATCAAACAAGCTTTAATTAAGAGGATGAAGTCCATCGTGGACTGTAAAGGAGCATGGCTAGCATAAATGGAATGAATGGAATTAAATAATATAATACAGTACAATGAAAGAAAAAGCGAGCTATGAAAGACAGTAGAAGCTTTAATTATTTCTTGCATAACAATCATTCCGTCTATTTTAAATACTAGGGGCAAATTGTTGATTCATCTTTCTCAGGCCATGTTTCTTTAAATTACCACTTAAAAATACTATCTTAAATTGTGTTTGGACGTGATCCAAAGTGGTATGCGGTGTTTAATTGTACACTGTTGATGTATTTGTTGTGGACCAAACAAAAGGACCCAAACTCTAAAAACATTTTCAAAAGTCTTGATGAAAGAGCACTCTGAATGAGATTAATTTCTGAAAGTAAGGGCAATCAACAGCAAGCCTAAATACTAGGACTGTGGAGAACATTTTAATAAGGGAGGAAAGACTGAAGTGAAACCTTGTTGCTGGCAGAGGGACTTTACAAATGAAGCGTGACCTTTAGCGAGATATCGTGCTGCAGTTTACCTCTGGGTTAAAATCATCCGTGCTGTTTTGTGACAGTTGTTTGTGAAACACTCAATGGCCAGAGAGCAGTCTGAAGTACTGACTCAGTTGTGAGTGAAATATTCAAACAGCCTTAATGGAACCTCAAAGATTTTTGTTTGGAAAATTATTTATTTGACCATGAATATTATTCATATTCTTATAGAAACCATCTCAAAAACTAGTACTCAAATTGTAGTCAGCTTGCAGCTTGCAGGTTTGGGCAGGATTGTTTGATATAGAATGTCAGTGAGAAGTCTATTTTTGGCCCCTACATGATTCTTTTATCAAGAGTTTTGGTGTTTCTTGAGACAAAATGCAGGTAGAACAAATCCAGCCCATCATTTCCCCTTCCAATTCCCATTGCCGAATGCTATTTCTCCCTTATATCTCTCAATTACGTTTTAATCAAACATTCCGGCTCTGATCTCTCGGGTCACTTTATTTTAGAATGGCACTGTATTGAGCATCTTGCTTTTCATTATACATCAATATCCAGCAATAATAAGCCGGGGCTTATTTTTTCATCAGACACATTCTAGCTTCATCTACCGAAATGTATTCAGATAATTAAGCACCAGGGACTCAGTTATGAAGACAGGTAGGTGTGTCTTTAAGTTAATTGACTGCTTGGCCACTCGTACTCAGGCAGAAGTCCACTGGGTAAAGATAATTTACTGTACTGTACTGTCTTGTTCTAAAGAATATCAGTGGTCAAAATAAAAGTTGTTTTGATTTACCCACAACTATATGCCATGTTTATACAAAACATATTAGTATAATATCAATCATGTAAATATATTAATGTATGAAGCTAGAGTCATAATTGGACATTAATGGGCGTGACTAATGCAATTATATTTAAAAGTCTAATGTATGCAAAGGTTTCAATAGACATTATACGGCAGCATCATGACTTGCAGTACTTAAACAAATTCATGTTTGACTCATTATTTCAAGCTCACTTGAGGCAATGCATTAAAGTTCCATGACTTATGGTACAACGGTCTTCCACATCCACCCAAACAACCACGCTGTCGAGGGTTCTCGTTAGTGACCCACTGTGGGCGCGGAGGAACGGACATAGTGTCCAGCTCGGGCTTCTAGGAAGGAGGCCTTGAGGGTGACCTGTGCTTCTTGTTGCATCACAGGCTACACTTGCATAAGCAGCGAGCCATTACCCTCAAATCACCTCTATGCTGAAAGGACACTCATTACAGACAGATCGACCAGGGCTGTAAATCCACCCTTCCAAAACGAACACTGGGAACTTCTCTACTTATTTCTGTTTGTGATTGAAAACTCAGGTAGGTAACCACAGGCGGGACGATTTGTTTTGCAAACAGAAAAATTTATGAAGCTGTTGAAATCCCCCGTTCGGCACAGAATCGCTCTTTGAGTGAACAGGTTGCTTTGTAATTATATTCCTATTTGATCTCACCGAGAAGCCGTCACGGCAGTTAATGTCTGCGTATTGATTGTGTGCTCTAATAAGCCTGGTAAGGTACTGGTAAACACTGTTTTCAACTATGAAAATACAATTATGATTCCATCACACTCCCTTACTCTCAATGTTTGTTTCTATCCCACAATCCCCCCAGCCATTAGTCGACTGCTGTGAGTAAAGTAAGCTGTAGCTTGTTTGGCTACGCCGCTATCAGGCCTGCATGTTAATAAGACCCAGGGCTTCGTCCAGTCACTTCCTCTACACCTCCTCCTCCCAGCGGTCTCGTCAGCATTTCCATAAAGTGAGTCAGACGCTTCCCATTTCAGAAAACTGTCTATAACAGTTTGTGTCGTCAGGTGGCAAGGCTCAGGCTCCATCTCTCTCTCTCCTACTGCCAAGACCAAAATGCAGATAAAGTTCGGAGGCTTGATTGGCATGCTGGCTACCACAAAGTAAGCCCAACATGTGATCCAAAAACTATCTTGGAATTGTTTTCACTGTGTACTCATTGGTGGATATGTAATCGATACCGACGACAGAGTTCCATTAATTAGATTCCGCTCAGAGCAGGGCCGACAGCACGGGGGCCCCACAAAGCAGCTGTGCCCCGCCCACCCCCTTCCCTTAACATAACATCATGTCTATTAGCACATCTAATACAATTATCACATTTATTTTCTTTGAACAGTGTGCTGAAACCGAATAAACTACAGGAAATGCAATAGTAAATGTTTCATTGCGGGGTCCCAAACACTACTTTCGACAATAGTTTTTATTATGAATAACGATATCAGAAATGGTTCAATTACGCTTAGACTTTTGACGCAATCACAGAGGCCATCAGGAAAAAACGTTTTGACCGTTTGCTAGAGGTTTATAGGGCTTTTCTTTGAGGCCTGATAGACTACCCACTGTAAGAAATAAAGATACCAAAATCAAGGGAGGAAAGATACAATGCGTATCACTGAGGTGGTACCTTCAAGAGTACACCTGATGTACCCTTTTCATTCTGATAAAAAACATTTCTGCAACCCTCCATGTGAGAACTGCCAACTCATTTGACCAACTAGTCCAGGGAAGGGGCCGTCCCAGTGAAAATGTTTTTGTCACTTTCTCTGTCTTTCTGATTTAGACACCAACATCTTAAAGTGACGAGTAGTATGCCTTGTAACATATACCTGGCAGGATTAGGCTGAGCGAAATTATTCTTCAAATCTTTTTAAAAATATATATTTGTATTTAATTATTAATACTAGATAATATTTTTTACTCAGCGGGATAAACCTAAACAAATTTTTAAATGAATATAAATGAATATTAATAATATAATTGTAAATAAGGCTTTATTGCATGAATGCAACTTATAAGCAGTTAATAGGTAATAGTTTATGTAAATTATGTCTACCTTCTATTTCTGCCAATGTTTGCACCCTTTCAGCGACCCTGATATAACATAATTTGTCTGATAATTATTTCTGCACTCAAACAATTATGGGCAAGGCTTGAAACTTGTAGAATAAGTGTTCTTTTAAGTGAGGTCAATAAACCACTGAAATAGGCTACTCATCAGGTATATAATTGCATACAGATTTTTGCACTTGGATCTCTGCCCAAAAGCTCCAGCATGAATTGAATGTTTATAGAAATTATTTATTGTTCTCAGGTTCTTTTGGAATTTATAATTCCTTTTTAGTAAAATAATCTTCATTTCATTTCTTGATCCAAATTGAAAATGAAACCAATTGAAACCATCAGAAACATTGTTAAGGATGAAGTTCATACAAGAAGCACCAAAACAAAAAACACGAAAGCAAATAAATGCCATACATGGAGTTAATTGATCTTAACCTCAACAGGTGTCCTGTAGGCCTAATTGTGCCTGTGCACCCTTTCCGACGCTGCTTCCCAGTCCCCTTAACACTTGAGGACTACCATGTGTAAATGAAAAGCACGGGCTTATTGTTTCCGTGCCAATGTGCGTGTTACATTAAGACAAGTAGCCCTAATCATTAACGCGAGAGAAATTTAAATGTCCGCTCCTGTCTCGGGAGAAGGAGTCGTAGTAGCCGGTTTTCAGTTGCTAATACCTACAGTTAAATGCCAATAAAGCAGCCAAAAGTGATCTGAAGCAGAAAATGATATTTGCACTTCAACAACTCACACGTGCCAAAATGTACTTTTCTTGCTTCCGAATGTTTTATAACATCATTTTCAAAGCGAGAAGAAAAACACCTTTCCGATGGCATAAGGAAAACAAGTGGATTAAAGTGAAGGAAATTCATGCACCTTTAGCCCTACTGAGAAAGCAGCTTAAGTCTGGGTGAGTTAATTTTTTGCTGCTGTTTTGGATATTTTGTTTGTTGTATGCATACAGTACTCTGACGTAGGCCTACTGTGTGGTTCCTGCTACTGTGTTTCTGCTATTTGGGATTTCGTTGCGTGTCTATACTTACAGGACTTAAAGGTCCGATTTGACTGTACTATGTTACTGGGTTTTTAATCTGTATCGCGCGTAATGAGCTTTTCCTTATGTTATGTGTAATATACATTCACTACAATGTGTCTGATGAAGGTGGTTTATCCACCCGCCGTGGTGTTTTTAATTGTCTCGACTTTAAGCATAGGCCGAGGCATATCGTTCGTCACCATACATCCTCACAATGAGCTGAGTTGCAGTTGCTTCTTGTTCCTGCTGATGGAATTGTTAATAGAAACAGTGAGGACTTGATTACAAGACCGTGAGTCAGGCTGTGCTTGCATTTAGATCGAAAAACAACAGTCTGTTGAGTAGGTGTGAGTTACTGTGATGCGGCCTTAAAATAATAAAGTTCAAATATACATGATTTTTTTGCTTAAGACTTGAAGTGTTTTGTTGACCCATATGTTCCGCAATTAATTAGTTGGACTAAAAAGTTAGATAGCAAAAAAAAAGTCAGGGATTGAAGTAAGCTAATTCTTAAGATAACAGAATATCAATAGAAACGGGCTATTCCAACCTTATTTCTGGCCAGCTGTCATCCAGTCTAAACAACGGCTCCTTTATGCCTGCTATAGACGGTGTCCATTGCCCTGAACCTGCAACATGCACACAAGTTGACCTCTGGAATTCAGCTTTGATATAAACTTGTTCATAATTTACCATTAATCCCACACTATAGTATAGTGGGATGTAAAGGACCTAAGTAACATGATGGAAAGGCATAAAAGGTGTTGTGTAATATAAGCCTACTGATAGTGGTGTAACAGCCTTGTCCTTAGCATTTGTTTTACATTTGTCTGAAAGTGTGTGTATCAAGAATGCTGTGTGTGTGTGTGTGTGTGTGTGTGTGTGTGTGTGTGTGTGTACATATACGTGTTTTTGCTCAGCGTGCTCCGCCATTGAGACTTTTGCAAATGTTTTCAAGTTTGGCCCTTTTTGTTTGGTCCACAGCAAATGCGGATTTCCATCAACAGTGTACACTTGAACACCGCATGGCACTTTGGATCACTACCTGACACAATAAGATAGTATTTTTAAGTGGTCATTTAAAGAAACATGGTCTGAGACAGATGAATCAACAATATGCCCCTAGTATATGAAAAACACAGAATGATTGTTATGCAAGGAATAATCAAAGCTTCTAGTGTCTTTCAGAGCTCGCTTTTTCTTTCATTGTACTGTATTATATATTTTTTTATTCCATTAATTCCATTTATGCTAGCCATGCTCCTTTACAGTCCACGGTTGACTTCATCCTCTAAATAAAGCTTGTTTGATGTCCATAAGTTCTTTTACTTTCCCCATTAGTACTGGGTTGTTTGCAGATGCATATGAATGCTTTAAGAAACTATTTCATTTTTGATAATTGTGGAGAGAGAGAGAGAGAGAGAGAGAGAGAGAGAGAGGTTTTAGGAACCGAACAAATCTCAGGCTACAATTAGTTCCTTTACACTACTACGCACATGTGCTTGACAGATTTTTGATATTTTTTTTGGAGATATATATATATATATTTATTTATTTATGCTCACTGTAGTCAGTCGCCTGCAAAGGATGTTGCGGAAGTATCAACTTTCTAACAGCCCCTGGCAAAGGCAGGAGGAAACCCCTATCAGAGCGGAACCTGCTTAGCCAAAGACTCCTGAAGAATTACGGTTTAACAGTAATAAAGCCATCCAAATATGCAGCTCCTATATTTGTTTGAGCCCTGGAATAAACATGATTATTTGGAAAAGCCTAATGTGATTAGCCATACAGAGGGTGTAAGCCTCCGTAGGCCCTTCGCAAGGGCGGCTGATTCAGCTGTAATCGCCCAGGCACCAATCTCCCAGCAAGGCGTCCGGAAGCCATTATCAGCCGGTTCATCCCATCGTCGTCTTGGCAAGACCGAAAGGTCACACTTCGTTCTCTCAAAGACATGATATGGGTCACTGTCATATCAATGCATTGGCTCCTCAACAAGCATATCATTTTCATTCTGTGGAGCTGCAGTGGCAGCCACCATTGGTGGCAAGGAGTAGGACGTGGAGAATAATGGGCCCAAAAGGAAGTGCTGTCACTGTATAACAGACGACTATGTTTAAGATGCATGCTAATAGAGCAAAGCATTCATAGTAAAGAAGGCACACGGGAAATGTTGAGTCCATACGCATTCATACAGATGAACGTCTGTGATCAGAATTCAGCCATTGCTTTTAAAAGTTGTGTATTTGCGGTCTATGATGGGATGGGTAGGAATATTGTTCTTTTTGGTTGCATGATGTGCTTGGCCTGAGCTTCAGCAGGCACTAAGCAAGATGCTAGGTGCTGAAGCTAAGCCTCAACTTGCCCCTGGCCAATGTTACCCCGGGTTAAGAGGCGCTTGTACAAGCGGATGTCTCAAGCAATTCAGGCTGCGAACCCACCCACGATCTGTGCATTCTGTATATACCCCTTCACCAATAAGACTTTACGCTGCAAATTATAGTTCTGCCCACAGTGCCCGAATCAATACTGCAGTTGTGTACAAATCAAATTCCACCCCTTACACGATTGCCTAGTTAACCTCGCCTGTTCCCCTTTTAACTCCCACTTACATTTATCACACAGGCTAATCCGGCTAGTTGACTGCATCCTTTGAGAGCATCCGCCGCATGGTTGGGAAACATCAGCATTTCTCTTCCTTCAACCATTGATTTATTTTTCACTGGCATTTCCCCTGTACTCAGGCCGTTCAGGGCGGTAATTGTAAGGTGCCACTTCACTGCCTTCTGGTTCACTCTTTAATATTTAGTGCATTTTTCATTGGAGAGTTTGTGAAGATGGGCATGTTTTTCTGTTATTTTCTTCACTTTTTTCCAACTTCACAGGATACCCTTGAAAATTATGTATTCAATATTGATTGATAAGAGAGAGAGAGAGAGAGAGAGAGATTTTAGGAACCGAACAAATCTCAGGCTACAATTAGTTCCTTTACACTACTATGCACATGTGCTTGACAGATTTTTGATTTCCCCTTGCACTTCTCCTACGGTGAGGAGTGCGTAATTAGCAGTAAGCGGCTGAAGACATGTGGTCATAGCCTCATTATCAGGCCACTCCGTTGTTCACAAGGGCAGAAACCGGAATCAGCCAGGCTGACGTTAATATGAGGCTCAATGACAACGGCAGACAACATCTGTTTTCCTGGTGAGTGCGTGCACCCCAGTGCTAATTGCACATGTCAGAAGATGCAAAACTATGGGTCTCTGGTAAGTTCTCTTTCGGCTTCAGTTAAGCCGCTTGGGGGATAAACTGAGAAGAAATGGCCAGAAGCAAAGAAAATCACATTACGCTGCAATGACTTGCGCTGGTGATGGTGTGTTTCTGTCCACCTTAGGCAGACCATCCGCAAAATAGTCTAAAATGTCATTCTGAAGGCAGCTGTCATTTCAGGGGGACGTGACAACAGTAATCCCTGGTTTTAAAATAGAACGTTTTAGTTATTCACCGTTTCCCAATCCATATGAGCATACTGTCACATCAGTCAACATCCCATTTTAATTTACATAATCTAGTCTTTTAACGTGCATGTTATTTTCACAGTTTCAACTTAGCTGGTGCTTGCACACCAAAAAAACGGAAAAAAACATTAGCCATTCACCTCTCTGTAAAGCTGCACGGGGATTTGTATTTATTTGCACATTGTTTGAGACACTCCCCAACAAAGGGGACGACACATATAAAACATTCAAACCAAAATGTAATATCTGTCATGTATGTTTTGTCTGACGAACGGGCATACCAAAATAGTTAGATTGTAAAGTGAGATTGTAATGGCTACAACTAATTATCCCTATCACGGATATCACAAATTTTCCTGCTAACAGTCGCCCTTGTTCACTGCGTATATTTTATGTGTTGAGTGCCCCTCCCTCAGGACCAATAGCCCGTCTACCGTGATCCTCGATGTGTTCCTTCACCGTTAATTTTATGCAAGCCATTTATCAACCAGCTGTTTCCAATCAGTCACCAGATTAAGTACCTACGGCAATAAATGGGACTTTATCATTCATGAAAAGATTTGCATGGCAAAACCTCCTTTGCTTTGCCAGGAAAGATTAAGTTGTAGGTCAAAAGAAGAGTCAATGTAATATAAGGCCCATGCAGTTGAGAAACAATTTGGCAACTTAATAATCAGAAATGGCCAAGTCATTGCTTTTTTAGATGATACAATGATGATTTATATAAGCAGGAATGGCCGTTGCAAGCTGCCATAATGGTATGTCTTCATTTGCAAAAGGTAATTGAACAAGGCTTGATTGTACATTGGCCCCATGGTAAATGTTGAACAACCTACGTGTACCGTGACTATTCTGTCATATCAATTATGCCTTTACAAACATAATTAAAAGCAACACATTTTGAAGCTTTACCATAGGGGTGTAGTAATAAGTGGTGTATCCAGGTAACTTCAAGAGTAACTTTTTGATATCGAGTGTAACCCAATTAACCCGTACTACGAAAGGAGGATCAGTTTTCCCCGAGGTATGCTGTCATGGTCATTAACGTGGCATCTCTAAACTGCTTCGAGCAGGTTATCTTTTTGTTTAACTTGATGTTACCCTTAATATGGAGCTCTATGATGCCCCGGTCCAAAAATGTGTACTGCTTATTTTTTTAAGCTGTTTGACTTGGACATAAAGATCACATTTTTGCTGGTCTTTGTCTAAGTCATTCAAGATTTAATACTTAATTTCACAACAAATAGTAAGTGTTCATATTTATATAGCCTCGGTTCCAGCTTTCTGCACGTTAGTTCAAAACCCTGGGGAAGTTTGACAGCCGAAGTCTGTATGAAGGAGGTGGAGACCAGCAACTTGTTACCATTCAAAAAAAAGGAATTAAGTATTGCATTGGGCGGAACCTCAAGGACAGAGGTGTCTTACTGCTAAAGTGCTCCCCCATATTGGAAAAGAGTCGCACAAACCAGGAAGAGGGTCTGTAAGAAATACATTTGGAGGGATGGCCATGGAGTCAATAATAATAATACATTTAATTTATAGAGCTCTTGCTTATTTACTTTCATTTGCTAATTTAAAAGTGTAGGTTTGTGCTAAAAACCTTTACTTTCAGCAGTTTAATAGAAACGTTTTTTTTTTTTTTTTTGATAATTTCCAACGCGCTTTCCGCTGGGGTTGCAGATTAAATGATTGTTAGAATTAAGTTATTCTGAACCCAATAGCATTACATTTATACAGGTACAGCCTGCGGGAGTAGTAGATCTTGAATAATTAACAGTCAATTTCAGAGATGTAGCCCATGTGTAGGCTTTAATTGAATTATCCAAATTATTATTGGCATATTTAGACTATTTCACATGTCCTTACATCGTGGTCAAATTACAAATAAAAGAAGAGTCCGTGAGACAAAATAGAGCACATGCGACAAGAACAGTGTTGTTACAAATTTACCCTGACGGCAATGTGCTGCCAATATTAGCCGTTAGCATTTCTTTAAACTGCTCATATCCTGACATTATCAACGTGCAGTCCTCCGGGGGAAAATATGGAGCATGAGCCATTGGGCAAAAACTCTGCCTGTGTTGCCGACCGCGCCCCCTTTATGCGAACGTGCACAAACTAGGTAAACTCTATTTGTAGTACAGGCCTCGGATCTCACGTTTTAATATTGCATATACTAGATGCGATGTGGATAATCTTGACGCCCTCAATGTAATGTTCGCAGAGTTGATTTATCATAAGAGGTGTTTGACAGGATTTCCTGTTTCATGTATTCATCTCAATCTCATATTACATCGCATCCAGGCATACACTATTGATTCTCGTATGCACCGTTCATCATCCCACTCAAAATCACCAGCGTTTATAACCAACGTAAAAAGCTTGACGACCCCAGCTGCCTCAGTCAAAGGTCAAGCTGTTCGCAGCTGGCCATCAAAGGGTGCACATGTAATCAGGGCATGGAAGTGGGAGCTTGGCCAATCATTCAAGAATTAATCAGGCCATCCTTATGGACCTGCTCTTGTTCACTGGTTGCCCAACAATCCTTTCCTTTTTTCTCTATTGGCTGACAAAAGGTGCTCTGTGCAGTGTCTCGGCATTAATGGGTCTACATCATGAGATTACCTTACCAATGCTCATCTGTGATTTGCGTGCTGATAAGACTGAAGGGGTGCATGCTCTCTTGCTACCTCTCAGTAGGTACTCTAATACACGCATGCGTACACACACAAACACAGAAACACACACACCGCTCTCTCTCTCCTTGTTTATTCTAGTCAGTCTGTCTCTCTCGCCCGCTCTCTCTTTCTCTATCACCAAACTAAAACATAAACACACACACACCAGCGGTGTCTTATTCAAGTTTATAATTTGTCCTTCAAATGCTTACAGATGCATACACACATCTATCCATACAGACTGAGACAGTCTTTTTGTGACATTTTTGATTACAGTGATAACCATGTTGAAAAAGCTAAATAATATTATTTTGTTATCAAATAACAAATTGTCAAAACAGTCAAATGAATCACGGCCATGGAGGCAATGTGTGCTGGCATTTCATTTTCTCATTACATTTATTTCCCAGTAAAGGCTGTTTGTCAAGTTCCTGTCAGTCAGAGTATCCAGCCTCCCAATACTGTTGCCAATAAAGTTTTAAGTGGCCAAAACCTTCACTGGGAAGCACTTGTTTTCCTCATCATATATCCCCTGCTGAAGTCTTTGGTGTGTGTGTGTGTGTGTGTGTGTGTGTAAAAGCCAAGAGAGACCACACAAATACATTCTATTTTTACATGAATTAAATGGGTTGGTGTCTGAACCTTTGGCTCGGCACCCCTTGTGAATATGCACTGTGATGAATGAAAGGGCAGATCACTCAAAATGGCTGCAAAGAGGTGCGAAGCAAAGTGCAGAGGAATTCACAAGTCTTCAAATAAAAAGTGCAGCATCATGATTTGCTCCCTCATGTCCTTTGTCACTGCCTCCAAACGGATGACAAGTCATAAATATCTCCTTTGTAGTGTTGTTTGAGTCATAGGGAAAGCCCTCTCACGACCCGCACAGCAAAGCGACAGAAATAAAAAAAGGTGCTGAGACAAAACATTGTTTCTACGGAGATGCACATCGGAGCAAACAATTGATTTCACATGGTGGCACAAGCTTTATTCACAGGAGGCTATATGGACTGTTAAACCACAAGCTAAAGTTACTCGATTCTGCAATCCTTTAACACCCTTATAAGCGAATCCCAGCCATGGCTATAATCTACCACGATAAAAGTTTAGCTAACTCGATTTCACCCTGCATGCGGTTAGCATTTCAATATATTGGAAGCCCCATCCAAAAAAAGGGAGCATGTTTCTTTTGCACAACTTGACTGTTTTATCTCATCTTTTTTGATGCCAAGCAATGTCATAGATTTTGTCTCATAACAGGTAGCAGTCCATTTTGTGTTTCAATTTGCCCAATGCATGGTCCACGTTAGTTGTACTTCAGCTGGCAGCAAGTAAATCTTCCCTCTGTAAACTTGCTTCCCGACTGACACCGTTGAGCTGGTTTGTTGGGTCACAGCCAAGTGATATGAGGATTCAAATGAAAGGATTGGGCTTGAAGAGCTATTTAGTTGGATGAGAGCATGGCAAAATCGGACCTGTATTGTTTACCTAATGGTAGCCGATGGCATTGAATAGACAGCTACCTTGCTCCAAGCCCGTTACACGGCACACTTAACAGGGAAGGATGCTCGGGCCGTTGATGGCCAGGTGGTAGTTATTGTCCGTAGAGCAACAGCGGAGCATATGATTATCAAAAACAATGGGCGGTCAAACTAAGCCCCTTGCTACGCCTAGTTACTTGGTATTGATGCCTCTTAATGTGAGGGCCATTTATAAAGTGGACAGCAGTGTTACACCACCACCACCACATCCCTGCAACTGAGTTGCCTTGACATGTCCATAAAGCCTGTCTTTTATGCATCGCTATGGCAGGCTGTTTTTGATGGCAGTTTAGCACACCTGCAATCGGTGAGATTGTGTGGAATAAAGAAGAAATGAGAAGTTGCCTATGACAAGGATTTCAGAACTACCTTGGCTGAAATGAACGAGGGAACAATTGCAGTGTTGTTCTTGTTGTTGTTATTATTCCAACTCCAATTCAGAAGACGCTTCATTTCGTAAGGCCACATCCGAAATAGTTTTGAAAACATTCCACCTCTTACAAGTTTTACGAGGGCTTTACGTCTTTGTGAAAGGAAAAGGCTGCTTTGTTTTTATCCCCACTGAATTCCGTGTTCTGGTTTTTCAATAAGCCATTTAATCCATTCAGTTAGTAACTAAGATTGATGGATACGTATGAATGTATCTTTCTTGTGTATTGTTGTAAAGCACCTTGTTTTGTCATGATTGTCTCTCACTGCCATCTATTTGATGTTATCTGTGAGACAAGCGAGGCGATTAATAGCAATACTTTCCTCTAACCTAATTGGGACATGTATGATGATTGAAGCGATGATAAAGTCAGCACATGGGATCACAACTGTTATCGTGATGGATCAAGAAACCCAAACGACATTGCCATCTGAGGAAAACACACAAAGTTTTATGACGTTAACTTGGTGTGAAGACAGTGGACAACATTAGAGACTATGTATTTTGTCTGAATGACATGTCCAACATACTTATTACAGCAGCGGTAAAAAAAATCTATATATAACGTTTATTTTCTCGTCAACGCCCAAGATCATGGTATTTTTCTTATACACACACCCTTTAGATATCAGGGGTAGTATTTCACCCTGCCCCCTTTCCCCTACTCTTTATGTCAAGACAAAAAAATGCATGGCCCCTGAAAGCTTTGTCAGTGTGATGCTGGAAATCCATCAGCCAGCCGAGTGCCACGCATGAGGGCATCCTGTCAAGTCTCTCACAGAGGAAAATGGCCCCCGCCCTTTAATTTACCGCTTCAGTCGATGGAGGGCCCATTGATGCAGTCAAAACTAACTAGCCAAGCTCAGGGATCCAGCTTTTTCTTTTCTGCCTTCTGCAGCTGTGCAATCTCGATGCTCATAGCTTCTATATCTCGGTTTGGACACCCTTTTAGGACCGGAAAGAAACACGAGGAGGGGTGGGTGGAGAATGCACTTTCCGAGACAGGAAAGCAGCAGGTGTTTCATCATTAGCGTGCTGGAAAGGGGGGTATCTCTGTCGGTCTCCATGCACTTCAACTGACAGGCTGAAGGCGCAACCCTTCTTCTTGTTAACGCGTCGCTCGCTAGAGGAGCACATTGTTGCCGAAGGTGAAATTGTAATCATTACTTTCCCAAATTAGTGCGTGAGTCCGTATGCTTTTCCTTTTGATTTGGACGCTACGTGCCGGACAGCTTTTTGGAAAAGGTAGCATGGCTAGCCATCTGGTAGATAAAAGTCTGTCCTGTGTGCATCCATGTTCACTCTCATCGTCATCATCATTGTCATCTCCATGGCAAGTCCACAATGGATATAAGACATCCGTAACCCCATTAGCACCATCGCTAGCCTACTACATGTTGCCTGCTAATGTTGGACAAATATGGACTTTGGATTACATAAGGTCACATATAGACATATTTTGTTTTCCCCCTTGTTGATCAATTAATAAACCAATGCTTTGATCGTTCCCTAATGCAATTCTGAAACTGACACGTTTCGCATGCACGTTTGAGTCAAATAACAGTAGGCTTCTCCTCATTTAGGAAGGACTCAAACCTTTTCTGTTGCCTAGGGGAAATTAATCTGTTCAGCGTGGCACAGTGTGAGCCAGCAAGCTCCAGCTGGCCTAAACAGGCCTAAAGGAAAGCGTTGAGAGAAAAATGCAGGTCATCTCCCCAAGATACTGGTGTTGCGTTGACTTAATGATATCCTGTCTGCTCTCTGAAATTGTTATTTAGACAAAATACTCAAAATCATGAAGCATGAAAGAGTCTGACACTGTTGTATTTTTCGATTTCTTCCTATTTGACTAACAGAGATTTGTTTAGTTTGATGATCGATAAAAACACCCACGAGAGCATTTGCCGAACGACTGGCAAGCTTTGACTTGATCGATTAGATACTTAGTCTGGGTTTGTTTTTGCTTCCTTTAGTGAAGTGGAGACAAAAACGGCATTATGAGGTGATCCAAAAGAAAATTCAGGACAATGCGTGGAACAGATCCTATCTTTTATAAGATATCAGAGATGCAGTCTTCCTCTTCGACACAATGCATCATGTTTACCTCACTGTATGCCTACCGTCTTTGCTACTGCAGTAAACAAAAGCACATGTGCTCTCACTGAGATCACATGGAGTCACATGGAGTGTTGAAGTACAGAAGATTGATCTAAACGAGTATTATGCACATGTATGTATGTATGTATGTATCCCCATTTTGTATTTCCATATTTGCCAATATCAAAACCCTGTGTATGTAAAAGATGCACAGAGTGAGAAACCCAACTTTCGTGAGTCAGGGGAATGAGGGGCTGTGACTAAAAGAGCATGGTGATTACTACATACTTGTTCAATAAATGAGGTATGTGTGCTTTTGGACAACACAACCAAATTGGTGACCCTTCTTTGTTTCCAAGCAACATTTTTTTTTTTTTATTGAAACACCTTTTCTAGTCAACACTTATTTAATTTTCTTTCTTCTGTTGATTAATGACAAAGCCCTGTCTACGGTAGTAGAGGAAATGGTTAAACTGGTGTGTGCTAAATGTGTATGGCCTTGACTGTAGGCCAGTTGGTTGGTTTGCAACAGAGGGATGTATAATGTAAGGCTGCATTCACTGTTTTCAGTTTTTACTATTTGTATGGGGCACAATAAGTCATGTGAATAAATGTGATTGTGGGGAATGAGACAGATCCTTTTAAGACCACCTTTATAACAGCTTTTTTAAAGTCAATTGCGACTGTGTGCCTCACTATGAACCATATTTATCTATATTTATTTATGGATTGATTGATTTATAGGGATAGCCTACTGTTTCTTCTTAGCCTATTTTAAAAACTGGGTTTATTGCAAAGGTGAGCTGTGGATTATTGCTTGCTTTGTGTGTTGACGGCGTAACCAAGGTAACAAGGGATTGCTGTTTTGAGATTGAGCCGATACCGTAGCGCAGACCTACAAACTGTACTATTTGAGAGGAAGAAGGGGCCATACTGATCTGTTGCGACCAAAGCTATCTCCCCGACCCCACCTCAATGATTCCAGATCCACTCTCAAACAGACGGCATGTGAAAGCATATCCATGGTAACAAACAATTATTTGCGACACCGACAATTCATGTTGAATAGTTTCATCAGCGGCTGGCTGTCAAAAATGACATTCTCGTTCTCCTTCACCCAAGGGCGCAGGTTTGGTTCAGACATTGTTGGGGACATAATTATTTTGCGGAGTCATGGGAGTGAATAAAAGGACTTAACAAAAGCGTTCAAAATTATAAGTGGGGACAGTGGTCCCTCGGCATTGGTAGGGACATATCCCTATTGTCCTACCTTAAATCCACCCCCACCCCATTTGGTTATTCCTGCTCATCAAGCGTGCGATGCCCCAAAAGGCATGTTTGTGTAAGTAAATATAGCATACTGGAAATTGCACTATGAGTGGCGATGACGGACAGGAGTTAATCAGAGGGGAAGAATCTGCATGACTCACTGTCTAACCACTTATACCCCGAGTCTCTTTTACTACTGCATATATTATCAGCTGAACAACACTCTCTCATATAGCGCTTAGTATCAAATAGCCATTTGGTCCCTTAGAAAAGGCCAAGCATGTATCTGCGTAGTACCATTATTAGGGCCACACAACAAAACTATCTCAAGCTCTTGTTTTGGATGCAGAACCTTTGCAGACGCTTTGAGACCGTCCTTGGCTCCTCTCTCAGCCAAGTAGCCAGGAGCCGTGGCCAACTACAGCCTCAACTACAGGCCTCTCTCCCCATTGCTCGGACGCTGCTCCTCCCGCTGTCTCTAATCCCTGCGGTTGAATTAAGAGCAACGGGGAGGCCGCGGTGCTCCCGGCCTGTTGGAAGCCATTAGCGTCAATGCTAATGCACTGCCACTGTCCACTCGTCATGCCCCTCCAAGCCTCGTTGGCCTGTCAGATAGGGACTCTGTCTGTCCCCTGTGACGCCTCCGCCGCGCCTCCGCACAGCCCGAGGGGTAGGGGAAAGCAGAGCGGCCCTCTCCGTAAGAGACTGCATACGTTGGAACAGGCGGAGGCGAGACTCTCTAGGGGAGATTCACAGGTGGCGCTCAGCGCCGTGGCTTTCGAAGGCATGGGGCTCCACGCACAGTCCTGGAGAGTTTCTAGACGGCCTTGCAGAGGGGAAGGGGTGCTGACGCGTGGGAGCACGAGTGCTGTTAGGCTTTCCTGGTGCGACAGAGTGTGCAGCCGATTATTCTAATGGGTGTATCGGTCGGCGCTCTTGAATTAGGGATGGGGAGGACTGGCCCGCCGGCCCGGGGTGCATCTCGGTGTCTCAACTGTCGCTGTCTGCTTTACCCTTCAGTGAGCACACTTCACAAAGTGCTGCTTTGCATCATCCCACTGACCTGCCCTTGCCCACGTTGTGATTTACGGTGCAGGGTGTAAGCAACTGTATTTAGTAATGGTCAATTTATGATCGGCCAATAGTTCAACCCTTCGAACACGCTCAATGATTCGGAGTTCTAACCTTTTTGTGTTGAAGAACACCTCATTTTACAGTACCTCTCTTGCTGAATTTTATCGACCTACCCGGCGGAATGTCTGTGGCTAACAACCGTTAGCAAGCCTTGGTGGCTGCAATGCTGACGTCATTTCGTAGCTTCCCATACCAGCATCCTCCTCACCGTGTTGTGACATGTTGATTTTCTATGGATTGTCAAAGCTGGCCATAGGATAGCTTTGGCACAGAACTCATTCTATGGTGTGTGTGTGTGTGTGTGTGTGTGTGTGTGTGTGTGTGTGTGAGAGAGAGAGAGAGAGAGAGAGAGAGAGAGAGAGAGAGAGAGAGAGAGAGAGAGAGAGAGAGAGAGAGAGAGAGAGAGAGAGAGAGAGAGAGAGAGAGAGAGAGAGAGAGAGAGAGAGAGAGAGAGAGAGAGAGAGAGAGAGAGAGAGAGAGAGAGAGAGAGAGAGAGAGAGAGAGAGAGAGAGAGAGAGAGAGAGAGAGAGAGAGAGAGAGAGAGAGAGAGAGAGAGAGAGAGAGAGAGAGAGAAGGAAGCAGGGGGTATACTGCGTATTCTTTTTGTGTGTTATTGTTAGTTTGTGTAAGCCTGGTAACGCTCACCTGAGTCCGATAGCTTACTTGAATGCCTGTGTTTGCCTGGTTTTCTGAGCATGTGTGTGATTGAGGGTTAGTGTTCTCTAACTACTTGGCTGTAAGTGCCGGCTAGCGTCGTTATAGTTGGCAACATTGGCTTTGTGCATAGTGGTGAGAGGTCCGCAGCTGGCTGGAGGGCCAAGCGAGTGGTAAAGGATTGCTTTGTTTGCAATTATTAGTCATTGTGCCCTGTGGAGGAGACGCCGCTCTCAGTACCTCTGCTGGGACTGGGTGTTGTAGCACTACTTTTGATCCATGTTTGTGCCAGTGTTACATATTAACAAGTTAAGGTTGGTAACCTTTCTCACAAAGAATTTGATTTATCTACTATTTATGTCCACGTGCAGTTTGTGTCTATATGTATTATTTTTAAACTGGATGCAATTATATTATTCAAATTTGTATGTGTGAATGCGCGCACGAGCGTCTGTGCATGTGTGCTTTTGTGTTGTGTGAATATTATCCAGCCTCCAGTCATGAGTGTAGCACTGCCACACTCTACGCCCCCCCTCTGCGCCCCCCCTCTGTCTCTCCCGGCACTGCCGAGGACATTAGCATGCAGTATTTCACCACCATGCTCCATTTATGCGCAGCCATCTCTGTCCCCACCGCCCTGTAATACAAAGTTTTATTGAGATGAAGGGGATAATAGTTGTAAATGTGGTAGCTTTGCGGCTTGTGCACGGCCCGTGATGTAGACTCGCCTGGGGACAGCGGGCCCCCGCTCAGTGATTCCTGTGGAAGTAAGCCGCTAGTGTGGCGGTGTGGGTCTACACACAGTATAGACATGTTTATTCTAAATAGAATAAGCATACAGTATATAATAGTGTGCAGTTGTTACCATGATCAAGTAATCAAGCAAAAATGTTTCCGTCTTGTGCTAACGTTAGCCCACGTAAACAGTGCGTTATAAACTGTCTTCCACTAGCCAATAGAAATAAATGTAGTGCATCTGCTGCTGTGATTTTGCGGCGCAGCACATATTGTGAATTGTGTGCCAGTGCACAGTGTGTGCAAGTGCGCTGTGTTAGTTAGTAAGTATGTGTGGCTCTTGCGGACAGGAGCCAGAACAAACCTCCCCTCTACTGGGTGGGCTACACATAAACATTTCAATGGAAGGAATAGCATAGCATCTGAGCACATTTAGGCAGAAATCGATAAGAACATTTTTGAAGTTGAGACTGCATTTGTATTACAACGTTGTACCAACGGAAACAATGCCCCCGCCGCTTCAAGCAACTTCGTGTCATCTGTCAAAAAACAAACAAAATCCAGAGCCAGGGCTCACTTGGGCAACACCGTTGCGGTTGTGTGTTTGACGAGCGACCAGCGTCGTTATTAAAAGGCGCAGATCCAACCGACTCGTTGTTCATTAGCCATTATGTCTTTCTGAAAGTCTCTCTTTATTGCATTTAGCACATGAAGAAAGCAGCCATGCAAATTCAATCAGGGCCCTATGATTAGGTCGTTGAATGATGTCTTGGAAATGTCTTGTTTTGACGACCATGGTTGAGACTCCATTCGCATCATGCTCACAATGAGTCACCATCGATGGCGGCTGGCATCATAGCATTAGTACAAAAATAATGGGCCATGAAAAGAGAAAGAGAGAGAGAGAACCTAAGAGCGAAGGGTCCAATTAGCACAACACCGTCTTAACTGTTGGCTTTCAGAAGCAAAACGACATTACAACTTAGAGACTTCAAGCCTTAAAGACCTGAAGCCAACAGCCGTGACCGTTCTATGTACTTTTCTTCTACGGTAGCCAGCTGCTGACCCGGTCATGGCTAGTTGTACTGTGCATTGTTTTGGGCTCCGGCTTTACCTGACACTGTGCAGTGTTTGCAAAATTCAAGTTGCTGCGCTCCGAAACAAAAGCATGATGGATAGACCCCTGCTGATCCTCTCGGCCTCCAAATAAGCTGTAACATAATTTGCCCGTTCTTCTGTGATTTCTTCCATGACCCTGTGCAAGGAACAATCAGCAAGTTTGAGGATAAGACTCTGTGCCAAGGTTCAAATATTCCCGAGGAGGGGAAGGAGAGAACACACGCCAGCAGAAAGGACTGACCTCGCTATAGATCCTTGGGACTACAACAAAGGCCGGCCTTAAAGAAATGCTTCCCAGATTTGCCTGTCCAAATGTTGTTTGGAAAATCAGCCAGAAATATGTGAACATTCAGCAGACACAGTTTAGATATCCCTAATTTCCTTAAGGTTATGTTTACACAAAGAACAATAAAAAAGCCAAGGCCTTGTAAGAAAAAAAGGAATTGGAGCATATTGAATTCAAGTATGCATACAGAAAATAGAACCAAAATAATTATGGTAGAGAGTACTGGAGCATTAAAGTATAACACTGGTCTCAGGGATGAGGTGATTCCTCCCACGTTTGTGTCTGCAAAACTGGGCCTGCTTTGCATTTTCCCTTATTCTCGGCTCCCCAGTGTATTCCACTACTGTAGATCAAGTCTAATTTCAGGGAGAAAAGGCCCGGCCAGCGCCTCTGAAGTCTGGCTGGACAGACAATTGCCTCGCTGTTTTTGCGACGAGGCCCCACTGAGTGAGGATCTGAGGAAATAATCTCGAACCGTTTGAAGTGCCTCCTTCTCCCCTCTTGTGAATTCTCCAGCCTTTGCCATTCTACTGAGCCCATCAGAGAGCGGGCAGCACCAAAGAAGACAGATTAGAGACCTGAATGCTCGCCGCGTCCACACAGAGGTGGCTTGTTGAACTCTGTCCAAGCTCCCCCGTTTAGCCCTCCACACATGGTTCATGTGTACATCGTTTTTGTCTGCATTGTGTACATGTGTGGGCATGTGCTTTTGCCGTGTATGGGCCTAAGTGTGCCAGTATAATTTGTGTGTGTGTGTGTGTGTGTGTGTGTGTGTGTGTGTTTGTACATTTATTACAGTCTGCATGACTGTGTATTTCAGAGTGTAAGCTTGTTAGCATCAGGCACAGCTAAGCGCCATTAACACATCAGTGCCTGCCAATTATCTGACAGTTGCCCATAGGTCACCACCCAATGGAGCAGAGAATGGAAACAGCAGGGGTGTGAGTGATGGGGCCTGTTGCCCGCGCCCTTTGTCCTTTCCACCTTCTAATTCGCAGAGTGCAATTATTATTACAACATGCCTCCCCTATTCGCCATGGTCAAATATATTTGCATCGCTGGCAGGTAGCCCTCTGGCCTCAGACAACCTCCTGGAGGGGAAAGAATGAGGTGGGCAACAGGAAACAAAGCCAAAAGACATGGAGGATCAATGGAATCCTCACCAGTGTCTTCAAATTACACTGCAAATAGGTGGCGTGACCGACCAGTCAATTTACGGGCAAAAACACTGCCTTACCATGACCTCATTTTAAAAACATATTAGAACTGCGATGAAGTTTCCTATTAGCCTATACCACGCATAGCCCACTTCTATAATACATTATACATCTTTACAGTTTAATCCTATCACAAGTAGAGATCCAGAGTGAGATTCTGTCAAAGGGCAGAGGGATGAGCTACAGCCAGCGAAAAGATCTGAGTAATGAGATGCAACCGAGACAGGCAGTTTTCCCAATACTCCGCCGCCAGGCTCGTCGCTGCATCGAGTTGCACCCAGTTCAGTTCACACTCGGGTCAAAGCGGCACTGCCAGCCTTTGATACCATTTTGTTTTGCCGGCACTTAAAACATCCGATACAGAGCCTCCTTCTCACCAAGGTCAAAACAGGGATCAGGGCCTGTGGCACAACAATCTAAAACTCTTCTACGCAATATCAATCAAAAATACAGAAATACATTGTTAAGCCAGGATGAACATATGTGTTCCTAGATACTAGCGTACGTGCTACGAGGCATGCATCGTTGCGCGAGTCATCTTTCAGGGGTCGAGTGCGAGATCCATGTATTTGTCTTGGCTGAGCGTCTCAGTTTCTCCCATAATTCCTTGACCGTGGCCCTTTTTAATGAGACATATCCCAGTGGGGGTTCCCCAGCCCAGTTACAGGCTTGATTTTGGTCACATGGACTCTAGGTGCTGAAGGCCGCTGGGGACCCATCATGTTTGCCTCCCTTGATTGCATTCAGACCGTTTATGAGCAATTGTGCCTGTCGATATTGGTGGGTGGGGGAGGGAGGGGGGGGGGGGGTAGGGTGGGGTTTGTCCTTAAAGTCTTCATGCACCGCGGCCGACTCCCTGTCCCTGGATGGCCAGCTCATTAAGCACACTCAGGTGTTGTGTTTAAAGTCCTGTTGCGGAGCAGATTTCCCACGATAGCTTGCGTCCGCAAATACCACCACTCTCCCCCACGCCGCCGTGTTATCCTCCCCTGCGGTGCCGTTCCCTCCTTCCCTGAGTGCAAAGAGAATTATGTGAGCAATTTGAACAGGAATATTGACTTGATGGCCTCTGTTTGCCACCTCAGATGTTTGTTAATAAACAAATAGTTTAAAGCAGACTTATTATATCATATGAATTATAGATGTGCAAATCTCTACTTGAAACGATTCTCGAATGTTAAAAACACAGTTGCTGCTTACCTGTCGAGGCAAGACCACAACGTGTTTTATACATGTGGCTTTTTATACCCAGATATACAATTTTGTTCGGATATGTTGGTTTCAATCAAGAGAGAATGATAGTCTCTAGGTACCCTCGGAAGCCAAGAGGCAAGGACCATTTGTATGAGAAGCATTGTTTGTCTGGGAAGAAGCGACAGACGAGTCTATCACAACAAATAAAGCTTTATCTATTGTTACTGTATTCTCATAGGGCAACAAGTTCTTCAATCACAGTTGTGAATGCAACTGATATCTTCACAGGAACTGTGTACACAAACACATGTACACATACATACACTGCCATACAAATATCGCATACTCCCACACATTGCACACAAAGGCAAACGTATAAACTATCTCGCTGTATAACACAAATGCTCACAATGTAATATAAATGTCAAGGATGGGGGCACTTTTCTTTTTAACTTCTGTCCTATAGCCTAAAGATGTTGAGCCAGGTTTTTCTGACGTAGATTGCTCATTCCCAGAAGCTATGGGGTTGGAAGGGAAAAACCAGCAAGTTTTACAAAAATCCCCACCCGTGAACCAAAAGCTGAACGAAAATGCTGGTTAAGTGTTCAAATGTAATTGCCATCCTATTGATGCATGACACATGTTTTCTACTGCCTACACTCCCGTTCATGTTGATATTTTTTATGTATTTGTATTTTGTGTCTGGGCCAAGTCACCCTCTCTCTCTCCAAACATTGTGCTCCTTCACAACAATTTACAATATGGCAGCTTTCATTGGATTTGTACCATATCAGAAGCAAAACCTCCATTTAAGCTCATGGGCAAAATATAAGCATCCTTGCGCAGTTAACGAACAGGTTCAGCTTAGACACAGACCTTTCCATTACCTGGCAACTATCAAGAAAAAAAATCTAATTCCTCTCACCTCTCTAAATCCCGAGGTTTAAAATGTTTTATCTTGAGTTGCCAGTGGTGTATGCATCGTTATTTGAAGGGACATTTTTGAAAAAAGTATCGCCTTGCTGCACGCCAACAGTTGCCTTTCATCAGCTTTCTGAGATGCTGGTAGAAATTTAGAGCATGCATTGAAGTAAGCCTTAAGTTTATAGTGCAACTTATTTTTCATACCTCTCCTAATGTGCGTTATTGTTGACATGTTTACCATAATAGATTATGCATTGTCCCATGAAAAGCACTGATTACAGCCCATATTTTTTTCTGGCTTGATTCAAATCACTGATCCGTACCACTGTAATCAGTCCATTTTTGTGTTTCAGGCTACTGGAATGGAATATGAAGTAAAGAAATCTAAGTACTGTATGTAGACTAATAACTGATAAATGTATCTCTTTGTATGTACGAACCTTGCTTTGCAGGATGATTTCCTTTTCAGTACCAGTATGACGCCCCCCATCACCACCACCACCACTACCAATGACTCTTTCTCTTGTTCTGAATGTGTAATAACCAGCTTAAATATTTCCATCAACTTTAGCCGTGGCACTTTTAACACAGTTTACTGTCATACCAGACTCATTCCAGTTGTTATGGAGACTGCATTTCATTCACTCATAATAGCTTCACCTTGGACATTACGCCTGATAATTTCAGGTAACCGCAATAATTTTTCGTAATCGTCATCATCTCCCATTATGAAGGGAATTCTTGGCCAATATTAGAAATTACGCAACATATAGATAGATGCTTTTTGGGGGCCTTTCCATCATGGCCTTGTTCCTGCTGGTAACAATTTGCAATTGCGCACCACTACCGTCCTTTCCAACACACCAAAGGCTTACTTTTATCAAGTAGAAATATTAATAAGAAACTTTTTTTTGTTTAGCTGCATATGTTTCCAGAATGCACTTAAAAGCTATACTGTCCCTTCCATTCCAGGCCTACTAATATGCATGTGGCCCAGGAAGTAGCGTTCCATTTGTTCTCCTTTAAGCCTGGTTTTTGCTTCTGCAAAATAGAAGTATACGTATCGGTGTAGCTGCGCAGAGAAGGGGTTTCTGGGAAAGTGTAGCGCGCAGAGACCTGCAGAGGTGGATACGTGGAGTCCTCCCAAATCCTAGCTTTTTCTCCCCTGCGTCAAACAATCGCTGATGAGTTGAGCAGGGAAGGAAGGAGTAAGCAAAATAATATCCGGTACCATCTCCTCTGATTGTGACTCTTTTCATGGGTTCTGAGTATTCTTGCCTCAACAGATCCTCCATCAAAGCAAATATAACTATATTACTGCAATGCATTCATGATCATCGTTCTCCTATCCATTTCTCAGTAAAATATAAAAAGCAATGGGCAAGGTTTCTTCTAATGTGTTTTCTGTACATTCTGGAAAAGTAAATGGAACTCTGCCCCTTAGTGAAAGTAAGTGCACGATTCATGTGAATGTTCTCAGACAAGCTAACGCAGAAGCATAAACCAGCCTTTACGCGTTGCATTCTTTCAGTGTTGGATCAGAGAGACACACACTGTAGGCTACTGCCTTTATGGTCCCATAAACTCACACTTTGCCACTGCAAAACGTTACTAGTGGAAAGTCCTTTGTGATACAAGGCCTACTTTTTTCGAGTAAAAATAGTGCTACAGCTGCATTTGTATCCATAATTTGCACTTTAAAATCAGCACCGGCATCTGCTAGATGTTTATTTTCAGCAGCGGAGGACAACTTAACGTTTACGTGGCTTGACGTTAGCATAAGTTAGCAACAGTTTGGCTTTATGATTTTATCATGGTAACAAATGGCGGACTACAGAGTCCCTAAAGGGACATGGGGGGGGGGGGGGGGGGGGGGGGGGGCGCGCGGGCGCGACAACTATCTTGTGCGCCCCAGTTACAATCTCGTGCCACCAGATAGAATCTTGTAGTGATATGACGCGATCTGATTCTTGTGAATGGCTCTTTAGTACGGACAAATGGAACCGACTCGTTCTTGGTGAGAGCAGTTCTTTTTATCATTCTGCCAAAATGTCCCTGCGTGCCCTAGACCAGTAGCAATGAAAAGAACAGCTCGTGCTTACAGACAAATCCAAGTGATTTATATCGTCATTGTAGTTCGGTAATAATGACAGCTCTGATAGGAGTGCATTCCCAGGTAGCCTTGTAGGTATATTCAGAGGTGTAGTGGAGGAGGAGCGGACCGGAGCGGCCCTCCGGCACTTTTCACACAAATAACAAAAAGTGGTTTTCTCATAGCAAATCAATACAGCCACGAAGACACACGCAAATGTTCTAATAAGTGGGCAGCAAGTAAGCAACAGCGGCAAGTTTATTCTAGGCTAGTGAACTTGTCTCTCGCTCATGATACTGAAGAAGCGAAAACAATGTTTCTCGGCCAATCATAATCGACCGGAACAAAATCTCAATTCTCCACACTAACCGGCTGTCAAACCATGAAGTTAGATAACTTTAGGTTACATAACACATTTCATATGGAGGGTAATTGTAAATTCCAATTAGTAGATCAACTGAATAAGCAGAGTATTCTTATATACTTTATGCAGGTAATGTTTACAATCCAGATAATTTACATTAGGTTTGGCAATACAAGTGGACTAATTTAGTGCCGCTAAACCTAGTCATAACCTAATCATTGTCCTAGAGCTTATTTCACAGATAAACCTAGTAACCCCCGCCCCCCTAAAAAAAATATAGAAAAAATAACGAACAGCTCTCGGAAAGGAGAGTCTTCAAAGAGTCGTAATTCCCATCGCTAGTATGTTGTGCGCAGCAGTCACTGTCTCGTGCACACCAGATACTATCTTGTATTATATTGTTAGTATAGTCAAGTGGAATGTGACCAAAACCCCGGCACCGTTTTGTATTGTCAAAGCCAGAACGTAGTTGGCGCATTGCATTTTGCATCTCTCAGATACTCAACATTTTCCCAAATATAGTATGTCATCCGGGAACTTTCTCCCTACTAAATTTTCACATACTATATGTAGTATGTTATGGATGCATAGTGGGCAATTCCAAACACAGCCTTTGTATGTCCCAATAAATATCAAATGCAGTAAACCAAAAATACCAGGATTTCTTATGGCCTCTGGTCGCATTTGCTGTATGCAAGCCAGCTTGCTTTTCTAGCTGTTCTGACCCATAATCCTCTGTAAAGCAGAAGATACGTCACATCGACTGAGCTGCCCCCGTGGGAGCACATACACAAACAACAGCAGAGCTCTCTGGGTTGCCCTCTGACAGTATGCACGTCTCTGGCTAGCATGACGAATGGAGTTTCGTTGATTCTCCAAGGTAGGAAATGTAGCACCAACCATTTTCCAATTTTTGTGCTACGGGCTGCATGAGCAAGAGGGTCAAAGGCGTACTGTTAAGAAGAAGTAGTATGTCCCAATTGTATGCATACTGCATGCAACAGTACATACTTCTTTAGGGGTAGCTACAGTACGTTCTAAAATGTAAAAGTAGTACTATGCAATTTGCGACGCAGCGTTAGTCTCCATTAAGCCCTGCCACCAGCCCAGACTAACACTAACAACTTACTTCCACAGGAATCACTGTTTAGCATGAGGTAGCAAAAGTTTGTCTAGTTGCGAAGCAAGCGTTTATTTTCTCATTTATACATTCAGTAAATGCCTCTTCTTTACAATACAAATGTCTATTATTAAACTACTACAAAAAATAAAAGAATTACAAAATGAACAAACACAAATCATTCTTCAATCGCAATTATTTGAATGACAGTGAATAGTCAACTAAAATGTGATGAGCGTGACAGCCTTTTCCCTCAACAGTATCTGTTTTAAGATGAATGATAAGAAAGGTGTGAAAGTTCTGTGCCGTGAAGTACCGTCCGTTTGGCAAACTGTATGTCTAGACTTCCAATACAAATGTGACTTTCTGACTGATGGGTTTGCCCGTGGACGTGATTGAGAGTAGGGCCGTTTTAACGCTGCGGAGAAGCAGAATTGAGGAATGAGTTGTGTGACAGATTCGGATCAAGCGGAGAGATACTGTCACAGGTTCACTCCGGGCTCCAATCCATATCTCAATATGTTTCCCTGCCTTTCTCGAGACCACAATTAATGTCATCTCAGCAGTCACACTCCTTTCCATTTCCTTCTGAAGCTGAGAAATAGGATCAGATTGTGTGAGGACTTTTCACATCTGCTGTCTGCCACTCACTCAAAAGGACTTGATTCACAAAAATGACCTATGTTTCACTTTTTCGAGGTGCCCCTCCCCCTGAGTACTCCCTACCTCCTATGCATAAGACGACTTTGTCTTTGGCTCACTAAATGCAACTTATTGTGCGTGGGCCGTCCCCCACCACAACACTGGCCTATACAGACTCAATCCTCGCTGCACCTGTGTTGTATCTTTCACAGAAATTATCTGTGCTTCCAGCTACGATTCTGGGAAGAAAACAAGATGTAAAGAAAGAAACTTGAAAAAAATAAATAAATAAACGGTTCCATCACTCTAGAGCATTATATTCAGGCCATAAAAAAAGCACATTTCTGGGCTAGCTCGGCTCACTTCCGGCTAGGACTATGTTTTGAAATAGAAAAAACTGCCTCGAAGAAAGAGTGGTGGCAACTAGTGACCTCTCATGTCCGAGTGAGCCAAATGAAGTCTGACGGGCGAGAAGCGCTCTCCAGATGTCCGTGCGGCTCGCGTGGCCGCCGAAGGTCAGGAGAGCTGTTGATTTAATCCATGTCTGATGTTGTCTCAGCTTACGGAGGCTCAAATGACTCTGCCGGGCCACTCTGGTCACCTGCTAAAGGGGCCTGATAAGTCCCTCCAGGCCTTGTCACCGATGCTGAAGACGAGCGCATCGCCATTTATGAGTAAAAGCTGAGATTTGGGGCCGAATGGAAAGAAAAGAGAGAGATTAGAGCAGAGCAGTGATGCTTAGCTTTGAGGGGATTCTTCTTGGTCAGGGTGGTTGCTGGTGCTGGATGATTTCATGGATTGACGTGGCTTCGCTACAAAACTTGTGGGTCGTGACTTTACAGCCAATATGATAAGCTGCTTTTCTGATTATTGAACCATGGCACACCACCATTTCTGGCTGGTTGTTTTCTGGATTCTCAGAGCTAAAAGAGGGTTTCTAATGCTGTAGATAACAACACACTTTATCAAGGAGGAGGGACGGGGTGGGGGGGTCATTGTGTGGTTCTCCCTATGCTTCTTTATTTTTTGTCCAAAACAGAGAAAGGGTTGGCTCAACGGTATCTCTAAAAACCCTGAAAACGTTACTTCGACATGACACTGAGATGTGGTGGCAGCTGTTTGCCTTTCCCTCCATCACGGTGTTCCGAAGGGAGAAACGTGGAGGGATTTTCCAGGGGCCTCTTGCCGAGTTGACACGACGGCTGCTCGGCGAGTGCCACTTTCACTCAAGGAGATGAACAAGCAACGCTCCTGATTAAGCCTCCTTTTGGAGCCTGTGGCAACGCATTAAATTATACATATGTTCTCATTTCATTACGACTCCGACCGGAGTGGAGTTCCCAGCACTTCCATTACTAAAATTGAACACAAGCTCACATGACACACGGCACAATGCATTTGGCCGGGCCTTTTATGTAACCGCCGTAATTCTGAGTGATAACCGTGAATTAAACTCAACAATGGTCAACAAAGCCTTTAGGGCATAGCGCCTTTTTTATGTGATATTTGAAATGTTGGTTATAATGGAAAAACACGGTCAACTAATATTTTGAGATAATGATGTGGATGAATAATTTACATTTGAATTTGATACTTACAATTGATGCTATGCTAAATTGTTTTTTTGTTTCCTTTTTGCAATTTCAAATAGTGTATTTACCAACATATGTGGGAAAATATGCGTGCGTACTTTTAAAAAACGTTGCTCTATCATATTTACTGTAGTTTCAATGTAGATCACAAACACAAAGCTTGAATAAAGGCTGTTATAAGTTTTAGCCTGCAGTGAGGGCATCATCTATAGCTTAATTGCTTAGTCTTATTCCATACACATACATAATGAATACATTGACAGTAACTCTAAACTATGTTCAAGACATGTTGTCAAATCTAAAAGCCAAGTGCCATTCACTTCATAAATAAAGGATTTGAGTTGTCAATTAGAAGTGTATTCATTTAATTTCAACAGGTGACCTTGTAACAACAAAAAATATCAAACCGCAACAAAGGATCAGAGTGGATGAAATAACTTCTTTACAGAACACATTTAAATCTAAAAAAATAAATAAAAATGGGCCACACCAAATGAACTGTATGAAATTTGAATGAATTGATGGGGAAATAAAGAAATATCTCATTTTCAGAGCAAAATATAAAAAAAAACGAATGATTGCGCTTCTCTGTATTAGTTATATATAACCAGACAGTGGCTGTATGCAGCAGTGCCCTGGAAAGTAATCAGTGCCTAAATTATGATTTTGTTTCTGGCCTTGTGTTGGCTTTGTGCCACAAAGACTTATGATTGCTGTGTCTAAACCACACATCTTCGTTACATCAGGATTCCCTGTGCGCTGTCTGTTTGTTGCCATTATATTAACACCCTCAAGCTATAATTTACTTAAATGTGATCTTTACAGTCTGTTTGTGGAATGACTGGCGTGTCTTAACTCGTTGCGTTACAATAACTACATGGCGAGCCCTCTAACAATTGTTTTCTCCTTAGCATCTCTGTAGACACCACCACCATTGTGCCGTCTTGCATTGCAGTCTGACAGCCAATTCAAATTCCCCCCAACACGAGCACAAAAGGGTGAAACCGTGCCCCACTGTGATTTTTTTTTTTTCTTGCTTTTTTTTACAATGGAGTGTGAGAATGCAATCATCACGGTCGTTTCAAACGGGGGGAAACAATTTAAAGGGAGAAGCTGCACTTTCGCTGGCATGTTTACGGTGCCTTCAGACAGCAGACGATCAAGAGAGTGAGAACAGCTCCCACCCCCACCGTCGCCCCCCCAAGCGCGATGTTACCCCTACGATGTCATTTCCTCTACGCTGGCTGACATCATAAACACCTCCTCCCATGCACACCTACACCTTCACACACTTACCCACCTCCCATGTCATTAATCTGCCCCCCTCCGCTGTATGTTATAATGGAAAAATAGATTGATGTTGGTGCCTTGATATTTTTTGCCTCATTTTTCGCTTACTTTTCTCTTTCCTCCATTTTCCTCATGGCAGACACTTTCTGTAATAACTAAATGAGGTTGGAAAATAGGGATACTGGTGATATTTCCCATATCTTAGTGAAAGTCAGATGAAGGGCTAAACTTCTGGGTGTTATTTGTGGTTTCTTTGTTGGTTTATTGGTTCGTTTGTTGCTGCTTCTGGGAGTGGATCGATGGTAGTCACATTACTTTAATCGGAGATTTTTACTGTCATTGGGGGGGAAACCAGCCATCTCAGCCATTATGTTGCAGAACGGAGGCCCAGAAATATGTTTACAATCAACCTGTGGTAAAGACAAAATCACCAGGGTGGAATTATCTTTCATCTCAGCAGAAAACAGTTAGAGCCACGCTCACTTAGTGGTGCCCTAAGTGCTTATATAATGAAAAAATATTTATGTTCCCGCTCTAGACTCGCCAGTGGCCCCTCAGCCAGCATTTTTGCTTTAAGCTTCTGGTAAACTAAGGCAATTTATTACACCGTTGACTTTTATTGTACTTCAATTGAACGCCTGCAGGGATACTCGAGATTTTTGTGACAGAGTGCCAACAGACACGTTTTTATTTTTTGTTTTTCATTGTTCATTTGCTGTCTTGCTTTTGTTCCTATGGTGTACGTTTCCTAGCGATAATGCTCACACCAAGAGACAGTTTGAAATATCTGAATTCCGGTTTTGGCCATCTGATGAGTTTTGATTTCTCAGGGCTCCGGGTGCTTGCTGACGAGCGTGGCAATCGCTGCCGTCACTCAAACTCTCCCTGTGGAGGAAGGGGATGCCGGCTTCATTGGATTCCCAGAGCGTCTTGCTCCCTTTACCATCTGTCTCTCCATTAAAACCCTGTGGCACCCTTTCTGCAAGGCTGTGTTCTCTTCCCTCGCCCCACGCTTGTCGCTGCGAGGGACCACCGGCTTGTGAGGTGTCCCCATCTGCATCTCTGCCGGCTTGGCCTCCCCACAACCTTTACTATGATGAGATGAAGGTGGATACAGGGGTGTGTGTGTGTGTGTGTGTGTGTGGGGGGGGGGGGGGGGTGGTGGTGGTGTGTGTGTGTGTGTTATGGGTTAGGAGAGAGGAGTAGCTGGCACGAGACATGAGAACCGCATGTTTGGCTGAGATGCTGACGGACACGTTGCGGCGCTCTCGTAGGTATCCCATTTGGAAGTTGGCCCCTCATGTTAGATCATTATTTAGCAGAGGGCTCCAGGCCAGGTCCAATTTGCTTTTGTTTTCTGGGCACAGTGTGCTTCCTCAAAGTCCCTTTCAATAACGTAAATGCCCCTCAATGCTGTCTCCAACCATCTTCCTGCGTAATTGTTTCTGCCGCCCTATATGGCTTGCTTTCGATCACACTAGTGTCTTCCAATTGTTTATAGAAATGTTTTTTTTTTTTAGGTTTGTTTATTTATTGGTGGTTCTGTGTGTGTGGGGGTGTAGGGGGAAATGAGGCAGGGGATCAGGTGATTAATAAGTGAAATGCGAAAGTCTTTGTTTGCAGGATGTAACGCATGGTTTGTCTCTGCCTCCCAGCACTCCCTGCAGATTGTTAGCCATGTCTGCAAAAAAGTATATGACTTATTTTTGTTTGACGGTTGGAGGAAATAATTGGCTCTATGGGTTTATTTGTATGCATCGCATGTTTCTAGATGTGTCCGAGCTAACAATGTTGTGAACAATTGAACAAGAGCGTCATTTCTTTCCCTTCCCAGAGGTGTGTGTGTGTGTGTGTGTGTGTGTGTGTGTGTGTGTGTGTGTGTGTTTAGAAATTGTGCTACACAAGGCCAAGGGAAGCCAAATGAGTTGTGGCCACTGAGAATGCCGAAAAACACGTGCACATACTGTATGTGGACTGCAATTCCAAGAAAGTTGTAGGCTCAATTGAAAGGTTTGAGATTAAGCCAAAAAAGTACACTGTGTATTATTATGATTATTATTAACGTGGTTCAATGTAACGGTCTTATATTAAATCTAGTTTATATCGGACTCAATGGGCTACAAAGGCAATAGAACAAATTACTGGTGTTGAACTGTAGGTGAACCATTCTTTTCTTCTGTGTTTATTGAGTTAGATGCATGTTACGTTGAGGACACCAATGTGCTTTTGTAGATTCATTACCCAAGGGGAAGAATTTGGGAAGAGTGCGGGATTTTACAAACTACTTTATGCTTTTTTAACGGGCTTTGAAATTGAGAGAGAGTATGGCAGGTTAATCAAATAACCAATTACATTCACTGGAATTTGTAATACGAACTAGAACATAAATAGAGCGATGAGCTGGAAGGAAATCTGTCTCTGGACACAGTTTCATGTTGGCGCTGAAAGCTTCCCACCAACCTCGTCCTGTGTCAGTAACGATGGCCTCCACTGATGGTAGTTTCGGCAGGGGCATTGAGACCAGCGGTCATTTTATAAGCACCGGGGATTCGCCAATAACGCGAGGCACAAACAGTGCACACTTGGCGGGTCTCCTCTCAATTAGAGGATGTGTCTGCCCTTTTTGTCAGGCTGAACCAGGCCTTTCCCCATCCTTCCCCCCTTCCGTTGGTATGAAGGCCGCACGCAGCGAGAGGAAACGGGAAGCCTTTAGTTCTTTTTTGCGTTTCCCTCTGCCGCAAATGTTCGAGTAAGGCTGCGTATTGTCGGGCTGGGGTTGCTCCTAACGGCCACTGTTTAAAAAAGCCAGTCGTAGAGACAACTGCAGAGGGGGAACCAGTTTATCACTTACTTTAAACATTGCAACTGTAATCCTATTACGGAAGAGACTGTGAACTATTGGAGTTGAAAGCACTGCTATTGTATTCAAGGTTTGTTTATAGTGTTGAAAACAGTGGAGGTGAAGGGCTTTGGGATGAGAAAGGTGTGCTATTACCCAAAGCCTTCAAAATATCCTATTCTTCAAGGTACACAGCAATAACTGGGATTCACAAAAGCCGGTCGGAAAGTTAATAATGAAGAACAAATACTTTTTTTTTTCTTTTTTTTACTGTGTTCTCATACCAAAGCACTGAACTATCCCCTTTGCTGTCAAAGATCATTTTCAGCACAGTTCTAGCAACTGTGTGTAAGCAACCACGACACTACTATTGAGTATGGCTCTACAAAAATAATAAGACATGTCAACACCTATTTATCAATATTTTCAGTTGTTGAGGTCTATTTGACCTACAACAACACCTTCTTATTCATGCATTCCTAAGGAAAATGTGCCCAGTAAATACATGGTGACATACCTGCATACAAATCCAATATTGCCCATAAAATTTGACTACTGTCGCTTTCTGTTACTTATGAATTGCGTTTTTGTGGCACTGCCTCTGGTTCTGGTTCAGACATTAAAAAACATACAGTATATTCCATTCGACCGTCAAATGGAGGTGACGCTTTGCCCTTGCTTTTCCGTCTTTCTATGTGGAGAAAATGGTGTAGTAGTTGTTTCCATGGCAGCGTGGGGTTATTCCGTGGAGTTTTACGGCTTTGGTTGGTTGGGCGGGCCAATGTCCCTGTCTGCTGTCCAAGCGTTCGCTGTTCTGTACCCTTCTGCACACAGAATACAAACGCGATCATGATAGTTATACTATGGAGAGAGAAAATGTGTTCCAATTCAACTGTGAGGTGTTTAAAGTGCTTTGGGCATAATCACACGGCTTGCCAGAGTGACATGACCGGATGAAAAGAAAACAGAAGAGGGCAGGGCACGGTTTAGTTTGACGGAGTGCACCAATGTGATGCGTTTACTCCCCTAGTACACCTGCCGACGATGTCTGCTACCTGTGTTCAACTGACCACCCGCCTTGGCTGGGGACTGCTACAAACAACCGTTGCGCACCTAAACTAATCCCCCGCGACTGTCTTGAAAAGAGGCTGACATGTGCCAATGTCACTGCCCCTTCCGAGGGTGCGAAATGCTCCCTGCGCGTTGCGCCAACAGCCTGCTCGATGAGCCCTGTCTCCGGGGAGAAACCCTCCTGGCAGAGATGCCGTTGATAGGAGCAGACCAGCGTGCCCTCTGTCAGTTCTGAGGCCCTGTCACACTGAGCCTCGACTACTTATAAGGCCGCACTAATAGAAGAGACCCACTGCCAATGAACAGGCTGAAATAATTGGTCCGTCGGGAGGCAGTTTTGTCTATGTCAGGCGAAACTCAAAGGGTGATAAAAGGGAGACGCGCACACAACACAATAATCGTATGCAAACACCGTGGCCCACATAGAAATCTAAGTTTAAGTGTTGGAGGGAATCTGCTGGGAGACGAATGATGACTTGTCAGGTGTACTGAGAAACTTAAAAAGCGAACTATGATCAACTATGTGGTTGCCCATTTACTGGTTGAACAGATTTAGATTAATGAGAAGTCTTTGAAAAGGCCGTCTTTAAAACTGTCCAACTAACAGACCCCAACAAATGCCAAAGGGGTTGGACGTCACGTGCAGTTCTGCTTGCATACTTTCCTTCATCGTGGTCTCAATCAGACTCAGTCCAATAAAAGAAACGGTGTCGTTCCTGAGACACCATGGCTTCTTCAGATGGAACTCTCAGATTCAGCTGCCTGCACCATCCTTTTTGATTAATTCCTGTTCTGTTTGAATCTCAACGGCCCGCATTTGAAACAGACTCAGTATGGTCCAAATAGAAATCTCCTGGGCCCTAGTTTGCCTGGGATCTGTGAAGCAGTTAGTGCCAAACTTTTTCTCATTATCAACAAACGTTTTGTATACCTTTTTTAGTAGGCATTGCATGCACTCTTCAAACAAAATTGCCCACAGCCAGCTATTGTGTAGAGAATATCCTTATCCATTGACGTTAACATGAATAAACTTTGTGCTTGAACGGATAGTCTGCCTGCTGCATGTTTGTCAGGGGTCTGTTTTACATGTCAACCTCAGGGGAGAAGAATGGCAGACCCCTTTGAAGATGAGAAACACAGAGCTTTGGGAACAATAAAGCTACGCTCATTTGCAATCTACATCAAGGTACACAGTGTTACTATCCCGCGTGAGGACACCAGGCAGCAGTCACAACGGAAAACCAGGTCCACGAAGCAAAATAGCAGGCAGATTGTCTACATTTCAAGTCTTACACTTTGCTGGGAGCTGAAAGGAAACTACCTCAAATGGTACCCGGGGGCAGAGTTTGCCTTTACTGCTGCCTCTTAGAAGGAGCATGATTATAGGCAAGGCTCTGAAAGAAGGGAACGCAGCAGTCTGAGACATTGATACGAGATGAAACCCGGCAGACGACATAGTGCTGTTTTAACTAGGCCTCATTAAAGGATGCATCTCTCTGTCTGTCTCTCTTTCTCTCTCTCCCTCTGACTCTCCTGGCTCTTTCTCTCCCCGGCTCTTTCCCCCTTTCTCCATTTCGTTCTAGTTTTTTTGTGTTTTTTTTTCTCGCTATCTTTCTTTTGCTCTCTCTTGAAAAAAAAAAATAGTTTGTTAGGGAGGGTTTATGCAAGGCCTTGAAGCACCCCTAATACCAGGGCTTGTTCCCATTACACAAGAAGACAGGAGTGAGAGCAAAACTTTCACCCGCGTTCTGTGTGGGCTTAAAAGGGCTAGGCCAGGGGCTTGTTTTTTCAACCTCAGGCTTCAGTTGTAGTGTTGCGTCATCATTTTGTACACATGGGGTTTTCACGGAAGCTGGATGATGCACACGATACGTGTTATTACTAACTGTCACGTAGAATATGATATGCATAGAATATCGCATGTTCTGACGTGTCATTTGCAGTCTCAAAATCACAATGCTAGTCTATGAAATAATCAACGGCTTTGTTGAGTTAAAGAGCGTTTTATTATTTCACTCTGGTTAAATAGATAGTGAGAGTGCCACTCTCTACAAACAAGCGGTACATGTGTTGTCCCAGAAGATGGATGAAAGGGAAAGTAGACGCAGTGGCAACAACCCTAGACAGAGGAGAAGTCCAGACTACATGATATGGTGGCATTGTTGCTAAACGGAAGGCCCCAGAGCAAGCCCAAAGGAAGATGTCAAATGTGCATTATACAGTAGCTGTCCCTAGGTATTACTAAAGCAGAAATGCATTATTTAAAGGACGCATTATCTTGTTTGCTCCTCAGCGGGGTGCAACCCTACTGCAAGTCGTTCTATAGAAAACGGTTAATGGACGGAATGTTTGTGCTTGACTTATGACTGAAATTGAAATAATTTGTTTACCAAGCTGCCTGGCTACTATTTACTTGTTGGAGACAATACTTTTGTTGTGATGACTTTCGCATTGAACAAATCGTGTAAATGGCACAGGTTTTCTCATTTACATGCTCGATTCGTTCCCAAGTCCCACTATGTTCGGCACTGTTAGAAATAGTTGAACAGAAGATTTCAGAGTAGACAGTCATTACACTGATCTGAAAAAATCTTCATAAAAAAGGGCTGTTTCATTTTTGTGTCGGGGAAACATGCCACCTCTTTTTAGAGCGCTCCGGCGTTGGACGCCATCCACCTGGAAGCTGGGACTACTACCGCCTCGCTGAAAGTAGTGTCAGCCATGTCCTTTCAACTGTTAGAACACAGGTGGCGAGCGAGCATATTTCAAGAGCCTCGCTCATCAATCATTTTGGCTCTGCCGTGTCATGTCGCCTCGCCGTCGGATGGGAGCTGCGTTCCCTAGCAGACAGACCCTCAGGCGGGGATCCCCAGGCCTTCTCTCACCCCCCAATATGTTCTCTCTCGCCATGGCGGCGGTGGTGGCTCGCTGGTAAAACCTGTGGCACGTGGGACGAATGCATAGTTTGCAGCATCACCCGTTATTCCCTGATGACAACACGGTGTTGGCCTTAATGTGTACCGACTTGGCATTGCGTCCCCCTCTGCTGTCACTGGCGCGCCCGTTCCACAGGGAGTAGGATCATGTTTTTCAATATGTTTACTTTGAGAGGAGTTTTTCCACATTCTCGACTCGGCGAAGGCTCATTTGCAAAGCACATTAGACGGCAACCTGTTCTGTTCTCTCTGCCGTCTGTCTCAGGTTGTAAACACGCAGTAAAATATGGCCGATGATTAGACTAGTAGTAGGATCAGCAGATTTGCTGCAGCCAGATTGTTTGCTGGTTTGCGTATCCCATTGAGGTAACAACAGCAACAACAAAAAAAGAGCCAATCGAGCCATACACGATAATGAAATAATATACCATGAATAAAGAATTTTAACATAGCATGTGCTTGTTTATTAACTTTCCATTTTCATTCAAATTTTCAAATGTTGATTTACTTCATTTTCTGCTCGTTTTTTTCCCCTCTCAGTTTGGTATAAGTAGTTCATTGCACTTGCTTGTCGATTTTTACCCCTCGTGAAACTCTTTACCTGACCGTCCGGTACGTTGTGCAGGGTTCTTGGGCTTAATAAAGCTGGGTAATCTGCCGATTTATTCATTTAACCCCAACTGAGTGACTGAATTAAATGCCTCCCCTAACAAACCACAATAATTTCACAGCCAAATCAAAATTAAATACGCCCTATCAGGCAATTAAGGTTTAATTAACTTTCCAATCCCACAATTTGGAAGGGTATGGTGGGGGGTGACTCCACACACAAATGCATCATGTTGCTAAAATAAGTACCATTGCATCTTTCTTGAAATGCACTTTGACTTGGCTTGCTTGAACTGGAAAAAAGTACGAAAGCATTTGGAATTGAAACCATACGTTCAAAGATTTTAAAAGAATAAACTGTCACATCTGGTATTTCAGGCAGAGTAGAGTTCTGGTTTTGTTTGAAATCGAAGCCTTCCGGGAAAAAAAACAGACTGATATCCCCTACCCGTCCGTATGTTTGTTTGTGTAAGAAAGGGGGAGATAGGGAGACACCTAATCCGGTGGCTCTTGATTAGAGTGACTGTGTGTAATTGACAAATTGATCTCACACTGCTCTCAGTAGCTCTGTCCTCTCCTGACTTGGTTAATTATTCTATTAGCCACCTCTGAAACCTGGGAGCTGAAAAAATCAGGCGTCAAGCACATTTGTTGTCGATTTCGCTCTGGAAAGAAATGTATGGGCTAAGATTAGTGCCGCCAGAAACTGAAACTGAATTTGAATTTTATTAAATTGAATTTGTAATGCACATTTGAAATTGAATTGAAAGGTTTTGAATTTGTCATGCACATTTAAATTTGAATTTTAACGGTTTTAAATTGAATTTTTTCCTCATTGCGTTCAGTTTCCGTTTATTTTCAGTTTGCTTAAAAATTCAGTTCTTAAAATTCAGCTTCAGTTCTCAGTGACAGACATCCGAGGACTTGCGAAAAGCAAACGAGCACCGATTCAATAGAACAAATTTCCGGGCTGCCTAGATCATGTAGTTTCTAGTGATGTCTAACTAGCTAGCTAGTTAAACATTTTAGACAGGGCTAACTTAATACGGGTTGCTCGGCCAATATCAGTCCACTCGTTTTAAAGCTATGATTTTAATGATTAAAAGGGTATCAAACGTACCAGTGGAAAAAAAACACTTGACATTTCTCGTATAGCCTACTCCTGTGTTTTCAATATTTCTTATTGCTTGAAAGACTAAATCTAAACAAACACAGCCTATCCCTAGGAGTAGGGAGTGTTTCAAAGCCAATTTAAGTAATCAGACTGATATTGCCTGAGCAGCCCGCCTATATGTTGAGTTCGGCTGTCTAAAATTAAATAGCTAGCTAGTTGGAGACATCACTAACACATGATCTACGCGGCCCACTCGGCCAGTATCAGTCTGATGACTTCGAGAGTGGCCTTGCTTCAAAGCTAAGATTTTAATGATTATGACACCAAAAAGTAAAATTGCTTACTAAATATTGTTTATTTAGCTAGCACTGCAGTAGGCCCACCAAACGCCAGGATCAGAAAGATTAACTGGCGCATTCAAATTAAACATTCATGAATACCCCTATTTTTCCTAATATCACGTCTTGAGTTTAACGATCCATCCAATTGGTATAATTTCACTCTTACTAACATTTTTGGGAAATAAGCAAGCACCCAGTCTCCCTACTAGTGTTTACAGACAAACTGGATGAAAATGTATTCTATTGAATCGGTGCTCGTTTGCTTTTCGCAAGTCCCCGGATGTCTGTCACTGAGAATTGAAACTGAATTTTAAGAACTTAATTTTTAAGCAAGCTGAAAATAAACGGAAACTACATTTTTGAAACTGAAATGAAACAGAAATGGAATGCAATGAGGATACATCCACTTCAATTTCAAATGTGCAAAACAAATTCAAAATGATTCAATTCCATTTCAAATGTGCAAAACAAATGCAATTTAATTAAATTCTAATTCAGTTTCTGCTGGCACTAATCTCAGCCTATAGAAATGGCGAATCATACCAATGAAACACAGTATACATGAAATGTTTTTTTTTTTTATACATACATAAAAAACTAACAGCATTTCAGCTTGTTGGATTTGAAACATTAATCATTGGTTACCAGAGCATTGTCTCACAGGCTTTTCTTTGTAGTCGTTGATGGACATACTGGCCCGATTAGTGAAGTCCTCACTTAAACACCCGGCACACAGTATAGTCTGCAGGTGACCACACTTCAGGGCACAACTCTGCGCAGCTGTCTGGTTTCCTCTTCTGTTGGCATTTAGGCGATGCCCCATTGTCTACCCGAGAGAGAGAGAGAGAGAGAGAGAGAGAGAGAGAGAGAGAGAGAGAGAGAGAGAGAGAGATAGAGGGAGAGAGTGAGAGAGAGAGAGAGGGAGACAGAGAGAGAGAGAGAGAGAGAGAGAGAGAGAGAGAGAGAGAGAGAGAGAGAGAGAGAGAGAGAGAGAGAGAGAGAGAGAGAGAGAGAGAGAGAGAGAGAGAGAGAGAGAGAGAGAGAGAGAGAGAGAGAGAGAGAGAGAGAGAGAGAGAGAGAGGAGAGAGAGAGAGAGAGAGAGAGAGAGAGAGAGAGAGAGAGAGAGAGAGAGAGAGAGAGAGAGAGAGAGAGAGAGAGAGAGAGAGAGAGAGAGAGAGAGAGAGAGAGAGAGAGAGAGAGAGAGAGAGGAGAGAGAGAGAGAGAGAGAGAGAGAGAGAGAGAGAGAGAGAGAGAGAGAGAGAGAGAGAGAGAGAGAGAGAGAGAGAAGTCCAGAGAGCGGGAGCCCTTTGTTTTTTGCCGGTGCCTTGTTGAATGACAGGGCCACTCTCAGCCCCTGTGACAGACTCACCTTTTCTAGCCGAACAGAGCAAAACAAACTGGCAGCGTAGAGATATGTGTAAGCCGGCAATGGCCAAATCCTCTAAGCCCAGAGGAGGTGGAGGGAATGAAGCCAGGGCCAAAGCAGTTGCCCTAATCAATTTTTGATTAAATCAAAAAGGTGGAAAAGCGGGGTCCACACAGTCTGAATACACAGTAATTGTTGTTGCCCCAAGAAGAATTGGGGTTATTATGTAAAACTAGCATGGTCAAATACAATGTTAACCTTGTGTGAATTGTTTTTGTCCTTTGTTATTACCGACTGATTGTGATCATGCATGTTGTTTTAGATGCTCTCACATGCTTTGGTGTGAATTGGAATAATGCAGTGTAATCATGCCCACATAATCCACCTCATAACTCCGTAGGTAGATACGAGATGTCTTGCTCTCAAATATACAGAGCCTCGCATACATATTTAGTACACCCCCTCCCCCACAACACACATCTTCACTGTGTCCTATGCAATATTCCCCTAATGGCTATCATGCAGTAGGTGTACCAATATAGTGCCTGACTAGCTCCGCTGGCCGTTTTGGAAGGCAGTCCTCTGTCAATGTCTAGCAGAGAGAGATCATGAAAAAGCGCTGAGGTCCCTGAGGGGAATAGTTTGTTTTGTATGACACAGAGCAGGCCATCTGTCTTTATAGCCAGGGAAAGAGTTATCATACAAAAATAGAATCAGATTCATATACTGCCATCGAATGTCTGACGGAAAGGTATAATACTGTATGTTGTTTGGTTTTCATACCACTAAGAAATCTTGTTAAATGCGTTTGTGAAGAAATAGTGGGGAAGTAGGGAATATGGAGATAACCAAAAGGATTTCCCATTGACAGGATTTGGTTTAGCTAAGTATGAAATATATAGCATATACTGTTCTATGTACCATTTATCACATGGTTTTTGATTGTGAAGATGAGGGTAATTTTATCAAATCACATTTTCTTTTTTTGTGAATGCAAGTTATATAGATCCTTATATTTGAATCTGAATATGCTGAGATCCTATTTGTAAACACAGGTAAAATAGGTACTTGTTTGTTGAATACTAGAAACATGGTAATGTGTTACTTTTTCATTATTTTAAGCCAAAAAAAAGCTGTAAGACTTAAAGTTGTAATCTTTTGTCAAAAATAAGATCATTGATCGGGTATTTTAACAGCCAGACCACTTTTGGGAGTCACTGACTTGAAGGGACATATTTGCAAGGTTTAATTCATGCAATCACTTCCTCGTTGTTCCAAAGCCCATGACTGCCAACAATATTAACATTATGGCTGGATATTTTATTAAGTATGCAGGCAAACAGAAACGGAGTAAGAGAGAGAGCAAGAGAGACTGACCCCTCTCTGCCAGTGGTCTGAAAATGCATCTCTACCATCCATCAAGTGCCTGACATTAACATCTACATTTTGGTCAATCTCATGACTCATTGGAAATCTTTGATGCTTTAAATTGCATTAATAAAAAGCTGTATTTGAGATCTGGGCAAGTGGATGTAATCCAAGAAAAACATGTCATACATCGAGAAAAGGGAGGCTTAGTAGCCAATTTGAATCCAATATATTTATCAATATTTTGCATATAGTCAATGTGACACTTGACACTTGTGTGTCTCAGTTGTATTAATCTCTGTGTTCCTGACGGATTATTGGTTAAGAAACAGTGCCTTCACTTCTGCCAAACTAATACATAATTGATCATCTTCGCTGTGAATAATTTAGCCTGATCAGGGCATGAATATTACATAACATGAATAATTACGTTCCGTCAGAATCAAATGTGTGGCTTCTGACTATTGTAAGCACTTCACATAGATAATTGCATATTGACTGGGTTAATTTCAACGCTTATCAAACTGGGAATGAGACAGACTAGACTTGTTAGCTGACAAGAAAAATTACTTTTCCTTTCAATTCTCCATTTGTGGCCATTTAACAATTTTAATAGACTTTGAGGGAAGGAATGTATTTGCAGCACCTACATGTTCACAGGAAGGAGGTTGAAACACAATGGCTAATAGTCTGTTTTCACCAGGTCCAAATCATTGAGCTCAGTCGTTACTGAGTCAAAGCGTTTTGCCAGTATGTCTCTCTATGGAAAGAACTTGGTTGGTACAGTTCATTATAAAACAAATGAAACAGTTTATAATATAACACAATAGTGTATCCTCTTTATCAAAAACACCAATGTATCAACAGTTTAGAGAACTATTGATAAAGTAAACTTAAGTTCTAGCCATGCACATGACTGTATTGTAAAAAGTAAAAGCTCAGTGAAAGCCTATCATTTTTTGGTCAGAATTATACAGCCAGGTACACTTCTCACATTAAAGAATAGTCCTTTCTCTTTAATGTATAAAAGATCAAGTACGGTCCCGTTTTTTTCATGTGAAAAATTCCCCAGACGTCAAAGGTGAGGAAAGCTGTGGAAATGATCTAATTCAATGTCCATGGAATATGATTATTCATTCAATGTATGTAATATAGAGTAGAAACTAAAAGTAAGGTAGAGTCAAATGAGTCATCTGAATGGTCAGGTGATTGATGCTAGCACTTAACATTCATTTTCTTTTGTCAATAAGCCCCCTATGCTTCATCCTGACAGTTGCACTTGTCATGTTGATCTATCTAAAATTGTAATCATGAGTATTCAAACGCAAAGGATAGCAGCTATATTAACAGACTACTAAAAATACTAAATTACCCTGGAGGTAAATTAGACTTTTTTCCAGAGCTGTATGTGTACGTCAGCCGTTTCCACATATTGTGACCTGCTACTAAACTAACACAGCTTGTCATCTGAGCAAGTTACAGATGCCATAAGACTGAACAAATCCTCTTTACCCTTGGTAAACACAGAATTGTTCAGTAGATTGATGCCTGCATGGTTTAACATAATAACTCCTCTGATGACAAAGCGGATATGTTTCTAACTGATGCATCGTGACATTTGAACGAGCTAAACCAACAGGCGGCCATGTTTGTTCAGCTCCCTCTCCTATATGCTTGCTCATGCACCCGGAGTCCCATTAGACTAACCGGCGTTGATGTTGTGATTAGTATCCAATTTCAGTTACTTCATAAGTGATCCGTCTTCAAAGTAGGAATTATAGCAGATGATATACCCCGCTGAGACTAAAGACCATGTGTTTGTAAGGTAAGAACACCCTTGTTGAAACGTATCCAAGTACACAAGGCATGCTGCTTCAGTGCTCTTGGCCTTGTCTCTCTCACACACACACACACACACACACACACACACACACACACACACACATCATCCGAACATTCAGCCTATTAGTTGCCATTTAAATAACAATAATACACCTCGATTTGAATAGCACTCTACTGGTTACAGTGTGCTTTGACAAAGGGCTTTAAGTTAAAGAAAAGTATACATAAAAGAAGAAAAATATGTGTAATGTACAAATTTAGACCATAGCCAGAAAATTGTTAAACACAACATAATGTAGTCAAATACCCCCCCCCCCCCCCAAAAAAAAAAATATATAAATAAATTAATAAAATAGATATAATATAATAAATAAAATATAATATATATAAATAAATAATAAAAAAAATAAAATAAAATAATATATATATATGTATATATATATATATATATATATATATATATATATATATATATATATATATATATATATATATATATATATATACACAAGTTTTGTTATTTCTTGTGGTGCTTTTATGACAGTATTATGCATTCTGATTGTCTGTAGACTGAGTGATCTTTCAATTTTGTTTCCTGAAGACACATTAATTTATTAATTTTGCCTTTGACAATAAAAATTGTGTCTAGTTTGCAACTCAACTTGTAATTTATACATGCAGCCTTAGGCTTGTATTAACATGTTTGCAATTAAAAAAGGCTTTTGCAGTGGATTTAGGGTAATTTGCATCAACAGCGACGACCCGTTGATTCCAGAGAGCATCTACCCAACACCTTTGTCTCTCATTAGCTACTGAATAGTACAAGGGCTTTTGTTGAAATGAAATCACAAGTGTTACTAAATTAGCATTACTAGATATGAGATACTGTGAACGATATCAAAGTGCTTCAGATAGCTAATTGTGTGGAAGGTAGAATGAGGATATGCATTTCTTGGTGTTTCTAGCAAAGGCGGGGACATCCGATACATTTGAAAGGCAAAGATGCTGAGGAATTGGTGAATATCTAATATGCACTGGTCTAGAGTTGGACACCACAGCTAAGGGAAGGGCCTGCTGCATAATTCATTGCTGCTACATCTACAACGCGGGTTTATGTAAACTCTGAAGTGAGATAATACTGTTTTAAAAGCAAATGCTAATTCACTCGCTCACTGTGTATGAAGATGAACATTTGCATAGCACCATTCCATCAGAAGGTCAGAGTAGTACAGGCCAAAAGTAAATGGAAGATGCACTTTGATGGGGAGATAAACTGGGAGGGTCGTCAGATGGAGGGCGCTGCCTTTCCTGCAGCAAACACACGCTATTACCTCTGCTTTGCATGTGAGTCACATCAATCACACTGACTACTGATTGCAGGAGCTGAAGTATTTATCTATTTTTTTTATCCTGAAGAGAGAATCATCCGATGACGGCAGTGAAATTGCGTGAAAACTGAACCGCCGATTAGATTGAGAAACTCTTTGCCAACAGAGTTGGATATGCACATTGCACAGAAATGACTGGTTCTGCTCTAAAAAAAAGAAAAGAAAAAGAAAGATGGAACCATGTCCTTTACCTCCCACAGACTTGCACTATCACAAGAAGTGAAAGAATGACCTCGCAATTGTATTGATGAAAACCCTGTAAACCTCTTCTACTGTCTTGAAAGTTTGTGTGTGTGTGTGTGTGTGTGTGTGTGTGTGTGTGTGTGTGTGTGTGTGTGTGTGTGTTCGGCTTTGATCACACTGTTTGCGTCCCCGTTAACCTCCTACATATATTTACGATCGCGCAGGGAAAGCGCTTTTCAAATAGCATTATTTGTATTCATCAACATGTTAAGAGTGGGGTACGTAATGTCCCCGTTGTCCCCGACTGCCGCGGTTGTGGCCGGGATGTCTCCCCGTGTGCACACGCCCACGCATTCATCACGCGCTCCTCGTTTATCACCTGGCCTGTAAACCGGAGTCACTCAACCAGGGTGACTTTGCGTGCGCACAGTGGGTGACTTGCGTCGGGGCCCAGGGGTTAAGCTCAGCGTGAGCACGGCTGCTGTGAGCGCAATTCCAAAATAAATCATGAAAGCCCTTCTGTGGCTCAAGTCCTCCAATCAATCTAGACTAGCTCACACGCTCCAGGTAGGGAGACTCTGGGGGGAGGGACATGAGGGTAGGGGGGGGGGGTGGGTGGCGCGCTGAGCAGAGAGAGCTCCAGAAGTGAGGAAAGACAGTGGAAAAGGACCCTGGGGGGCTGGACCGTTTGGTGGGATGGAAGGTGTCGACACATTGAACCCCACTACCACTCAATTAAGACAATCCCACCGCGGGTGCCCGAGGAGCCAGCGGCGTGCTGCACCTAACCAGGCATGCGTTGTAGCAGCTCCACAAACTCATCGACCTACCCCAGCAACGCTTTGAGACAGAAAGTACAAATTCTGTGTGAGAGATACATTTTTTTTGTTTACAATCAATACCGTATAGCTATAAAGATAAATCCTCAATGGTTCCTTCAACATAAAGCATGGCTTGCTCACCAATGAACAATGAGAACCTTCGCATGTGAGACTCCAGCTCATGGCTAAAGATTGAGGGGCAAAAAAGGTTCTGTGCCTGGCCTTGCTGACGCCGACTTGTTTGCAAAACACAAGTCGGGGATCCACACAAGTGTTTTCTCAGGTTTCTGCCTTTCAGATGAAGTCAAACGGCCAAATCACCCAGCAGTCAACCTCCCCGCAGTCGACGAGAGGTAATGGAAGCTCTGATGCGCTCCACGCAGGGTCATTAAAAAGCTAATAATGGGCCGACGGGTTAATTAATGACTTGTTACATCATCTGCTTCCGCCAGTATTTTTTCTTTTTTTTTTCTTTCACGGGTGCCGAATCCGGGCCGGATCCAGGAAAAATCTTGGATGGCGGCATTAAAAGCTACTCGTTTAGGGCAATTAAACTGCAGAGACAGTTGTTCATGTCTGGAAGGAGAAGAACAAGAGGGTGATTGATGCAGTGATGGCTAGATGACACTGCCTAGTGTGATTTCCAATGGGTTGGAACCGTGCTGTTGTAATGTGGCGCCCCACTGTGAAACCTGAAAAGAATGAACATCCACCATGACATTACTGACAATTGCTCAGAGTTTAATGGCACTGTAGATATTTGGGTTTGGTGTGCTATGGAGCGATGTTCGCCTTTATCCAAATGTATATGGCGTGTTGTATGTAGCAAGTGTGTTTTTAAAACCAGGAAAAGTACATTCTAGGGAAATGCCTCGCTTACAGAACCGTTGGAAGGGGAAAGTTGATTGAATCAATTAGTAAAGCATTTCCTTACGTAATTTCGCTGAAACTTTTATGAAACGCAGCAGCCACTTAAAAAAGGAGAAAACTCTTCTTTCTTTGCCTCTTTCATACATTCCCCGATAATGGCCGTCTCTTTTGATAAGACACGTTTGCGTACCGTTTCACATATGGCTAATTCATGTCTTGGATTCCACAGATGCCTCTTCAATGGTGTGTTCTAAACAGCAACACCTTCCTCAGTGGTTCTAATTTTAAGTAAAGGATTCAAGGGGTACTTTGTAACCTTGTAAAGAAACCAACCATAAGATAACATGCCTATTTGAGTCTTTTTGGTTAAAGACTGATCGGTTAATGGGATGTTAGTAATTTTGGCCTGCAGTATAATCAGTTTGATTTGTCGTCCTACATTGCATCTGACTTGATTTTTTTTCGTTTGTAACCAAATTCCCTGTTTTAAATACATTTTAAATGTAGTATCATTGAAGCACACTATATGGAAGTATTGATTTAATGAACGATGGTACATGAAATTAAATAGGATAACAAAAAAAAAAAAAAAAAAAACACGCACCAGGGCGGCGCGGTGGCACAGTGGTTAGCACTGTTGCCTCACAGCAAGAAGGTTCTGGGTTCCAACCCCACCTGACCTAAGGGCCTTTCTGTGTGGAGTTTGCATGTTCTCCCTGTGCCGGCGTGGGTTTCCTCCGGGTACTCCGGTTTCCTCCCACAGTCACAAAACCATGCAAGTTAATTGGTGACTCTAAATTGCCCATAGGGTGTGAGTGTGAGTGTGAGTGTGAGTGTGAGTGTGAGTGTGAGTGTGAGTGTGAGTGTGAGTGTGAGTGTGAGTGTGAGTGTGAGTGTGAGTGTGAGTGTGAGTGTGAGTGTGAGTGTGAGTGTGAGTGTGAGTGGTTGTCTGTCCCTATATGTGTTGGCCCTGTGATAGACTGGCGTCCTGTCCAGGGTGTACCCTGCCTTACGCCCTGTGTTGGCTGGGATAGGCTCCAGCCCCCCCCGCGACCCTGTAAAACAGGATAAGCGGTAGAAGATGAGAGATGAGTGAGAGAGAAAAAACGCACCCTTTTGCTCTTCTAAATGGTTATGTCTTTGATGTACCATTCTGCACACTGCGAAAGCATTGCCTGAATGTACTGTGACCTTGAAGCAACCTTATTGAACCACTTCCTGTTCTCAGTCCATTAGCAAGCAACCCATGAACTGCAGACCAGAAAAGAAAAAAAAAACAGCTCCACTTATCAATACATATCTGTGTTTACACACAGGCCTGACTTCCACTCTCCCAACCAGTTCCTTAAGACTTCTGTCCCTTATTCGGTCTCTCTGGGACCCTTAGTAAGCAGAGAGCCCCGGTGTTTATCCCAGGAATATAGCCCCTGGGCTGGTTATAGATAGCTGCTGCCTCCCCTGTGACATCCCCGGATGGATATGGCCCAGCCTGCTTGTTTGCTGCATCATTAACTCTTTGCTATCTGGCAGGCTCCGCTCCCGTAGCTGCTGACTACGGCCAGAAGGGCTGTCGGCATCAGGGGAGATGTGGGAGAGAGCCATCCACTACCACACGAGCATCCACTATAAATACACATTGGCCCACGCAGAGAAAAGCACTCTTCTTCATTGCTTTGCATTAAGGGTTCAAAAAGCCTCTGCCAGCCCTAGGTCAAAAAGGTGTCTGAAAATCGATTTTGATTATTTATTTATTTTCCCTGTGATCGATTCACTTCGGTTACGATCCCAGCGACTGACTCTGGACTACTCTTAGAAAGCGCCAGCCTTGACCCATGCAGCTGGTGCTCAAGGCAGCCAGGGTTAGGTAAACAAACGCACCATATAGTTGAATGGCTAACTATTCCTCTTGCTGTCAGTCCCAGAAGTAGCTATATACAGTCAAGCTGGAAAGTCTGCACACCCCTTTCACCTTCTCCACGTTTCATTACAATACAGACTTATTCTACAGTATATTGAGTTCATTTTTTGCCTCAAACAGCTACACACAATAGCCCATAATGAAAAAGTGAAAGCAGGTTTTTAGACATTTGTGCTAATTTATTAAAAATCGAAATGTAAAATATCATATGTACACAAGTGTGCACACGCTTTGATATGACACCCAAAAGTAAGCTGAGGTGCATTTTGTTTCCACTGATACTGCTTGAGATATTTCTACAACTTAATTGGAGTCTACCTGTGGTAAATTCAATTGATTGGACATGATTGGGGATTGCCAACCCTGCCTATATAAGGTCCCACAGTTGACAATGCATGTCAGAGCAAACTCCAAGCCATGGGGTCCAAGGTATTATCTGCAGACCTCAGAAACAGGATTGTGTCAAGGCATAGATGTGGAGTAGGGTACGGAAAAATGTCTGCAGCTTTACAGGTCCCTTAAGAGCACAGTGGCCACCATCATTCATAAATGGAAGAAGTTTGGAACCACCAAGAATCTTCCTAAACCTGGCCCCCCCGCCAAACTGAGCAATCGGGGAAGACGGGTCTTGGCCAGGGAGGTGAGCAAGAACCCGAGGGTCACTCTGACAGAGCTCTAGCGTATCCTTGTGGAGATGGGAGAACCTTTTAGAAGATCCACCATCCAGGCAGCACTCCACCAATCAGGCCTTTATGGTAGAGTGGCCAGACGGAAGCCACTCCTTAGTAAAAGGCAGCCCACTTGGAGTTTGCCAAAAGGCACCTAGAGGACTCTCAAACCATGAGAATCAAGATTCTCTGGTCTGATGATACCAAAATTGAACTCTTTGGCCTGAATACCAAGCGTCACGTCTGGAGGAAACCAGGCACCGCTCATCACCTGGCTAATACCATCCCTACAGTGAAGCATGGCGGTGGCAGCATCATGATGTGGGGATGTTTTTCAGCAGCGGGAACGGGGAGACTCATCCTGATAGAGGGAAAGATGAATGCAGCTAAGTACACCGAGATCCTTGAAGAAAACCTGCTCCAAAGCGTTCTGGACCTCAGACTGTGGCGAAGGTTTACCATCCAACATGACAACGACCTGAAGCACACAGCCAAGAGAACAAAGGAGTGGCTTTGGAGTAAGTCTGTGAATGTCCTTGAGTGGCCCAGCCAGAGCCCAGACCTGAATCCAATTGAACATCTGTGGAAAGAGCTAAAAATGTCCAGAAACAAGTGTGCCAAGCTCATAGCTTCTTTCCCAAGACGCCTTGAAGCTGTAATCACTTCCAAAGGTGCATCAATCAAGTATTAGGCTAAGGGTGTGTACAGATATGTAACCCCTAAATAACCTATTTTTGTCAGTAAAATAACATTGCATATTTTCTAAAAACCTGTTTTCACTTTGTCATTATTGGCTATTGTGTATAGATGTTTGAGGCAAAAAATGAACTCAATCTACTGTAGAATAAGTCTAATGTAATGAAACGTGGAGAAGGGTGTGCAGACTTTCCGGCTTGACTGTACGTAGCTCTAAAACATGTAACATTTCAAGGTCAGCGTGTTCAGCATTCCCCTTTCACAGTTGGTAGACAATTAGCAATTTTCAAAACTGTCTCATCAGACAACGCGCCAGAATTTGACACTTTGTGGAGTGGAGATGGATTGCCAATAGAGTTAACAGTCTTGGCAATGGCCAGGGCTATGGAATGGTGACTGTTGTAAATATTGTGATGCGTTTGATTGGAGTGTTTGTTGCCGAGCGTTTCATTATGGGTGGGACAATAAGCCTCTAACAGCTGGTATTGTGTTTTGCGCGTCACAGACAGGACATTTTCTCATCAACGTCTCCCTTGTTTACACTTCAAATGTGTGTGCACACACACCTGTGCATGTGCCTTTTGATGCACTACAGCATTCAATATAAAAGCTATTATCTGTCCAGCCATCATTCAGTACATATATGCGCTAACTAACTACACACAAGACAACTCCCAAGTTATAAAAAAAATAAATAAAAAAAAATAAGAAACAGCTTACCAACTACTAATTACTTGCATTCGAACGAACACCGTTGAAACACGTTTTACCTTGGGTACGGTTTACAACCGCTTGATCATTGTCGATAAGGTCAATCTTTTCACACCGCATTAAAATCAGCACGTTGCACCCGGGCCTGGGTTTCAAGTGTATGGTGAGTGATGTGCAATCGAGCCAATGCGTGAGCAACACAGGCGAGGGGTGTGGAGAGTCGGGTAGGCTGAGATATTCATCAAATGCCTGCAATGTCCAGGCTTGAGCAATCACAAGGTCCTAATCTCTCTAACTCGCTGAGCACAGACGCAATCAACTAACCACTGAAAAGGAAATAATCTCAATCGTTCATTGACAAGCTACCAATATCTCAGGCAGAGCAGGTGGCTGGTGCTTTGATATGGATACTTTCATCCTTCATATACATGTGTTGCGTGTGTAATATCCTAATTTTTTACACACAGATGGATGGATGGATGGATGGAACAAAATCCGAATCATATGAGCAACAAAAGACAAAGGTGGAATATCACTGAATGTTTCCAACAATGTTGAACACGGACCGCATTACTCCCAAGCTGATGTTCCCCATGCATTAAGTCACCAGGCTGCTGGAGGGCTGATTATGGCTTGTCTTTTTGGGCCCATCAGCAGGCTCAGCATAGGCAGTGGTTCCACTTTGCAATGTTGATGTTTCAGCGTCATGAATAAGTCAAGACGACGACAGCACCCCACAGGCCTCGGTGCAACCTCACCTCCCATTCTTACACATCCCACGCCCCCGCTCACAAAACCAAACGAGGCGGTATTCTACTGGGGAGAAACAACATGATGTAGGAATGTTTTGTCCCTTTTAAGCATGGAACGTTGCGAACTCCAAGATGCAACTGGAGGAGAAACCAATTAAATACACCTGGAGACATTTGAAACTCAATGTCACTTGCATTGTTTTTTTTTTGCTGTGGGTGATGCTTTTATTATCAAAATAAACACCCACCCCCTACAGCAGGACCCAAGCATATTTTTCAGCCATCTAGCTGCCATCCTGTCTCTGTTGCCAACTTGTGTTGAGTTGTAAATAGAATATCTGGAAGCTGTCAAACAATGCGGGGTGTTTCCTGCCTGGGGAATTTCACCACGGCACTCGACAATGATGATGGAACAGACAGTGAGACGCAAATGGCCTCGCCACGCTCATTGTTTCTTCCTGATTCATAACAGTAATATTCCCTAAATGGCCAGTACGTGCATGTGTTGGCTTGGCATCGTTCAAATGCAAAGCGCATGGGTAATTCCTAAGGCTCGTACTGTGGGCTATCAAGCTCAAGAGCAGTACAGCGAGCGTTAATGTCCAAAGCACGAATCAAGCACTACTGGGGCTGAGATAAAACGGTATGTCTGGAGGCGTAGCAAATGAGGAATGGACCGTAGGGTACAACGGAGAAAGGTCACGCATAGAACTGAAATATGAATCGATGTTTATAGTATTGTCTGTGACCACTTAGATGGCTATATATAGCTATCTTGTACAGAGATACCTTTCTAATTCTGGGCATCGCTGTGCGCTGTTCAGAGGAGTGTAAAAGGTACCGCCAATCAATCTGTGCTCATCTTATATTGGCTGGTGCAAAACAACCAAAATTGGAAGAGTCCCCATTCATTATACACCATCCCTCTGACGTTCCAGACAGACCTATAACCATACTTTGTAGAAAAATACCCAAATCAAGACATGTCTTGTCACCCGAAGGCAAATAGAATGAATGCATTTGAAAAAATTGATAGCCGGCTAACACTGTTAATTTGAAAAGCTAATAGATAGTGTTAGTTTTTGTTAAGCATTTGACAAAAGTTATATCAGTTTTTTCCAGTGCAGTTTGGAAGCAGCGCCTTGGCAGGGATAGTTAAGGCTAAAATTGCCCCGCAGTGTCAGCCTTTACAGAATTACCATTGGCTGTAATGCATCTCCTTTCATATATAATGTCATTAGCCTAAGCCTTGATAATAAACCTCGTGAAATATCTCCCTCTACCCTTCCCAGTGAGAAGCAGTGGGGGACCCCAGTGTCTGGATTCATCTGAGACGATCAGAAACACAATTATGCCTTGCTCTCTCATAATAAACTTTGGTTAAATGGGTTGGAGAATTCATTTATTTATATTAACTATATTGGTCCTCGACAGTAATGGATGTCTTTCATTAATGAATGAAGGATCTTGCCAGACTCAGGCTTTCTTGTTCTCTAACCTCAAGCCGATTGATAAATGAAAACTTTTAGGAGATTGTATTGAGCGTTTTAGAGAATACTGCCAAGAAACAAATTGCAAAAAAAACCAAGCCTTTACTTCTTCGTTTTTCCCCCTTGTGTAATCATGTTCTTGCTCTCGCAGTCTTTCTAATTGAAGAAAATAAAAATGCCTTTCTATTGATTTTTCCATTTTTAACAATATAAAAAATGTATTGCTCTCCCAGGTCTACATGAAATTAATTTCTTCGGTGGGGGCCAGTGATTTGTAAAAATGTTATTGAGGGGACAGTGCTCTCTTTTTCTTCCCTTCGCCCCTCTCTGCTGTGTGTTTGTGTCTGCCTGTGTGTGTTTGCACATGCATGGTTGAAGGGCGTGTGACCTCCATGTCAGCGGCTGTGCTGTCTCTTGGCCTGGCGTTAGGGACAGATGTTGGGTTATCTCGGACTGCCAAAGGATCCTCTCCACCGCTCCCACCAGCCAGACCCTCTTAGCAGGCGGCAATTTCCGATTCGAATTACAACGTAATAGGGAATCATGAATCATTAATTTTTCATAGACAAGCCATGGAATATGCTGTCAAGTTGATGCAGTGCCTCCCTTGTGTATTTATTAGAGCTTTTCAGCGACAGGTCCAACCCTTCGTTTACATTTGGGCATTATCTGTGGGGGGGGGGGGGGGGTTGACAACCTAGGAGGGTCTGAGTTGAATATCTTGTCACGCTTAATAGCATCTCACATGGATTCAGCACCGAGTTGCCCTGACTTCCCTTGTGAAGGTGGGCTTCCCAAGTCCGTATGAGTCTCTGAAAGGATTGGGTATGGGAAGGAGGCATTTGGCTGTGGTAATGAAAGCTTGTGGGGAGAGGGGGCAGGTGGGCCATGGTGTGTGTGTGCGTGCGTGCGTGTGTGTGCGTGTGCGTGTGCGTGTGCGGGCTCTTAAGTGACAAAATCAGTGTTCAGTCAAATTAGTGCTTTTGTGGCCAGCAACATTACTCACTTTATAATACTCTAATTCAATTTACCTAATATTTGAATAAATCAGTCAGTTGCAGTTGCTGTTACCAACACCAACCACTCACTGATAAATAGTAATATCATATTCTAGAAATGAAGTTGAACCGTCTTTAAATGACTGGTAACACGTTATAACAACTGCTTCATGTAGGGTTGGTTGAGTTGTTGATTAATTTAAACAGTTTACACATTTGGCCGCACATGCAAATTAGTGTTCCACTCTTTATTATCAGTTGAATTGCCTGTATAACACTGAATTTAAGGGTAAGGTGTTTTTGATTATTTACAGTAGCTCAGACATGTAAAAGTAGGATCTGAATAAGCATTTTAAAGTAAGCCTTTTGATGAAATCTGTGTTTACGTTATTACCAACAGATTTCCCTGGTGAGATTTCATCTGTTTGGATGCATTTTAAATACTCAGTCATTCCTAAAAAAAAATATCCTTTGAGTGCACACTGCTTATATGTCAGAATCTTTCCATGTCTGTGTGGGGGGAGGAAAAAAGTTAACATAAACATGGGGATCTGAGCAATCCAATAGAAAATGAAAGAAAGTAATCATTTTTCAGCCAAGGACAGATAGACAGACGGAGGAAGGGGCGAGAAGACGAGAAGAACTGCAAACTTACTTTGCTCTCCCTCGATTCCTCCTTTCAATTTCAAAGGGTTTTCAGGAACTTGGATGCTCTGCAGGTGTAAACAAGCCATAATTCAACCCCTCGTCTGTAATTCTCTTAACGGCAAAGCCTTTCACTCTGTTGTCATGGTGTTCCATGCTTGTCTCACTGCTATTGTAGCTGCATGCAACATCTTACAACAAGTGGCACGCCCTGACAAGGCCTGTGGCTCGCCAAATTAAAAGTGCACGTGCCATAACAGTCGTGGAATAGCGCGGACACGACATGCTATGCTTGGCTAAGGAGAAGAGTTGTGATTCTGGCCCCTGTTGCTGTGATTCACAAATGGCTCTCAGGCCTGGCTTCAGTCAGCCCTGGGGCTCATATGTGTTGATGCCACACCTTATCACACCCCGTCCCCTCCACAGGAATGAATAGAAATTAGATCAATCATGGCCGTTTGATGGAAATGTTGAGTCTCATCAAGGAATACTAATGTTACCTCAACACACACACACACACACCAAATGTCAGCATGAGGATGTTCAATAAGATATGACATCTACAGTGTCCCTGCTTGTGGTGGGCTGTCAGCGACGTCGATCTCCAGCGCTAGCGAAAGGTCACGTGAACCCCTGACTCCCCCGCCATTTGTCATCCCAGAAGTGACAGGGTCAGAGCGGGGTGTTAGACAGCGCCACAAATCTATGTGCCATTCCCGACGTGCGGCACTCTGTATGGCCGGGGGGGGGGGGCTGGATTACTACAGAGTGGATATAGAAAGGACGGGCGTCGGGGAGGGGCGGTGGCATTCCGCGTTCTTTCAACCCCCATCGGGCCTGTTAGGACATAAGCACGCCATTGTCCGGAAGAACTTTCCTTCTCAGATGTACTCTCAGACCGTCTTTACTAATATGGGGCTGAAGTCTGTGGGGCTGAACAGGACTTGTGTGAAAGTGTAACACTCCGCTCCGGTTCAGAGACTGTTCCACATCTCGTGCCATGTCTGTCATTGTCTGCCCCGATTAGATTGTTCCTCGATACCTATCCTCGTGTGTGTGTGTGTGTGTGTGTGTGTGTGTGTGTGTGTGTGTGTGTGAATACAGCCTGCCTGCTCGATTCCCTCTTTGCCAGTTTGTCTTTGTACCTTCCGTGTCAAAAGTCCCAGCAATTCTCTCGTGTAAAGTAGTACCTCGTTTTTGATCTTGCCTGTTTTTTGGACCTCGCTCTTGCCCATCCCTTATCAGATTTGTTAGCCTTCCATTACCGCCTGTACTGTTACCTTGCCTGTTTTCAGGATTAAGTCTCTGCCTCCCCTTACCAGAACTGTTTGCCTTCCTACTGACTGCTCACCTGTGTTCCGAATCCCTTTTGCCAAGTGAAGACATTGAATTGCACTTCACCTTTGTTTCTTGTCGTGCTATTGAGTCCGCCCATTCACAAAGGATAGAGAAAGTTTCCTTTGTTCTGTGCACTGTATATCTGTCCATGTGTGTTTACAAGAAAGACTTGTAACTTCACAGTATATATTTGTCATAAAAGTGAGGCTTTAGGGTTTTTCAACATAACATTCTAATAAGCTCAAATTTTCTCAATCTTGACCAATAGCAACTATGTGTTGGCAAGTATCTAAATCTAGTGTTCAAATAATACATTGAATATGTGGGGGCGAGGGGGAGTATATATTGCATATCATAAAATGAAGAATCCCCACCACGCGTGAAATTAAATAACATATTTGAAGTGGTCAGGTGCCCAAATGTGAGGAGATTGTATAAATGTTGGGTACATCTTTAGGACGTCACAGCCCTGAACAGGCAGTGGAAAGGAGATTTTCTTTCTGTACTATTGCCTCGTGTTGCTTCTTCCCTTCTTCAGGGTGACTCGCTGGCTTTTGATTATCCCGGGCCAGGGAAATTGCAATAAATGTTGAAAGCTGGGACAGGTAGTCAGTTTGCCCCCCGTCCTTCTTGGTAATTTATTTTTCTTTGCATATGAAATGTGTTACTCCAAGTCAAATATCAGTTGCTTCTCAACGTGTTCTGCTCTGACTATTTCATGGCACTCTGATATTTAAACACTCTACTAAGGTGTTGTGTCCTACCGATACCTTCGCTCAATTACATAGTGAAGCACAGGTTGCCTTAAAGAATGAGAGTGAATTAAACAAACTACATATAAAATGCATGCAATTACAGCATCATAGTGTTAATTCCAGCTCTCCTTCCTCAATTTTGACTTCACAGGGATCAGAGTTTGAACTATTAGGGCAGAGTTTAACTATTTGAAGTCTTAGTAACAGTCAGACTTTGAAACTTTGTCCATTGTTATCATTTTCATTTTTTTCTCCCTTCCCTTTGGGCTTTTTTGGAGCAATGTTGGCGCTCAAAAGTCTCCACCAGACTTTGTGCCAAACAAAACAAAATCCCAAGGTCGCTTGAGTCCACGGCTCAGGATTGTTGCTGTGAGAAACCCCCTTTTTGGGTGACCAGGACACCTACCCTTGTGCCCCTGGGAACGGATGCTAACATCGGAGGGGCCCCCTCTGGACACTACTAGAAAAGTAAGCAACGAGAGGAACACGTTGCTCTCTCATACTTTAGGCTATATTTGCTGCACTGTCCAATTTTATCTGGCAGTGTTACGCTTTATTTGTTTGGTATTATGGCTAATAAGCCAATTACGTTGATTTGTGCGACCTTCTATTTAGTGTAAATTAAAGTTTAGATCACGATCCCAAAGTGCTGGACCCAACAAATATATTTCTGGTAAAGAATTGCATCATTAACCGTAGGAGTTGGTTAAAGTTGGCCGGAAAATCAATGTGTATTTCCATATTTGATTCCTTTTAGTATTTTGGCACATCCCTAGCAAAGGGTAGGGTGATAGATGATTGAAGAATCGGTCAATGATATGAATAAATATGTATAGTTAGATAAAAAAAATATTGATTGCTTACGCCACTGCACCAACAGTGTCAGGCCTCAGTGACTATGGCAAAATAATCAAATGCATATCAAGTATGACAAGGAAAAAGGTGAATAAAGTGTGTGTGTGTGTGTGTGTGTGTGCGTGTGTGCGTGTGTGTGCGCTCGTGCGTGCACATTCAAATGGTTGTGCTTATCAAGGCAGAAACAATAGCGGGTGTGTGCCTGTGGTGTTTGGGTGGGACCCCAGGAGAGTCTACATGTGAGACAAAGACCATATTCTTTTGCTAACCATGTCAGACCGTGTAATTAGTTCCCCAAACTTTCTCTCCTTAATTTGGTCCATTCTTTTAGTTAATGCCTTCACCCCTACTGGAGGAGCTCCATTCAGGAGGATGAATACTCGGTAATAATCTGTAATCAAGCCTGTTTCTTTCTCACCGGTCCCTCTGAGTAATGACAGGTATTCACCAAGGCAACGCACCTCTGCTGCTCGCTGAACTGAAATAGTTCCATTCCTGTCACGAGGCGGTGGAAGGCGAGGCCTGCCGTACACTTTTTTATTTTTTTCTTCTGGTTATCACTCTTGTAGTTCTTGTTAGTTGCACTCTTTCCTCAGCTGGGATTCACAATACTTTCCTATGGGTGTAGGGCTGCCAGTTTGTTCCCAGAAAGCACTGCTTGGCGAAATATGTTTCTGGACTGTTTCTGGCAATTTCAACATTCTACTCGTTGGTGTCAATTTTGACGACTGCTCAAAGTGTAGCGGCTGCTTGTTTGCTTGCATCCCAGATTATGACATTATTGTGGCTCTCTAAAGCAACTTTTGAAACACAAACTGGTATAGGCGAGGGATATTTAACACGGGTTAACACACATATGTATCTAAAAGTTAGCATTTGTTATATATTTTTACTGTAATTTCTAAAATGTGTAATTCCCTCTTCTCTCTACTTACTTGGTTTTGTTTGCTATTTATTGATTTTATCTTGGAGTATACTGTTAGTTACTATGCAGAGCTTAGTCTAAACATTATAGTTCTTTTTAATATTGTTAATACTTATTATTATCTTGTTACCTGTTTCAAATCAACCTGATGGATCATTTACATTTGACTACGTATATATCTTGTCATGTTTGAATTTAATGCATCTGAAGATAAGTGACATCAATTTGCCATGCGCACATGCTCTGCACTCGGGGTTTGAAACGCTGGCAGCCTCCTCGTTATGACCTATTCATTGGAGAAGTGTTGCTCTCTCCATCATGCCACCTCGTCACGTTCATATACCTTCATTTCAGTTCCATCATTTCCCTGTCTGAATTCATGAATGGCCCTGTATGAATAAGTGTTTCATCACGATGCTTCCTTTTTTCCTCCTGCTCAACGGGCCTTGATTTGTGGCTTGGAGTGTGGTAATGACCGAAACAGACGATGAAGTCACATTACCAGTGGCGCTGTGGTCCGTATGTCTCCCAAATTGCGCCATTAACCAAATCTGGGCATGTATCAGTCTCCTGGCCATGGCGTTTTCATCTTGGCCCTGACAGAAACGTGTCTGTGTCTTCCTTGGGGTTGACAGGCACGTAATGTATTGGCGCTTCACAAACGTATCTGAGTTTGCTGCTAATCTGAATAAGCCATAGCCTTTGGCGCCAATGCGAATTTAAGGGACCTGGAGTAAGTATTTTTTTTTATTTGAAGATATCGAAATAGAAACGTAATTTGTCTCGTCCAGAGACAGACTCACAATAGTTACTGATATTATAAGACGGAGAAAGACACTTTTTTTTCCCAAAATATTTTAGCTTGTTAACTGTCTTATTAGATCGGAGCGTGGCATTTTCATTTTCGTATTGAATCAGACGAAATAAATGACCACTGCGGCGTTATGTTGGAGTAAGCATTGGTTGGCCTTGCATGGCTACCCATTTCTAATGACGGGCAATTATACAACTGACAAGCAGGGAGGGGGACGGGTGGGTCGCTTAGTTCAGCAATTTACTATTCTGCAAACTCTATATACACACACACACACACACACAACCTACGCACATGAAATAGAATACGTACTAACTAAGCACCATATGAGCACTGATAAAGGCACAAGAAGGGGCAGCAAGGTTAAAACGTAATAATCCAATTAACAGGTTATACAAAAGCTAAACAGCATAGGCTTATACAAGCCAAAATACACTGATATTATGATTTTATGATGTTCAAATCTTGATTTATAGTTCAGCTGTTTCATAATGAGCATAGCAACCGCATTGCTGAACAATCCTGGTGTTTGAGCAATATCATATTTGTCTGTCTAAAACCCTTTTTGCGGTATGTAACACATCGCTGTCATCAGGAGCGGGGGTCCATGTCAGGGGCCGGGGGCTTGTTCCTTGCTCACGTGCCAGGGAGGGCTGCGGCTAAAGCAGCACCCCTCATTGGGGCCCGCTACACGTCTCGCAGGCCTACTGCTCCACAAAGATAATGCCCTCGCCTTGGGCGCCGGCCACTGTTTAGTAAAATATGTGTGGGCATCATATGCATTTATTTGCTCCCCTCGGCTGAGAGCACACAGCCAAATCCACACTGGCTGGCCTTTTAAAACATTCTGTTTTTGCTCCCTCCCACTTACAAAAGGGAGGCTGGTAGATAAAGAGAGGATGCAGGTACAGAAAGAGGATGTGAAAGAGGAAGAAGAATAACCGGAAGAGTGTTCTGGAAACTATCCAGCGTGTTCCCCCCCGCACACAGCTGATACGCTTCTGGTGTTGCTTCAAACTGATTACTTAATTACAGACATTATTGCAATCTTCTTCAAACAACTGCTCTACTTTGTCCCTGCTCCCTCACCGTAGCACCACCCCCACCCTCACACCCCCCTCAGCCTACCTCACGGTGGAGTTATCGTTCATACTGTCAATGAAGTTCCCATTACGGGCTCATGTAACTAGCCCCGGAACCATTTCCGTCCAAGGGAACCTGATGTATTCTCGGAGAGGCCCTCGCATCCAGACATTCATCACACGGAGGCTATTTCCTGAGTGTCGGGCTGTGTGTGTTTGTGTTTGTGTGTGGGGGGGACCTGCTCCTGTATCATATTCCTTTCCACTCCACCTCAACATAATCTGGGCCAAAATCCCATCAGTGGCTGTGATGACTCCCTGACTCCCTCCAGTCAGAAAGCTCAACTGGCCAGGTTTGACTGAGGCCACCATCTGCCTGTGATCTGTCTGTCCCCCCCACCCCCCCCCCCCCCCACACACACACACACACCCCCCCACACCCACCCACCCACCACGTTCCTGAATGGATGTAAATGGGTCCGTCTGTATTTTTTTGATGTGTCTTTTCGATGAAATCAGGATCAAGGTTACAGGTGCCTTTGTGGGGGGGCACTCTGGCTACTTTGTGTACAGATTTGTTTGCTTCCGTAGCAGCTTGAGCAGAGCCACAGCAGCTTTGCTGTGTGTAGCGTGCTCTTCAAAGAGCTCCCTGCCGCCGTCCAACAAGCCCCCAGGGGAATAGTCAAGAGAGGGATCAAAGCGTGGGCCCCCGCCCACCAGCAGCTAGGTTACAGTAGAATCACATCTATTGAAATGAACTCTGCCATCCTCTACTTTCTTCTTTGGTTAAGGTGTCTTTTTTCACCAGTTGAGTTGGACATCTTTTAATGAACAATATTAATTTTTTTTTTTTTATTTTATTTTGTAGCATGCCGGAGATCTCAGTTGGCATAAAAAAAAAACCCGACGTCAATCATATTCTCCCTGACACTAATGAATTATCCAGACAGATGGGGAGAAATGGACATGTGCTCTCTGTGGAGCAAGTCTCCCTCTGTCTCATTTCCCTTCTTTTGAATGCAATGTGTGCGTGTGCATATGTGCCTGTTCATTTGTGTGTGTGTGTGTGTGTTTGTGAACGTTGTGTGTGTGTGTGTGTGTGTAGCATGTGTGGCATGTGTGTGCAGACTCATGATGGATGTTGCACACGGGAGAAAGGATGCATCCCTCCCCCTGTCCTTGGCGCAATTAGGTTAAATAATGATTGGACATAAATTCACCCAGGAGACAAAGGCCTGGCTGCCCTTGGCCCGGCGTGAAAAATGGCCGCTCTCACTCTCCCGATGTTCACTGGAATGGTGATGGGAGGAAGGAGCATGTCCAGCAGGGTCCCACTGATTCAAAGGGGGAAAAGATTCAGCAACCCGCCACCAGTCTTCCACACCCTGTTCCTACCTGCTGCAGAAAGGAGGTCAAACTCCAAACTCTTCTCTCTGGGCAAAACAAAACAAACAAAAAAACAACAACGAAGATGTTTGCCTCGCTCGCTCCACGGTGACTCAGTCCCATCCCCACGTCACATTGTTCTCTCACTCCTTTTTTCCCTCCTCTCTGTTCAACTCCGTTCAGACGCTCACTTTTGGTCTCGGCGGACTGCACAAAAAAGCTTAATCAGCACAACTCTACCTACCCCCATCTCATTGACCAAAAAAAAAAAAGAACGGACGTTTTATAATGCCGCCCTGATACCCGGCGCGAGCAGGAAATTAGGTGACCTTTTACGTAAAATAGAAGGGTCAGCCCTTCCCTTTTAACAGCAATTCACCTCTCCGCAGTGCCACAGCTAGAGACAAGTAGCCACTTAGGATTTAAAGAAGCCATGTCCGAGGTTGTGTGGGGTCGGGGGCAGGAGGAGGGGAGGGGCTTCAGGAAAGGAGGAGGCTGGGTCTGTGGGTGATGCTGTGATGAGGTTGGTTGCCTTGGCAACTAGCAGAGCCAGCACTGCTGGGCTCTGATATATTGTTCCCCAGCAGCGGAAGAGAGAGTCAGAGCTTGGGTTGAGAGAAATAAAGAGAGAGAGAGAGAGAGAGAGAGAGAGAGAGAGAGAGAGAGAGAGAGAGAGAGAGAGAGAGAGAGAGAGAGAGAGAGAGAGAGAGAGAGAGAGAGAGAGAGAGAGAGAGAGAGAGAGAGAGAGAGAGAGAGAGAGAGAGAGAGAGAGAGAGAGGAGAGAGAGAGAGAGAGAGAGAGAGAGAGAGAGAGAGAGAGAGAGAGAGAGAGAGAGAGAGAGAGAGAGAGAGAGAGAGAGAGAGAGAGAGAGAGAGAGAGAGAGAGAGAGAGAGAGAGAGAGAGAGAGAGAGAGAGAGAGAGAGAGAGAGAGAGAGAGAGGCAGGCTGGTGGGAGAGAGGAGATAGAGAGATGCTTTGAGGCGGCGAGACAGACGGCCAGAGCTAAGAGAGAGAAATGACGGCCATTACGAGGCAGGGACCAGAGAGCAAACACAGTCCCACTGTTTGGGGTTACTTTATTATTTCTCCCAGACTTCCCCTGACCGTCCATCTGAAGTGACCCTGGGCCTTGAGCTTATGAAGACAAATCCGTCTGTGTCATGGGGGGGGGGGGGACGGCGGCTTAGTGCCGGAGTGAGGCGCTCCTACCACAGGTTAATACCCTTCTATGGTGGACAGTGGACCCCCCCACCCATCCTCCTTCCTCTTCCCCTAATTTGTCGTTTGTCGTCCGGGCATTGATATTGGACAGCTGGGGGGACACCTCGCACCAAATATAGAAACAGTCTCACGGCAGATGAAAGGCAATATTGCACGGGCGATGGGAGCCATGTATCTTGATAAAGGGGCCCACGCCGCCACTGAGCCTCCCCGAAGGAGGCTGATGCGTCGGCAACGTTGATCGGATGTAGCTCCTGTCATATTAGCCCCCGCACTGCGCCCCCAAAGTAGAATGGCCGCTCAGCTGTGACGACTGCCCCGTTGTTTCCCACCCCAAGTGAATTATTTACTCCCCCGCTTTACCCCCCCCCCCCCCTATCTATGGCAATGAAGGGGAAGTAAGGAGTTTGGTTTTGTAAAAGCGAATGTAATTGTGCCCTGTCAGCCTCCGCGTTGGGTGGATGACTTTGGCGGGGGCACGGCAGCAGAGGGCGTGGGTGACAGTGAGTCTTGTGGACCCTTTGTTATGGTTCACCTTCATCCAAGTGTGTGGCCTGCTCTCGGACCCGTAATATAAACGTGGCCTGAATTTCAACCTTGCGCGTGCCTTTTGCCGTGGAGTCACACACACACACACACACACACACACACACACACACACACACACGCACACATGCCAACGCACGGTAACGTCCTAGTCGTAACGTCTAGGTATTTTGAGTAGACACACACACACTAACTACCCAAATGTGGGAAGGAAACACATTCATTTAAACAGATTGTTTTATGTATAAAAAAACACAAAACTTTATTAATTACAGGTTTGTCAGACTTGTCTATTGTGTTTTTACAACACAGAAATAGTTGTAAGCCAAAATAATGTTGATAGTTAAGAAGGCAACATTTGTATAAAATGTCCGATGGAACGAGGCTGAATTGCTATTAGCCATATAAAATCTCCTACCAAAGGAAATAAAAGGCAGATATTCCTTTCTTCTTCCAGGGTATTTCCACTTGAAACATGACTTTTCAAAGTCGGCACACCTCTCAAAATAAAGCACGACAAACTGTCAAGCACGGCATTAACTGAGACTTTCATCCAAAAGCAGTAATCATTTAGAGTATGATACTAAACCCCCCCCCAAACTAAATATGAAGCAGAATCTCCTCCACACACTCCTCTGCTGCATGCTGACAACCAGTCGAGCCTCTTTGCCAGAGCCAGTGTAAACCAATTCCCCTTCCTCTACTCCTCCACCTGGTCCTCGGAGCAATTTACACTTCGGCCTCTGGGGTCGCGACCCTCCGCCTCCCTACGGATTGTGCATCGGAATTATAAAGACAGTGCTGCCCCTGCTCCCGTATCCATCTCGGACCTGGGCATATTAGTCTCCTGACCTCAAACAAAATGCCGGTTGGCCCCGGCAGCTGGATAAACAGGTAATATCCCTGGTTAAACAGACCATAATACCCCCCCATCCCAGCCACCAGCCCGCTCGCAGCCCGTTAAACATAGCACTTTGGAGATTGCCTGATGCAAATGCCGTGGCCCCCTTCATGTTCCAGCCGCTCTCCCATTACACAGTGCAAAGATTGGAGCACTGGTCGAAATGGGGAAGAGGCCTTGAATCATTCATGGCGGTGCATGTCTAAGTCGGGCATGCCCCTAAGTGCTCCTCTGTCTGGCTCCAAGTTTGCCGAAGCCTGTCGGGGGGGGAAAAGATTCCCCTCGTAACCAAACGGGCGCGCCGCCTCCTCTACTGTCGTCAGAGAAGCCAATCTACAACGCTTTGACTCGAGCCCAGCATCCGCAGCCTACTTCTGAAAGTCTACCTGTGAGCGAGGATTATTTTGTTTTTCTTCTTTTTTTTTCTTTTTTTTTTCGTAGTTTGATAGTTTCAGAGCATGAAAGTAAGTGCTGTGTGGCTCTTTCTCCCTCTCCCTTCAGCCAAGCCTGTGGATGTGTGCCTATTGTAGCACGGTTCCACTTCCTCTCTCAAGTGGAAATCAAAGGGGACGAGAAGAGAACAGGTCTGCAAGTTGGATAGCAAGTGCAGCCTTGTAGATACCACATGGAGCGTTCTTTCTACTTCCAACAACAGCCACCTAGGCTGGGCTTATGAAAAAGAAAAACACACACGCACACAAAAAAAAAAAGAAGCATATCGTGGAAATTGTTTTACGGGTCCCTTCAAACTTGCACCGTTCGCTTAAGCCGAGTGTGACAGTTAAGCAATCTTTCCTCCTCTCTCTCTTCTCTCTCTCTCTCTTTTCTCTCTTTATGTGCGTGTCTCTCTCTCTCTTTCTCTGTCTCTTAATGTCTCTCTATTCCTTCAATATTTACTTTTTTTTTTTTTTTTTTTTGCCTGTGAACGGAACACGGAGCCTCACTAACCGGGCGGCGTTTTCCATTAACGTCTTTATCTACTCTTCTTCAGCCGCCCCGATGCCACGACACGACACAGGCCATAATGTAGATCAATGTGGGGACCTGGCCTGGCGAGATAGCACTACAATATGGTTGGTGAGGTTTTTAAATGATTGCCAAGAGTTTCGATATGACTTAAGACTCTTTAAAAGAAAAGTTATTAGTTGAGAAGCCCCAGCAGCTCATGTGGTGGGCATCAGTAGGAGCGTCTCTCTCCGAGTCCGATTTAAGAGCAGAACAAGGCCAGCGAGGAGCGATCGGGTCAGAGAGAGAGAGGCCCCATGCAGTTTTTATGAGGAGTGCTCCTCCTGTCCGTTGAGATTGGCCTATCATAACAGTATGAAAACAACCAATCAATAATTGAAGAGGAGACCGGTAAACAGTGCGTGAGGCTGTCCTCTTGAAGTATCCCACTTACCCGGCCAGGGGGAAAGCTAGCCCGGCGACTGGCAGTCGCTCCCTGTCATTGGCTGAACTTTTTTCCCTTGAACTTACTTGACAGTCAAACTTGGGACAAATGCCTCAAAAAGGTATTCGGTATTCAGTTAGGTCTGACCGTTTTGTCTGCAAAAATACTCAGGACTGAAGTAAAAATTCAAACATTCCTGTCATCCAGGATCGAAAGTCTTTCTGTTTTTTTTTTTTTTTTTTAATATATATTTCAAGGGAATCTCTCCAAAAGTAGACTCTATTGTATGCGCATAGAATGCTAATGCTCCTATTACAATCTTATTTTTTGCAAGGTTGGCGCCCTGTGAGGAATTCTTTTCTTTTCTGAGGTGAAATGGCACTGTGGCGTCGCGTAAGCCAGCAATAGATCTGGCCGGGCTTTGTGGAATTGTTGCCTGCTGGCAAAGTCACCGCCTCTCAGTCACTTTCCCTCCAGGCTACACTGTCACCGGGGCGCCAACCAGAAGCAAGGAGTTCCGGGTTATTTCCTTCAGATCGGCCTTGACTCACATAAGAACGTCTGATACCACTCGAGGCACGATCAAGAATATGAAAAAATAAAAAAGCATTAAACCAAGGATGTAGAATTCATATTCCTTGCCAGCTTCGTGGCAGGATGGCTGTGCATGGTAATGATGACTACGGTAATTACACAGATACCTAGAGAGGAGGAGTTGGAGGTCCCCCTAATTAACCCTGACCATCAGCCAGGAAATGTTAGCCCTCCTCCCCTCCCGATAAAAAGAAACCCCAATACAGAGCACTCCTCCTAAAGATTGGAGACCGGTGCTGCGGGGGAAGAGCCGTCTTTGCCAGGGCCCCCGACCGCCACCCTGCTGGAGTACCACCAGAGCCTTGTCAATTATCCACTGAAAATAATCCTTCTCCGCCATGGGTGGTTTAGTGCCTAACAAGGGGGGCAATGCCAATCTGAACAGAGTGACTGGTACCTCTGATGGGAAGAATGTAGACTCAGGTGGCCCATCAAATTGCTCATTAATGATTCCTATTCGGATATATTGGAGTGTGGATGGCGAAGGGATTGTTTGGAGGACTCCCAGGCAAATGAAGAGGGACTTGCATGTGCGTGTGTGCGTGCGTGTGTAAATACTCTGCACTAAAATCTTTTTGGGGTGCTTTTCTTCTCTTGTCTTGCCTATCACAACCCTTATGCTTTGTCTGGTCATCTCATATGTGTGACATAAACCAGCCCCTCTCTTCCCAAGCCCCTCCTCCTCGGCGTTGCAGAGAGTGGGGTCATCCACCGCCTGCTTTAATTTCACCGGCAGTACTGACCCCCCCCCCCCCTCAGCAGGAGCACTACTGCGGCCTGGAGGGGACTGTCCCCCTGATCACAGCCCGTCCCTCCACTTAAAGGTCATCTGGGGCTGGCGTCAGAGGAGGAAGGTTTGCCATCAACGGCCTGTGCATCAGGAAAGAGAGGCGACTGTATTTGCAAAGTCAATGAAGAGCCCCCAGCTCCCACCCCCCCATTCTTTTCCCTAGTAGACTGCTGCAGTGTGGGGTCATGGGACTTAGGAAAGCTACTGCAGGAACCAGGAGGAATATTGATTTTCCACATTTTCTCTCTTACCCCATTGTTTGCCGAGGCTGCAGCAAATGAGGGTATCTTTTGCTCTTGCGTTCTTAACAAGGACACACGTACGCACACAGACACGGAAGACCTATTTCTATGTCTTATTCACAAGCACACCACTCTCTTTCTCCCTCTTAGGCACACACAAAGAATTCAGTCTCTCTCTTGGACATACCAATGGCCATTACAGAGCTTAAGGTGCTGCTTCCGTCTCTCTCACGCGCACACACACACACACACACACACACACACACACACACACACACACACACACAGCCTCACCTTTGTTCATTCGCAGAATTTGTTTTAAGAATGTCACGATTATGTCGTGAACGAGCGACTATGAAGACAAATTCATCCTGTTACATTTACTACCCTAATGGAGCCACTCCGAATAAAAGTCCGGTTTGGCCAGATGAATGTCGCCATTAGCTCTTCATCCACCGCAGCCAGCTCGTTTGGGGGCTTTGACCGCAGCTGCGAGCGTCTCGGCAGCCAGCAATATTTCATTGTCATCTAAAGTGGCAAGTCTTTTCTTCTTGTCGAACAGAATAACATCCTAATTCAATTAAATAGTGCAGAGAATATATCTCAGCGACATCTCCGCGAGACACGTTTTTCCTTTACCGGTCCATGTTTGGAAACATATCTGTGGGGAAAGGAGTGAAACAGACCCTCTCTCGTCCCACATTCAGTAAACAACCCCTCGCCTTTGGGGGAGAGCGGTTTGCCCCTGGACCGTCCCTGCCGGGGACCTGATGGTGGGGTTTTGACGGCGCTCCAGAGGAAGAGGGGGAGTGAGAGAGAGACGCCATCAAATATTTAACGGGGGCTCTCGGGATCGGAGTTGCCCGCGACAGTTGGTCCGATTTATAATTAAGCAGGCGAGGATTAAAGACACACCAAGAATGAAGATTAATATGTAGCCGGGCTGAGCTGATGATGCCAAACCGGGAGAGTCGAGAGTCATTAACCCTCCCACACACACACACACCCACACGCACGCGCACACACAGTTGTCCCCCGAGAGCGCCACCACATAGCCAAACTGGGCTGGCAAGAGGTCAAGGTCTGTAAATCCCAGGATGTTGTCTTTATGGACTATTACATGTGCCCTGCCGTCCTTTAGGGTCATTTTCGGAAAAGAGGCTTAAGTGTTTTGAGATTATAGGTAATGGATACATATTACCATTACCATATATATATATATATATATATATATATATGTATATATGTATGTATATATATACAGTGGGGCCAAAAAGTATTTAGTCAGCCACTGATTGTGCAAGTTCTCCTACTTAGAAAGATGAGAGAGGTCTGTAATTTTCATCATAGGTACACTTCAACTATGAGAGACAAAAATGAGAAAAAAAATCCAGGAAATCACATTGTAGGATTTTTAAATAATTTATTTGTAAATTATGGTGGAAAATAAGTATTTGGTCAATAACAAAAGTTCAACTCAATACTTTGTAACATAACCTTTGTTGGCAATGACAGAGGTCAAACGTTTCCTGCAAGTCTTCACCAGGTTTGCACACACTGTAGCTAGTATTTTGGCCCATTCCTCCATGCAGATCTGCTCTAGAGCAGTCATGTTTTGGGGCTGTCGCTGGGCAACACGGACTTTCAACTCCCTCCACAAATGTTCTATGGGGTTGAGGTCTGGAGACTGGCTCGGCCACTCCAGGACCTTGAAATGCTTTTTACGGAGCCACTCCTTCGTTGCCAGAGCGGTGTGTTTGGGATCATTGTCATGCTGGAAGACCCAGCCACGTTCCATCTTCAATGCTCTCACTGATGGAAGGAGGTTTTGGCTTAAAATCTCACGATGCATCATTCTTCCCTTAACACGGATCAGTCGTCCTGTCCCCTTTGCAGTAAAACAGCCCCAAAGCATGATGTTTCCACCCCCATGCTTCACAGTAGGTATGGTGTTCTTGGGATGCAACTCAGCATTCTTCTTCCTCCAAACACGACGAGTTGAGTTTTTACCAAAAAGTTCTTTTTTTGTTTCATCTGACCACATGATATTCTCCCAATCCTCTTCTAGATCATCCACATGCTCTCTGGCAAACTTCAGACGGGCCTGGACATGTACTGGCTTAAGCAGGGGGACACGCCTGGCACTGCAGGATTTGAGTCCCTCTCGGCGTAGTGTGTTACTGATGGTAGCCTTTGTTACTTTGTTCCCAGCTCTCTGCAGGTCATTCATCAGGTCCCTCCCTGTAGTTCTGGGATTTTTGCTCACCGTTCTCGTGATCATTTTGACCCCACGGGATGAGATCTTGCGTGGGGCCCCAGATCGAGGGAGATTATCAATGGTCTTGTATGTCTTCCATTTTCTTACAATTGCTCCCACAGTTGATCTATTCACACCAACCTGCTTGCCTATTGCAGATTCACTCTTCCCAGCCTGGTGCAGGTCTACAATTTTCTTCCTGGTGTCCTTCGACAGCTCTTTGGTCTTGGCCATGGTTGAGTTTGGAGTCTGACTGTTTGAGGCTGTGGATAGGTGTCTTTTATACAGATGACGAGGTCAAACAGGTTCCATTAATACAGGTAACGAGTGGAGGACAGAAGAGCTTCTTAAAGAAGAAGTTACAGGTATGTGAGAGCCAGAAATCTTGCTTGTTTGTGGGTGACCAAATACTTATTTTCCACCATAATTTACAAATAAATTCTTTAAAAATCCTACAAAGAGGGCGGCGCGGTGGCTCAGTGGTTAGCACTGTTGCCTCACAGCAAGAAGGTTCTGGGTTCCAACCCCACCTGACCTAAGGGCTTTTCTGTGTGGAGTTTGCATGTTCTCCCTGTGCCCGGCGTGGGTTTCCTCCGGGTACTCCGGTTTCCTCCCACAGTCCAAAAACCATGCAAGTTAATTGGTGACTCTAAATTGCCCATAGGGTGTGAATGTGAGTGTGAGTGGTTGTCTGTCCCTATATGTGTTGGCCCTGTGATAGACTGGCGTCCTGTCCAGGGTGTACCCTGCCTTACGCCCTGTGTTGGCTGGGATAGGCTCCAGCCCCCCCGCGACCCTGTAATACAGGATAAGCGGTAGAAGATGAGAGAGAGAGAAAATCCTACAATGTGATTTCCTGGATTTTTTTTCTCATTTTTGTCTCTCATAGTGTAGTGAAGTGTACCTATGCTGCAAATTACAGACCTCTCTCATCTTTCTAAGTAGGAGAACTTGCACAATCAGTGGCTGACTAAATACTTTTTGGCCCCACTGTGTGTGTGTGTGTATGTATATATATATATATATATATATAACTAATGTTCCCTCCTGGCTTTTTTCAGCCCATCATCATGCAAAATTATTACTCAGTTTTGCTCCAATGATTTGCCAAATAAGCCAGCTTCATAACTCTCATAACTCATTGTCAGTCCTATGAATTATGATTGGTACCTATATTCCCCAACTGTCAGTCGGATGCGGCCGGGGCTGCTGTTTTTTGGCGGACGCCATTTGCATGTCGGCAAGCGGAGCCTGTCACTGTGCTTGTTGTGCCTGGGCCACGAGTAGCATGGAAATGGGGAAACCTTTCAGCGATGAAATTAGGGAGAATGTCTTGGATCTCAGTGGCTGGGGGGCACAGGGCGCTGGGAAGCAGAACAACATTAAGTTGTCAAAGTGGATGAGGTAATTTGTTTTCTTTCATTACTGAATTAATAGTGTTTTGCTGTGTGTGTGTGTGTGTGTGTGTGTGTGTGTGTGTGTATGTGTTCCTTCATGTGTTAGTTTACAGCTGAATGTTTGTGTGCTAGTATATTGATATGTATATACCGTGTGTGCGTGTGGCTTTTTGTATGTATGCAGGTGCCGACTGTTTGTATGTTTGCATGTGTCACTGTGATTGATACATTTCTCTGAAGAGAGCCTAGGTGTGGAGCTGTGTACTGAGTCATTATACGGGCAGAACCAAACAGTTTTTCTATTGCTGGGCCATAATTCGCTCTGATTGTTCTCCAAATGTAAGCACAGCACAGCAAAAAAAAAGATGGCTTGTACGCTCACTAGTGCTCAGCAATCCTTCACCGCTCTCCAACCTCAAACACAGAAAACTTAAAACAAATGTTCATTTCCAGACCCCTCCCCCATACACACACACACACACACACACACACACACACACACACACACGCACACACACAAAGATCTTATCTATATTTGCCAAAGATTTAGCCCTTTTCCAAGAACTCTCTCACTCTCTCTCTCACATCATTATTCACTTTTCTGACCACCATTTTATGCCAGCCGAACATTTCTCTGAAAAGCATTCACTTGAAAGCGAGGCCTTGAGTGAAAAGTGCAGCACACCTGCTGCCAGTTATCAAAGCGGTGACACTAATTCCATGTGCAAAGCAAACATTAGTCTTAACTTTGAGCTTGCTGCAACATAGCTGTGTGTGTGTGTGTGTGTGTGTGTGTGTGTGTGTGTGTGTGGTGTGTGGCCATAGTGAGGTATTCCTTTGAGAGCACAGGCAAACAGGAAATTGGTGGACGTTTTTTTTTTGTCTCCTTTCGTTTTTGTATGTGACAGGGTAATGGCTGCGCTGGAGTGCGGTGCGTTGGCGACATCAACATGGTGTGGTCTCAGGAGGGGCCTGAGAGAGGACGCGGGTGGGGGGGGCAAGTGGATCCCCTACTGGTTTCGGGTACAAACCATTGGTGATGTGTTGGGTTCATGTATGCATGAGCAAAGTGCCTGCTCGTCATTGAAATGCGTGTGTGTGTGTGTGTGTGTGTGTGTGTGTGTGTGTGTGTGTGTGTGTGTGGCTTTGGCATGGGCTCATAGGCTTGCGTGGGAGAATGTACCGTTCCAACGAGAGGCTATGTACTGGTAAATGTAGTTTATGTTGAGAAAAAAACACGTTGGAGATTCACTGACCCAGTTAGCTCCAAACGGAAGTGTCCCATAATAGTCTCCCTGTCCGCTTGTTTCCGCTGGTTTACTTACCCATAACAGTCTCCCCGTCCCTCATCCTCTCCTCCTCTCCTCCTTGGCAGAAAAACTACTGGGCCTTCAGCCTTGGACCAGAAACTATCTAATTTGCAATAAATAATTTCCATCTCAACCCAACAGTAATTGGTAATTCCAGTTTGGCCAGTTGTTGGAAATGCAAGGAGCAAAACAAAACGGAAATGTTGCTGTGGACGGAAACCCTCTAATGGATTGGGGAGGTCTGGGAAGGTGCTGTGAGTGCTGGGTATCGAATAGACCCTGGGGCCCTCTTCCTCTCTTTGTGTTTGTGCCTGAACTGTAACAAACGACAGGGGATGGAGAGTGTGGAAACCCGGGTGTGAGATGACGCCCTCTGTGGGCACGTCGAGGCGGGGCGCTGGCGCCGGATGGCAGGTATGGTTGGTCCACAAAGGGGTAGAGGTGGAATCAACCTTGGTGTTGAACGGCTCCTACGGGGCTGGAGCTCCAAACATTGAGTTGTCCTCGAGACTTCGCCTAAGCTCTAGCCGCCCGCAATCAATCTTCTCCAATTTATTCATGGGAAACATCCCAGTGTTCATGTTTTTAAAGAAACTGCTTCACATCGGAGAGCCAAATCTCCTGATACAGTGAGACTATTTATTGATAGTGTTCATTTCCTCGTTTCACAATAAAGGTCAACTGGGATATGACATCACAAGCTAAAGGTCACAGCTCAATTCACAACTCCCCTTCAGTGTCTCCTCAAAGCCCATGTGCAGAATGACGCTGTAAACATGAACCTGCTTCTGCTGATTGCTTTGTAGAGTGTATGTGTGCGCGTGCATGTGCGCGTGCGCATGCAGACTTTTAAGAGGGAGTTACCAGGGAGATGATGTCACAGCAAGCAATGTGTTTGGTTCCAGGCGGAGACACAGCCAAGGCGGAGGGCTGATGAGACACACTCTTAACCCTCACTCAAGGGAGGGATCCACACACACATTCTCTCTCTCTCTCTCTCTCTCTCTCTCTCTCTCTCTCTCTCTCTCTCTCTCTCTCTCTCTCTCTCTCTCTCTCTCTCTCTCTCTCTCTCTCTCTCTCTCTCTCTCTCTCTCTCTCGTACACACACTCACCAACATCCCAACATACTCTTTCTGTTTGTCCTTCTCGTTTCTCTCTTCATGTCTTTTCACACATATGAGCACACACAGACAGCGAACCCACACACACTCCCGTCCCCGCCTCCTTCCTAAATGGCCCGGCGCGTTTGTAGTCGCCAGCCGGTGGAATTGTCCAGGACTTATTAGTTGGCGGTTGAATGAGGGTGGTGGAGTCCGCAGCAGCAGCAGCAGAGGAGGAGGAGGATGAGAGAGCAGGCCGCTATAGAGGCAGAGAGATGAAGGCTCGCTCAGGGCACACTCTGTCTTGCCAGCACTAGAGGCTGGCCGCTAATGATGTAATGCATTTTGCTGCTGGAGATGGGTGCAGGGAAACTGGCACTACCTTTGGGCCACAACAAACGGCCTTTTGTTCTGTCCAGCCCTCGCGCTCTCTCGCTCTCGCTCTTTCTTATTCTCTCTCTTTCCCTCTGACTGTCCTTTTCTCTCTCTCAGGAGGCTGCCATTCTCTCCCTCTCCCAGAAACACACTCACACACACACACACACACACACAGGAGGACATTGGGTGATAGATTTTTATTGCATATAAAATAAAAGGAAAACGTATACACACCTACTCACAAGGACACAGTACTCACACACACACACACACACACACACACACACACGCACATACAATCACACGCAAAGGTGACGCTGCCATTTCAAATTAGTGATCAAAGAGGAAAAGGTGGAAGTGGCCGTCGCCAATTAACTCCGAAAGATAGAGGTCTCTACAAAGGCAAGGCACAGTGTCTCCGTTAGCGTGTGTACGAGTGTGCGTACGTGTGTGTGTTTGTGTCCTGAAATAGAGACAGAAAGAAGCCAGGAGTGTGAACTTAACAGACGGACACAGTGAGCTGAGCGGCGACTGTACATTTCAGAAGCACCTTGTGCCGATTCAGGAAACACTGCGCTCAATTGCCTCCTGCACAAAGCACTGCCGCGATCGTGCACTAGTGCATGCCCGGAGAGTGCGAGGAGAAGAGATGGAGAGAGAGATAGAGGTGGTGGGGGGGGGGGGGTTAGAAATAAAGGGGGAGAGTGAGGAAACGAAGAGGGCGACGAAGAGCATCAAGACCACACAAGACTGCCATCTAGTGGTGAATTATTCCGCCCATCCCTCTCTCCATGTCTCTTCTACACCCCCCCCCCCCCCCCCCCTTCCCCCTCTATCTACCCATCAAACACCCCCCTCTATCTACCCATTGCATCTATCCACCCACTCATCCTTCCGTCCTCCTTCCTTCCCCAGAAACGCTGTACTAATCCAGCACCACCACCCGCCTTTCTCCCACCTGGACTCCCTCGCTCTCCCTTTCACACACACACAAACACACGTACACACACACACATACTCATTCGAACCCCCCGGTGGGCATGGCGACAAGAGTGAGGATGGCGGTGCGCGGTCGGGCTGCGTATGCAGAGGCTAGCCGGTGGGGGCCTTTTGTTTGCCTCTCTTTATCACTGTCTGGTCTGCAAGCGCGCACACACACACAGGGGGGGGGCTTTACCTTTTAAAGGTCTCGGACGCCCCTGATTAGGATGAGGGGAGAGAGAGAGAGAGAGAGAGAGAGAGAGAGAGAGAGAGAGAGAGAGAGAGAGAGAGAGAGAGAGAGAGAGAGAGAGAGAGAGAGAGAGAGAGAGAGAGAGAGAGAGAGAGAGAGAGAGAGAGAGAGAGAGAGAGAGAGAGAGAGAGAGAGAGAGAGAGAGAGAGAGAGAGAGAGAGAGAGAGAGAGAGAGAGAGAGAGAGAGAGAGAGAGAGAGAGAGAGAGAGAGAGAGAGAGAGAGAGAGAGAGAGAGAGAGAGAGAGAGAGAGAGAGAGAGAGAGAGACCTGTCCTCTCCTCTCTCGTAGCCTCCTTCTTCCCTTGCTCTCCTCACCTTTCATCGCTCTCTCTTTTCCTCCACTCTGCATCCCTGTCTTCTTCCTCTCCTCTCCTCTCCCCAACAGACTGTAAATAGCCATGATGGATCGCTTGGCGGCCTGCTTGGGATGCAACGGGGCAAGTAGCTCTGGGTGGCTGAATCTGGGCGTGTCTGTCTGTGTGTGTGTGTGTGTGTGTGTGTGAGTGAGCGTGTTTGTCATTGCCGGGGCCGTGTGTGTGCGGTTTCTCTGAGGTAGACGAGTGTGAGGGAGGGCCAACAAGCGTACCAGGCCACGCGCTCCCACACACCAACACACTCTCCCTCCTAAACATTTTGGAGCAGCTGGAGAGGCGCACGGCCCCGTTCACCTGATTGATGTTGTGGCACACGACGGCCATCAGTATCCAGTCTGTGACAATTGCTTTCCTCGTTTTAAAAAGATTGCCACAGCTGAATGTCCTTGAAACCCGAACGGCACCCGCCCATTGACGGTGCTCTGTATCTCCTTTCACACCAAAGGGGGCAATGGCTCCTAAAGATAACATATGTCCAGGCCTCTGTTTGATGTGCTCTGCAACTTCAGGGAAGCGCACGCTACGCGGGGGACGGTGCAATCTCTCCTGGCCAGGTTGTGTGATGTCCCCATCTTTTTTGAGGAGACTCAAAGTGGGCTGTGCGGGTCGGACCTCTCCGTCATCAGGCCAATGAACTCTGGTGGTGGGGTACTGGAAGACTCTCTACCAATTCTGACTCGGCACACAAGTCTAGTCAAGGGCCTAACAACCCCCCCCCCCCCATCCTCTCTCCAGTGGTCAGCTTTCACATGGCGCGTCAAAGGGCCATCGGCCAGCGCAGACGCTATTTTCTGCTTTGAGTCCAAGGAGAACTGGAGACAGGGGTTGATAATGAATTTGCGTCCTTTATCTTTTATTTATGACCCCCCCCCCATCCCCGGATAAGTCTGTCATTTCCTTTTGAAGCGTTGATTTCTATGTTTATATCTGCCACTTGTGAAAGATTCTCCATCAGTCCGATGCCTCACATCTAATTATGATCTGAGGGTCTCCGTGACGACCAGGCTCCTTCCCCGCCGCTTTTCATGGGGCGGCGCGGGTTCGCCACGGCAGAGACGAGACATCGCAAACAGGGCCTTTCATCTGCGCCAACAAGTAATTAACGGATATTTAAAGCGTCCGCCGCCTATGCTCCCACCCCACTGTCATCCGGCCGAGCCTCGCTGCCTAGTTAGAGAGAGAGGGGCAGGACAGGGCTGGGAGGCCCTAGCTGTGTGTGTGTGTGTGTGTGTGTGTCTGTGTGTGTGTGTGTGGCTTCAGTGAATCACAGAGGGGCCCACCTTTGTGGAGCCAGTCCAGGGGAGAAATACCTTGTTTGTGTTTTCCCCTCCCATGGCCTGCTGGGTGGAGGACGGGGCAGCTCTTTCTCCCGTGGCCGTTCTCTCGCTCTCTCGCTCTCTCTCTCTCTCGCTCTCTCTCTCTCTCTCTCTCTCTCTCTCTCTCTCTCTCTCTCGCTCTCGCTCTCTCTCTCTCTAAGTAATCGGTCGGACGTTAAAGCCCCCTCACATTGTGTTGTCCCTGAAGCGGCTCGGTATTGAGAGCGAGGGGTGAGTGGAATGTTAAATGGGGCGCTCCACAATCACTGACGCTGGCCACCTAGGTCCTGTTCAATGCGCGCTGTGTGATCATGCCAAGTGTGTGGACGTGCATGTGGGTGAGAAGGTATATGTGTGTATGTGCGTGCACGGAAGTCCTTGTCGTGTACGATATGTGTGACATTGGGGTGTGTGTGTGTGTGTGTGTGTGTGTGTGTGTGTTTGTGTGTGACATTGGGGGGTGTGTGTGGAGTGTGTTGTGAGTGTGTGCGTGCGTGCCTGTGGGTGGTGAGCTAAATAGGGTTACAAGAGGGCTGGCAAATGAGGCATTGCCACAGCCTCTCCACTAAGCCATGTTAATGATGATAAGTGGGGTGCATTTGCTCCAACTGAGCTTGGTCTAAAAAGGGAACAGAGAATATTTATGTCGGGGTTGTATTGGGTGTAGCCTATATGAATGTGTGTGTGTGCCCATGTTGGCATGTGAGTTTGTCCATGCATGTGCTTGCAATTTATTTTCGGTGACTAGTGTATCAACGTGAATTTGCTCACGTGTTCGATTTATGCAAATCCGCCGTGTGCCACGCTCCCAGACAAAACACAGAGCTCCCTCTGTGGCTGATGGAGGCTAAGGGAAGCTATAGATCGCTGCTATAGATACCCGCCTCGGTGGAGGAGCGGCCTCCATTAACGCTGTTAGCTCAGAAGGATGCACATTCTTTAAGGCGACAAAGTCGAGAAGTGTGATATCTTAAAATGCATAGTTTGGGATTTGGGGAGGAAGTGTGCGAGATAGCCCATAATAAAGCAGGTGTTATGTTAGCAAATATATGGCTCCCGCACAGTACATACTGTAAATACTAGCGCACACATTTGCAATCCACACAGGATAGCTGTGTCAATGCAAACATGTGCAGACACACAATGCACACAGCAGTGTTGGCGCACACACACACACGGCACTTTACGTGCAGACACACACGCTCACTTTTTATTGCGATCCATGGGGTGTCGGGATTCGCCCACCAACGAGACATTTTGTAAGTCCCACTGTCTGTGTGGTTGGCCATGGCTTGTCAGCACTTTACTGGAGAGCTTTTCACACAAACACAATAAAACCCTCAAATCGATGTCTCCGGTGCATAGCATGCCAGTAATCCTCTCCTCGTCTAAACTCACTTCACCAACAGGTGAGAATGCAGTAATTTTTTTCTCCCCCCAGAATGTTTCTCGCCCATTTGCTGGGGAAAAAAACAGCTACGCCATTAGCATTGCATCAACAAGGTGAGAGAAAATATGCTTAACATTGTGCGTTTGTCGCCGAGTTCTGCAAGAGAGGGGGCAGGAAAGAGGGAGAGGCAGGCAGAAAATAGAGAAATGGAAGAGGAAAGTAAGAGTCAACGTGAGAGAGGACCACAAAAAACCAGAGCAACGATGAAGCACTTCGGAGAGGAGACATTTTGGAGAGTAAAACACGAGGAGAGGCAGAGAGAGGCAGAGAGAGGCAGAGAGAGGCAGAGAGAGAGAGAGAGAGAGAGAGAGAGAGAGAGAGAGAGAGAGAGAGAGAGAGAGAGAGAGAGAGAGAGAGAGAGAGAGAGAGAGAGAGAGAGAGAGAGAGAGAGAGAGAGAGAGAGAGAGAGAGAGAGAGAGAGAGAGAGAGAGAGAGAGAGAGAGAGAGAGAGAGAGAGAGAGCAAGAGAGAGAGAGAGAGAGAGAGAGAGAGAGAGAGAGAGAGACAGAGATCGAAAGAGATAGAGAGAGAGATACAGAGAGAGAGAGAGAGCGCGGGAAGCAGAGCCGGCTCTCAGTGTGCAGGCCCGGCTCATCAGCCGACATCAAAGTCAACAGCGGGCGCTGCTGTGAGGGGCTCTGACAGGAACAAGGCTTTCCAGAGGACCACGGCGTGGAAACACTCCGAACACAGGCCTCATTTAGGTTAGCATGGGATTAGCTAGAGCTACCGGCATCAGGCGAGGAATTAAAATGCAAATTCGGATTGCAAAAGAAGGGGAATCACCAGCAAGCAACAGCGAACAACAAGCGCAACCCCGGGAAAAATCTGCGCGAACGCCTAAGCTTTTTGTTGTTGTTTGTTTAATTGGGACTATTGTTGTGACTGTTGTCGTAGTCAGGCTAATATGCACTCACAAATGAGCGTGCGCACAGAGCTAGGAGCGCACAAACACCACACACACACACACGTGTCTAAATAAACAGCTGGAGCCTGAAGGGGAACTCTATTTTCCCACTCACGGTTTAGTGTCACATCCTTTATTGCGACTGCTACCAATTATTCTCGAATTCCTTTGATTTCCATGTATAATTATGTCTATATCTCTGACTATCTGGGCAAACAGACTAACTGAATTATCATGCATCATGCTACCCAGGAAGAGAACATCTGAAGTGCTTCTAGCATGCATCCTCCATTGCAGCACATTTGGGCCAATTACAGCCCTAGAAATGGCGCCCCACAATGCACCTTAACAAGCACGAGTCCTAATGTGTTTCCACCGCTAGACAGATTCTCCCTCCCATAAGCTGGTTTGTTTGATCTTCACAGAGGAGAGAATTCATTTTCTGCCGTCCTTGTTTTTCACACTGTCCAGGGGAGCCAATTACGTGGAGTTTTCCCTTTCAGGCATGGCAAATGAATCGTGGCCAAAACGGCCCAACCTTAAGGTCAGCCGCATAACTTCCTATCAGTGTCCTTAGTCACGTTGTCTGCTTTTTGGGCCCTTTGCCCGCCGATCCCTGCCTCATGCTGTCTCTCAGGGGCCATGGAGGAAGGTCAGCAAAGAAATCCGCGACCTCTTTGTCCGAAGCCAGCGGTTCTGATTTGTGTAAAAGAACAGTCAGGGATAACCGGCTGGGGGATTTGTGTTGGACGAGTAATGTGGGCTGGCAAGTTCTGAATACTATCAGAGTAAGTCGTCGTGCTGCAGTGTAAGCCGGTCTGATGTCGCTGGGCAGAGGACGGTGGACAGTTTGCATGTTCTATGTCTATGGCCGTGCTCGGGGTAGTAAAAGGCAGGAAAACATTTTGAAATGAACAGGTCCAATTATTTTCAGGGACAGAAGGGGGGGGGGGCATCTCTCCCTCAACACCTTCATGTGGACCAACATGTGCTGTACCTAGTTTGTGAACATCATTTAATCAGAGGGCAGGGAGGAAAAAAATAATCAATAAGCAATATCTCTGGTCCAAGGTCATGCCAGGTCAACTTTCAAATTACTTTGGATTGCCTTTTTAAAGTAGGCTCTGTCCGTGTCACTGACTGCCTGACTGTTGACCCCCCCCTCCCCAAACCAGAAGTGGCTCCACAAAAAAAAACAAAGATTGATGGCTTCCGCTTTGGAATGGGAGGAAGGGCTCCCGTCTGTGTAGTGTTTCCCACCGTGTGGTGGACCAGTCGGTTCAGTGGTGGGGGTGGGGGTGAGGGTGGGGGGGTTGGTCCTCGCGACAGTATCGGGCCGTCGACATGATTGAGGGATTGAGGCAGGGACAAGAAGGGGCTTGTCATGGCGTCTGATTGACAGACGGGCTGGGGATGACAGCTGTGTTTACCACAGGCCTATCTCTCGCTCCCCATGACACCTACACTTTCCTTCTCTCTCTCTCTCTCTCGCACACACGAGCATAGATGTGCACTCAGATCCAGACATAAGCAAGTAGACGCGCACACACATACACACGCTAACAGAAAACATTCCTTCGGGGTAAAAAAAAAGTGGATGGATTTCACCCTTCCTTGAAATGTCAGATAGCAAATCAGCCAAAACAACATGGGATCCATAAATAGAAAAGGGTGAGTTTAGAGAACATGCACCCAATTTCCTTTGACTGAGGAAAAGGGAGGGCTGGATGCTGTGGGGTGTAAGTTGTGCCCACAGCTGCAAATCAGGGGCACCGTGAGCATCGACTGACCTCGAGATGATTGTCAGCTCTCTGTCAGCTGTAGAAGAAATCGCCATGTTGAGTCAAGTGTTTTTAGAATCATTTGTCCTGAAGTCTTGAGCAACGTCTTTTAGCGGCAGCCTTCTTAGGCCAAAGGCCCCTGTTTAATGACCATACAGAGGGAACACTTCTTAATGTGTATAGTATGTATTACTATGACATAATGGATTAACGAGACAAAACACTCGCTGTAACACCAGAGCTCCCTGGTCCACCTGAGTGTCCCCAGGCACAGTAGCACCTACGGTGGCTGCTATGACTGAGAAATCAAATGCCATATTGGCAATGCTCTACAGCCCCTTTGAGAATGGGATTTTTACCCACCCAGTTAGAGAGAGAGAGAGAGAGAGAGAGAGAGAGAGAGAGAGAGAGACCTTGTCAACGATGACCTTCCATTGCCATCCACTGTCATTGTGACTCATTCACAGAGACCCTCCCCCCTCTGACCACCCCAGTCACGTGGTCATTCTGTTCAGAATACTTTCCTCACCACAAAGCCGGTCGTCATGTTCTGCTACGTGTGTTTTCACTCGCATAAGTCACCGCCAACGGCAATGACAACAAAAAAAAAACTTGACTTGTGGGAGTCCAAGGCAATGCTTTCACTGCTGAATTGAAACAAATGTGTGCCGTTTCAGCAGTATGTTATAGTCAGGACTTTCAGTTGTTGCAGAACAAACTGACTGCACCGTTTTCCTGGTCCCATAAACTGAGATCATTCAGAAACAAAGAGTGCTCAGTAAATAATCATTGATCCGCCCCCCCCCCCTTGTCCTCCTTCATCCCCTCAGCCCCTCCTCATACTCCCAGGGGGAGAAATCAACGATGTGGTTCATCAACAAGGCCTCCTATAAACTGTTCTAACTGCAGACTTGTAATGACCCACATAAGTCAAACAGACGTTCCGCCCTGCACGCCCACACGCGTTCACACACACACATACACAAACACGTCCCCCCCCCATCCCCCCGCCCCCCAATCTAGTGTGAAGTATACCGCAGGTGCTATTGGCTTACAGAAAGGCCATGTCAGGCAGCATGTCCAAGTGTCCAACGGCGCCACATTAAAAGGGCTGTCGGCGACTCCTCGCTCACGCCGGTGTGGAAAACAAAGCGCTTCCAACGCTACTGGGCTCCTGGTGGATACAACTTTCTGTATTTAAAGCTCTTATACTGAGAGGGACAGTCAAGGATATAAATGTTATTCCCTATTTTGACTTGTGAAAAGCAAAAAGGCGGTTATTCTCCAAAGGGACTGTTGGTGGTCACACTAATTGGGTTGGTGTGTGTGCATGTTTCACTCTCTGCCAATGGCTTTTCTACTGAGTCGTGGACTTGGCATGGTCGGGAGAGAGTTGGGCAACGGCGCTCTGAAGCACGCCAACCCTATTTGACTCTCTGGCGCCGAAGGAGAGGAAAGTGAGAGAGAACACACAAGGGGTAGAGAAAGACAGTAAATGGAATGAAAGGTTGAAAAGCGAATGAGCGATAGATCCTTGGGTAGAGAGAGAGAGAGAGGGAGGGGGGTCAAGAGAAAGGGAGAGAGAGAGAGAGAGAGAACAGGTAAAGTAGTGCGACAGAGAGCAGGAGGGAGAACAGTAGGGAAGCCAGAGACGTTCAGACTCCAAGTTGATCCCTGCGTCTGTTCTGCCCCGAGTTCCCTGCCGGCGACTCCATAGCCCGTCATGCTGTTGAGAAATTTACATCAAAATCTATATTTATTTCTTCGCTAGATGCATTCCCCCCACCCTTTCTAATTTCCACTGATTGCTCCCCCAGTCTGTGACTCCTCCCCTTGGGTATTTACCCACAAATCTTCTGTATGGCTTCAAGACGGGCCTATCGTTCCAAACTGGCAGCGATGCGGTGTGAGCGACAGCATATCCAATCCCAATCTTTAAACTGGTCTCCGAGAGAGGATGGCGTTCCCGGGTAAAATCCCCCCGCGGCACTGGTAGACTTGGCACGCTAATTCGGTTAGATTCCTGCATATTGCCCCTGCGTGTAATGGCGCTGACGTTGAGCCGTTCGCATTGTGACCAGCTCCAGCACCGTGAGGACCGATGACGTGTCGAGCCTAACCCACAATGTGAATGAAGGGGGGGAGGCTTCTTGGGATTCGGCCCGACCTAAATGAATGCACAGAACCGAGTGACCATATGATTTTAAATGCCAGCTATTTACCGGCTAGATTTCAGATGAGCTTTCTTTAAGTGGTTTTCGGTAGTATCCAAAGTAAGTATGGAAAGCTAGTCGACTTTCGTTGAATGTATCAGGTGATATTAGGATAAAAACATGATAATTAAATATTTGAAGGAAGACGTTGTCAGCACAAGACTGCAAGCAAAACTACAATAACAAAAAGAAGTGAATTTCCAGACAGCAGCGATTCACATGGGTCCCTCTTCATATCGGCAGGTTGCCAGGGTGACAAATTGTGATTAGAGCAATTTGCCAGTCTGTAAATGTGCTGGTACACGGGCAGACAGATACAACAGCATTTTAAAGACTTGAGGTTTGAATCCCAGGTGATGGAGGGGTACAATGACTGAACGGTTGGACAGTTGTGGGTGACTTGTAGTGTTGAGAAAGTGATTGTAAATTTGTCCCCTCTGCCATACCACTGTTTGTTTCTCTATTCAACTTAAAATCCTATTTATTTCCATCTCGACCTTATTTTCTCTTTTATCACAATGCTCTGGGGCCATTTTCATTACATCTTTTTAAATGCGCTCTATACATAATGAATGTATGGAGTGATTGATTTTGAGACCCCATCCCCCAACAAAAAAACAAATAAAATACCAAAAACATGTTAATGTGTCTCAGAATCCCTTTAGTGTCAGTACTGAGATTATTGTCCATGTTGAGTGATTGCAGCGTTAACATTACCTAATTGTACAGCATGCCTACACTAATGGTTCCCTCATTGACCCTGTGACCCTAGAGTGCCGTCTTAAACGATCCATAAGTCTTAACCGCCACACAGACGGACACAGCCAATATAGGCACTATCAGACTCTCATCCTTCACGGCAACCTTTCTCAGCAACACAATGATTAAAGGCCCCGGTCAACAGAGCACGGTGTGGAGCAGCCCAACGTGTGGTAGGAACATGTTTGTATGACGCAAAAAGTGCATGCACTATTGTCATGCCTCTTGGGTTGCCAGGCTGACACACTGGGTAATTATAAGCTTAGAGGACCGTGTTTTTTCTCCCTTCTCCCCACCGCAGTATCTGTGGAGACAAGATAAGTGTAGGTCTTGTAATTGTGCAAGGCCCTCATCTCTCGTTCCCTCAGATAATGGACCAGTGAAAGCCTCTTGCTCATTACCGCTGCCTTTGTTATTTTACTGCCCCGCGGTTGATTATTTTCCAAGAGAATTACGAGGGTTTGTAAGTCCGTCCAGTAAACAGTTCTCTGGTGAGTCACGGCTGGGGGAAAAAAAGAGCTTCGTCCTTAGAAATCAAGGCGTTATGTGTGAAGCCTTTAAAACACATCCATATGGGTGTACTTCAGCTGGGTGCCTGGTACGCTAGCAGTCACAGTCCTGACGGGGGAACTTTAGTTAGGCCTGAAGTAGACAAGGAAATTAGGTTGTCAGGGTGATAATGATAACCGTGAAGTTCTTAACCTGTACAGCAGAAAAGGCATTGGGTTAGAGAGTGAAAGAAAGTTAGAGAGAGTCACATGCTTCATATTCCACTTTAAATACTTGGCTCAGGTTGAAAAACAGTGTTGTTCGTTCATTGCCTTAGAGCTTGAACCGGCAGAATACATGCGCTTCTAAATCATAACACAAGTGCATAGCCTGTTAACCTGTGCCAACATCGAACCGGCGTGGTGGCTTTTCCTGTTCATCCCATTTCTATGGTAGTCTCAGAGCTTCGCAGTGGGAGAGAGTTGATCCCCCAGACACGTCGTGAGAAAACTCTGCAGTAGTGTGTTTGCATGGGGGGCTCTCTCCTAATGCGTTCTAGAAAAGGAGGCTGATTAAATGCGAGTCGCCGGCGACTCGAAAATCCACCTACTGCGTGTCGAGCTGAAGAAGACAAAAAGCCGGAAAGACATGAAGACACCACATATTATACAATTAGAGCATATCTAGCCCAAAGCAATTTGTCCCTAATCCCCTCCCCTCTGGTCGGGACCTCAACATTTCTTACAAGTCAAAAAGGTTCAGAAATGCTGAATGATTGGATTAGGAGAGGAAAAAGGTAAGAGCTTGCACCGCGGTAATATTTACGTCGCATATACTGGGAGCGGTATCCTTGACATAAGCTCCCCAAACAATAATTAGTTCATTCCTAGACAGCGCCGCCTTTTCAAGCCGACACACCTTTGATTCGGCAACTTCTTTCCTCTCAACCTCTGTCTGTCCCTCTCTATCCTGTTGAGAGAGGCTGGGGATTTTTTTTTATATATTTTCCAAAGCGGAACGGTGTGCAGGCAATGCATCAATCCTCCAGCAAACAAGATTAAAGCTCTGAGTCATCATTTACGGCCGCAGGGCACACTGGCCAAAAAGTCCAGGCCTGAGTGTACTTCTCTATCCGGGGGAAGAGAATGGCCAATCCCATTGCTCTCATCTCTCTTCCGTCTCTTTGAGGTTCAGTGGAGAGGGTAAGCGTGACCAATCACACCCCCCACACGCCACACCGCCCCCGTCACCCACCACCCACACACACCCATCACTTCCTTGCTTTCTGCTTCCTCTCTCCCTGAGCTTCCAATGTAATTGTGGCTACTTTTGGCGAATTTGGCGTCAAAAGTGCAGGGGACTTTTTTATGGGGAGCTCCGGAGGTGGGGTGGGGCTGCTGTTTGAGATTTGGCAGGGGTGATTGAGGGTAAGGTGTATATAATAAAAAATTGAGTCAAACCTTGGGTCTGAGAGGGTCTGCTTCTTCAAAATGTCAAGTTAAATTTCGCAAATGATGCCACAGGATGAAAGGACTTTGGTGGAAAATGATGACAATTACTACCCCTCAACCCCCCCCCCCCCCACACACACACACACACACACACACACACACACACACACACATACTCCACACTCTGATAAGATGTCGTTAGGAGTTATTTAATCTTGAGCTCTTATGCTGCCTGTCAAAAACAGTGGGGAGAAGATAATCATTACAATAGAAAACAGGACAAATGGGAAGGGATCTCACCCACTGCGGAAAGAAGAATGGCCCTGGGACAACCGGGGCTTTCAACAGAATGTTGCTGGAGAGTCGACAGACTGGCAGCTCAGTTCACTGTGACATTCGTCCCAGCCAGAATAAAATTTGACAAATTCACCCACACTTAAAAAGTATTTTTGGCTTCATAGAACAGAAAAAAAAGTGATAGTAGCTCAATGAGGTAAATCGATAAATACTACTACTCAGAGAATGTCAACTTGTTCCAGTTACGCAGTGTACGCCCTCGAACGCTGTGAAGTACAGGGCTGCTCTACACAGCAAAGCCCTTTCTTGCACAAACTCTGGATTGAAGATATACGCATACAGTATATATCCAAGTGAGAAGGAACACAAGCTACGGAGATGCGAGTTTCAAAATAGTGAAATATTAATTGGGTCCTCCACATGAATATATGAAAATGAAGCGTCAATGTCCCCCTTTGAATCAAAACAGAGCCTGAATGCCTTGCCGTTCACCCAAGTGAGTCTCCGTTGACAGGTAAGAGCTCATTACCCAAAGCATCCCTGTGCACATAAACCAACCAGGGCTGCCAGGGCCCGATGACTTTGAATGGTGGCAAAAGGATGCCGATTGAAGCCTGGCCTTCTTTAGTGGTCTGATCAAGCGTGTCAGAGACCGATGGGGGATCTGAGGAGCGGCGTGGGCCTGGAGGGGCTGGAGCTGACTCATCGCTGCCCCACTTCAAAACGCTGGCTCTCATCAGAGTCACAGTGTAGAGCTGCCACAGCTTACGCCGCACCTTTCGGCACGCCGCACTGTAAAAACACACACTGCAGCCTCCGCCTGAAAGCCGGCTCTCAGGGTCCCCACCGTGTGCTGTTTAAAGAAGGTGCAAAATAAAGGAATGTTTGGCTTTGACTGTAGGCTAGTGGCTCCTTCTCTTATTACTTTTGAAGGTGTGTGTGTGTGTGTGTGTGTGTGTGTGTGTGTGTGTGTGTGTGTGTGTGTGTGTGTGTGTGTATTTGTTTGCTAGGCATTCCTGATAAAGGTCGTACCCGAGGCCATTTTATGACTGGAGGTAAGAGCAAGTAGAACGTGATTGAGGAGGGGGAAACAGAGCACCTTGATCAGTGATTCAAAAGCATAATGGCTATTCCACTTTGTCGAGAGCGAGGGAGAGCAAAAGAAAAAGAGGAAAAGACAGCGATTCAAAACCTGACAACTACTTGCCTGTGTGTAGGCGTGTTGGTTTGTTAAAGGAGGAGAGTGATTGTGTGTGTGTGTGTGTGTGTGTTTGTTTGTGTCTGTGTCTTTGTCTGTGTGCAGGCACGTGGAGGACTGTGAGCATTTTTGGGCACTCGGCACTCTTCAGAACGTGAAGTGTTTAGCGTCCCCGCCTCTCCCACACACCGACCTCAAACTGCCCCTTCCAATTACCTTGCCACGGAAAAATCATCCGCATTATCTCCAACATAATAGAGCCAAATGGATGAGGTTCAGCCTTCGCCGAGGTCGGAGAATTTCCCGCGAACCGTGCTTCACTTTACATCTCATGTGCGCTCGTCCTTGTCCTCTGCACTTAACTCCCCTCTCCCTGAGCGACTCAACAGGTGGTGGACGGTTGTTTGTTGGTTCGATGCCCTCGACTATGGACCTGAAACGGGTCTTCACGACGGGCCGGGATGCCAAGGACATCTCCCCTCCACTTTAAAGGGACTTGATTGAAGGCAACGTTTAATAGAGGACGGCTGGGTTCAGCTCGGTTGAGAGCACCATCCACTCAAGGCTAGAACGGTGACCAAAAGTTGCATGCCTGAGCCTTATTATCCGTCGGCTCTTGAATGCTCTTTAAAACTTTGACGGCATGCAAACCAGTTTTTTTGTTCTTTTTTGTTGATGCTTGACTTTGAGTGGGTTAGCCACGCGTTTGAGTTTTCACTGAACACGTTGACTCGTGGTCTTTACGCGTCCAGGTGCTTTTAGTTTGAGTATGAGCTGTTTTATCACAGCCGTTGAGTGGTGAGAGGGGAGAAACAAGGCTTCAATGGCAGACATGTTATGTTGGTGTGTAGTCTCTCTAAGGAAGCCATGGCTTTGAAATGTCAGATATTGTAATAATGTATATTGTCGATGGAGCACCACATTTTATTGTTTTGAAAAAACCCAACGTACAATGTCATCTGCATTTCTCGAGAGCAAAAGAAATCTGATCGATTTCTACTCAAGTAACTCGGAAGTATGCATACTGACTGTGGTTTTTCGATGTATAACATAACATGGTAATGGTCTTAACTTCTGGCATGATTACAGATAGGATAGATCAGAGTATGGCTCCATCTATTATCCCTACCTCCCTTCAGTTAGGCTTCCCCGTCTTCTCCCCTAGCATAACTATAAGCCTATCATCACTTCCCTTTTCTCTCTCTCTGTCCTTCCTTCTCTCTAATTCTTACTCTCAATGCCTTTTGCTCTGACTCCCACAACCCTTCTTTGTAATTTGTGTGTGTGTGTGTGTGTGTGTGTGTGTGTGTGTGTGTGTGTGTGTGTGTGTGTGTGTGATCACAGCACATTTGCATTAACAAATCGTGCCGGCTGTCGATGAGTCCTAGTGGCCTTGCCCAGCCTCCCTTGCCTGCGTCAATCTGGCGCCGACTCTCGCATGCCTACACAGGGATTGTCTCTCGTCGACTTCCCTCCGCGGGTGGCCTACTTCCCCACTCTCCCGGCAGTCATGGTTGACGTACGAAGGCTTGTGAAAATATTAGCATTCTCACTGCCAAGGATTACTCTTCCGCGATGCTCGTTTTCTAATGAGAATTGATGTTGCGTTGAAAACCGCCAAAGAGAAAGTCTGCTGCAGCAATCTCATTCCAAGTCGCTTTAGCATTCCAATTTGACTCTTGAGAGGGCTAATGCCAAATGCATTTGAGAGAAGAGGGAAAATAAGTCCAACATAAATAACCTGCAAAGCAAGTGTTCCGAGTATGACGTGTTAGTTTTATTCTCTAGGTAATAGAGGAACGATATAATCCTGATGGAATAGAGAGTTCAAAAAAGCTTTCTAACATTGCTGCCCTACCTGTACCAAGCAGACCTGTTCAAGGCCCTGCACTCATTACTATGAAAAGCCACCGTAATAACACAACATAATAATTCCTATGCTATTCAGACACATGGCCTGTAGTATGCAAAGACTGGGTTTGCAACCTAAAAGTAGCCAGGAAAGCAAGCAGGGCTTTGTGTCTATCAGTCACCTCTTCCCTCCAGCCGTGTAGATAATTGACATGTCTTACACACTTTCATCACTCAGACGGGTTGTAGCCGTTCAAAAGGGGAACCGAATAGGAAGTGTAGGACTCCCACCCCGCGCGCTTATCGGCTGAACGCACAGTCGCACGCACAGAGACCTGCTGTGCACATCACACTGAGAGTTGATGAATTGTTTGACTGAGGCTATGTGGTTAACATCTGTGTCACTAGCAGCAGGGGCAGCGCCAGAAGTGTGCGCAACACAAACTAAGTTTTTATAATTAAAGGCCTATTGTCAGTGAGAAATGGGCTTATATTGTTTAACCCCCCCAACGGCGCCACACCCACGCCCAGTACACCCAAATTATTTCACCTTTTATTGACTAAATCACCCATTTCATTCCACAGACCTTTTATGTAAAAAAAATATGAAGGGTACTAATTGACGGAGAAAGTGTTTGAATGGAGGGAATGGGGAAGTTTTCAACCCGTTGAACTCGCAGCTCAAGTATCGGAAAACTCAAATGACAAAAAAGGTTGATTGCGTAACAGGAAACTCCAGCCAGGCTTTGATTTTCAAGGAACACACTGGGAAAGAAAGAGGAAAGAACAACAAAACTGTTAATTGTATTTGATTACATATTTCTACAGTCATAGCTCGATTTTGTTGGTGTACAACGAGGACATTTGTTTCACTAAATAATTGTTGATTTGCGTACTGAAATTGTATGCACAATTTCATTCGATTACACCGTCTGCTAAAAGACTGTATGCAATGAACTGCAAGGGCCTTAACGTAATATAAAAGACAAAGCCGGTCCCTCAAAACCACCAGCGCCAGTCGTTGGGTTTCCGCTGTCTCACCACCTTTCTCTTTTCCTTTTTTTGAAATTCTCCCCCCTGCAACATGACCTACCTGCAGGCTTTGAACAGAAACTGGCAGGCTTTGAACGGAAGCGAGTCAATCAGGAGGGGAACAGCGTGCGAGAGGATCCCAGGGCCGACACGTTGCTCTGCCGCTCAGACTGCGTGAGGTCTTTGCCGCGCGCCTCTTAACCCAGCGAGGGGCTGTCGGCGCCGGCTGCCCTGACACGGGAGTCAGTTTCAGAGGTTGCTTTGCCGATGAGGCGCAGGCTATTTCCACCCGCTCTGCTGAGGAAGACAGACAGGGAAAGTGACTTTGGGGAAGTTAACAGGCAAAAAAGACTAGGCGAGGAAGTTGAAAAAAGGTGTCTTTTTAATAAGTGGTCTCGACAGTCAGGTAATTCAAAAATGAACTATAAAAAGAAGAGGAATCGTAATCGTCAAACAGCATATGAGTCATATTTCTTGCACTGTAGCCGTGGAAAAAATTAAAGGTGGCCTTGTGTAGCTGCAAGCGGGAGAGGTAAATGAAAAACGAAAGGGGCTCCGGTGCTTTCCATGAGGATCAGAAGGGCGTGTTGTCAGTGCGCGTTAAGGAAATGCTCCCTTCTGCAAATGGTGAGGAGCTAAGGGCTAACGTTGCAGGAGCGATGCCGAGTGGCAATGAGATAGGACCACTTCCACTGAGGTTCGTTGTGATCTGACTAATGCAGGGTGTGACCCAGGCCGTCACGGAGTCTTTCAGGCCACACGGAGGCCGGGATTCGGGGAATGCAGAGTGATGTTGTGGAAGAAAACAGACTCTTCGAGTTAGTCTCATGTATATATATACAGTATAATCAGGTTGTAAGACTTTATTCAGGATTACATCATAGCACAATCATGGACAAAGGAGATATGTCTCGTTTGTCCATGGACCCTCCAATGCCAACCTCTACCTAAGATGATGATAGTGTTCAAGGGCATTCACAGAATACATATACCCCGGCAACACCATGTTCAAAACAGTTCCATGACTTCTATAGAAACAGGTGATAGTGGTGAAAGAATTGAGAGACAACAGTCATACTTTCAATCCTTACCAACCGACAGGACATGGTGGTGTACTTGTAGTCTTAGAGTATTAAGATGATTATGTCACTGTAATAACTAATATGGTAATCAATAAGCAATGATTATGCAAATCACAATATGGAAATATATGGTTATTCAAGAATGTAAACTTTAGATTTTAAAGGGCCTTGTTTTTCTCTGTCGCAGGAGTAGTGTGTAAACATTAACGAGAACTGGACGCCTGATTATGGTCTTTAAAACAGGATGCAATGGCTTCCAAAGCTTTGGCTAATATTCGTGAAATGTATTCCATGCATTCCATTCTATTCATTGTCTTTACACACAAATTCACGTTTGTTGAATAAGGTGCAACGTGCCACCATTTACGACTTCCGACATTCTGCAGTAGCGGCCAAGAACATATGTTGATAATTTACCATGAGAAATGCAACGTCACTGGTACACGCAACAAGCAACTGAATCTTGAAACGTTTTTTTCCATGTCAGAGGTGAACTCTCACTTGTTCATAACGATGGTAGGACATGGTACGATGCTGTCTACTAACCAGTGTTGGCCAGTAACTGAGTAACGCATTAATGTAATATTATTGCTTTCACCAGTAACGTTTAGGGTAAAGGATAAACATTTTCAAAAAAGTAATTATATTACAGTTACTAATCCAAGTAACGCTGCGTTACTGCGTTTCCAATACAATATATTTTTTTAAATGAGTTTCCAAGATAGGCTATCTTATGATGACGTTTTAACGCGCACCAAGTCAGGGTATAGCACGTTGGCCACTAGCCGGAAACCTAAACAAAGGATGGCGGATGAGGGAGAGGGTGAAAGGCTTACTTAGTTTCAGCACCAGGAAGTATTGTCAGTATTTAGAGTTTGCATCAGTTAAAGATGCAAAGAACAGTGTTGTCCGTTGTCAACTTTGTGAGAGTGAAATACTTTCAACCGCGAAAAATTCTACATCTAATTTATCGAAGCCTCTGCTATGGCAGCACAGCAATGGGGGGCAGGGGTTATGGACTAGCAAAAGTAATATAACGAGTAACTTAACTCATTAATTTTGATACCAAGTAATAAGTAAAGTAATAATATTACTTTTTAAAGGAGTAATGTAATAAGCAACTTATTGCAAATCCTTGCCCAACGCTTCTGTTAACATTGTGCTGCTTGTAGCGGCACTGGGTATTTCTATCCGGTCTGACCTTCACAGACTGAAAGGACCATGTCTTTTATTAAGATTATCACCAAGTTCATCTCGCCATCGGGTGACGGTCACATGACTCGATCTGCTGCCGGCGGCGACGATCATGATGGTGCTCTGAGGACCGTTCCTCTGCTGTTGTGATGGGAAGAAGAGACTGAGCCCCAGAATCTATGAATCTCTCCTGTATCTCTCTCTCTCTCTCTCTCGCCCCATTGTTTATCTCCCTTGCCTCTTTCTTTCTCCTCTCCGTTTTCTTTCTCCTCTACTCTTTCAGCCATTTCTTTCTCTCAAACTATTTTTCTCTTCTTTCTTCTTTAAACCCCTATTCTCCTCCTCAGCCTTGCTATCTGCATGAACACTGAGATATATGATAATTTACAGTACTATGTGTATTTACATTTTCTCAACAAAGAAATGGGAGAGCATACAGTACAAACATAGTTTATGCATATTAGTCCATGCATTATGCAGTTGTATACATACATATTATTAGTTCACTAATTAGTGTTCCATGGAATCCTTTGGAGTTCTGTGATACGCCTTGTCTAGCTGTTGTGCCATATGATCTTGATCCCCCTTTGGGCAACAACCATACACTTATCATTTCAAAAGAGTTACTAACTACTTGCTGCTTAGTCAAAGACCCATTTTCATATCCAATGCTATTTTTCTGTTCTGCCAAGTGAATTAGAAATAAGCCCGATAAGCTTATTATCTTCAAGGGTGGCCTTTTAACCAAAGCATGAATAAAATCAATAATAATGCACAGTCTTTGCTTATGCACTTTATTTATAGGCACACTGAATGTTCTGTTGACATACTTTATATATGGCTTGAGGGATTGATAAACTTTTTTAACAAGCCATTGGATCGGGGGAGAAATGGCCGACTGTACTTGTAGCATGAGCACTTTTCCAGAGTGCTTCCTCTATAAAGCTTTTGTGTTCGTAAAAGGGAGGTAACGAGGCGCCGGACGAAGCTCTTCAAGATGTATTTGGCTGTTTGAAACAAGCAACATGAGCGTCAGCGAAATGCCTCTGACACTTTACGAGTTCAGCCTGAAGAAAACTAAATGTGGGCAAACACGCCCACCGTCCGCCTGTTCTTTTCCATTATCTGCTTTTGGCCATCGAGTCGTGTTGACGAGACAGCGCCTCATTGTGTTGCCTGATCTTATCCCATGCCCCCTTTCATTTCCGCTTAGCGCCTTTTCATTTAGCCCCGACGGGTGCCAACGCAGATCCTGTGCCGAGCCCAGTCGAAGCCTCTGTGCTAAATATGTGGCGCTCACTCGCTCCCTCTCCCCTCCGTCAGTCCCTCTCTCTTGGTGTCAATCTCCCTCCATCCCCCTCCCCTCGTATCTCCTTCCTTCGTTCTCCTACTCATTCCCTTCTTTCCTTTTATCCCCCACCCTTCCCGTCTCTCGCTGCGTCTTTCCCGCCCCGTCCCTCCCTCCCTCCCTCACGCCGTTTTCACTTAAAACTGGAGAACAACTGGTCCTCCAAGGAAATATAGGCGCTGCCAAATAATTTATTGCACATGTTGTACAATTGATCCCTTGGAGGCTGGTAAGGGGAGGGAGGTGGAGGTGAAGGGGAAAGGGAGGTGGAGGGGAGATGAAGATGGAGGGAGGTAGAGGGGAGAGGGACGTGGAGGGGAGAGGGAGAGGGAGGTGGAGGGTTGTGGAGGAGAGAAGGAGGGAAAAGGAAGGTGGATGAGAGAGGCAGAGGGAGGTGGAGGGGAAAAGGGAGGTGGAGGGGAGAGGGAGGTGGAGGGGAGAGGGAGGTGGAGGGCAGAGGGATGAACGAACGATGGAATAATAAGGGCGGGTTAATACCAAACGGGGCTGGCCCAGTCATCTCCGAGGAACCTGATTGAAAATAACACTGGAAGTCTCAATTTGAATAGATTCTGCTCTAAACCACCCCCCGCCCCCTTCCATACCAATCTCCTCGCCAGCTGTCAGAGTCGGCACAAGAGCTGCTCGTTTGGGGCCTGTAGGATCAGAATACAAAAACCCAGTTCACTGTCTTCGGTCCCCGAGCGAATGGCTTAAAGGTCCTTTCTCCTCCTGAGAGTCTCTCCTTTTCTCTCTCTTCAGGCTCGACTACGAATCAGCGCAGGGGGCTGGTAAGTTACTCAGGTAGAATGAGCCGGCGAGCTAAGGGTGGCGACGATAATTTGACATTCCACCCTTGGGGTCGGGATAATGGACGTGTGACGTCGGCCCTCCAGTGAATCAGAGACAAAGAGGCCTTTTGTGGTTGTCCGAAACCCTGAGTCATCATGAAGTTCTAGTGGGGATAATGCCGCGTCAGAGGCGTGTTCTCCCGTCTCCTGGTGCTCGATAAAGACGTCCTACCAGCAGAGGATGAAGTGTGGGCACTCACATCTGTTTTGAAAGGACAGCTGCGAGCCCTCGGCGCCTTCCAGTGTTGTAGGAGCGCTGCCTTTCCAACAGGGCGGCCATAGTGCTGCGCGTCTCAATGCGCTGCCTTGGCAGTTTTGTGAGCTTGTGCCTGGGCTTTTAGAAAAACGGGGGTGGGGGGGGGGGGGAATAATTAAATCAAAAGATTTTTTAGGAAATGGAATCGTCAAGGCCTCTGATGCTGCAGACTTTTCTTCTTCTTAATCCACCTCTCTTTCCAGCCAATGGGAGATCAGCCGAAATGGACAGCCCCGAAAATGCCGTGCGAGGAGGAAGAAGCGGGAAGGGTCGGCCTCTCAGAGCCAATGGGGATTGTTGCCATTCATTGCGCAGCGGCGCCGCAAAGGAAGGATTCGAAGTGAAATTCCAAAAGTGGGATTCCAATCGTCCAGGATCATGGATTATGCATTAGTGGACGGTTGGCGGTGCAACCTTCAAAAGGTGCGGGAGGAGCAGAGGAGGACCAGAAGAGAGGGGGAGGTGCGTGGGGGCGTACAATGTTTTTACACGGACCTCTCGGTCTTGGTGTGATCCGGTCCGTTGGGCCGACCTACAAGCCAAGTGTGCCCCCGTCGGCCCCCGAAAATCCCCTCTTGGTTCGGCTTTGAGGGCGTGGAGGCAGCCGTGGTCGTTGGGGCTGCCCACAACAATCCGACAGCTTGATTGGAGGAGTGCTGTTGAATTCCCCAGTTGCGCACTGCCTGCCTATTTCTTCTAGTGCTTTGAAGTGGGTCCCAGACCTCAGGCAATCCTCAGGTCACACATGTGGGGAATCATACAGCGGGGAGATATAGTATGATGAGACTGTGTATCCACCTCCACGCGCACACACACAAACACACACGCACGCATGCACGTGCACACACAGGCTGTACAAGTAGTGAATAACACAAACCACCACACACAAGCAGTCACAGAAATACTAAAGGAGCAGAGTAGAAAGCCACAGAAATGCGTGCACACACACACACACACACACACACACACATGTCCTCTATGCTGAAGCAGACCTCTTGGATAATGAATAGAACGCTTCCCCACAGAAAATCAGCAGTATGAGGAATGTTCTCCACGCACCTCTAGCTGCCCTGTATCTGCTCAGCAGGTTTAAGACAGATTTTGGCTCGCCTCACGCTACATAATATTCAGAGATCTCCCTCCCAAGTCTACATGAAGGAGAATAATTTAAATTTAGAAGATGCATTACAATTGCAATTACCAGAATGAGAGGGGGGGGGGGGGGGAGGAGGAAAGGCAGCAGAAAAATAAGATTAAAATGGGGAACGAGAGGAGGAAGCGGAGAGGGCTGGAGGAAGATGAACGATTCTATCTGATTTCTGTATGGACAGATAGAGAGATGTGACCAGCATTCAAATCGATACCGTTAAAGGTGGGCAATCGAGCGTGTACGGTCTACCCATTGCACGGGGTTGACCTGTGAAGCTGTAAAGCCAAATGGATCTTTGATTCAAACAACACCTGCAGGATGTTTGCATAAAAATGCAAGCCCATCAGGTTGATAGCCTATCTCCCCCGCGCATGGATATATAGACACCCTGCGTTAAGTAAAGACGGAGTGGGGGAAAAAATGTGTGTCGTTACAATTCCTCCACACCTTGGGCGAGAGCACCGGGCGTGTCGTGCTGAAAGGAAACTCTGTAAAGGCTGGTAAGCGGGGAGATATCCTGCCATCTTGTTGGCATAGTCTCGCAGCGGGCATTGTCTCTGTGTGCCAGGAGCTTCCGAGAGGGTTGCACAGGGGTTGAGAAGAAGCTTAGTGTCCTCAAAGCCTGCTAGCTCTGACAACACACGCACACCCACACACATACGCCCCCCCCCCCCCCCCCCCCCCCCCCCACACACACACACACACACACACACACTGCAGCACAGGGAGAGGTCACTATTACTGTGTCAACAGCAGCCTCTGCTGGCTAAACGGGGGACCTGCCGGAGCTGTCAGACTTGATTTGAACTGGATGTTCTCGCTCACTCTCCTCTCTAACCTTGAGTTTATTTTCGTCCCGTCAATTTTCAGGAAGAGCTCCGGCTGGGGAGATATTTTTGCACCGAGTCGATCGAGTTATTCGAGCCAAAGGCGTCCATGTTTGACTTTTCTCCTCCGGTGTCATCATGCGTTCCCTCTCAATGACAAAGCTAGAGGACTGAAAAGTGAATTTCCTGTTTCAAAGTTTTCTGATTGGCACGGCATATGGAAGTGAGAAACATCACCAGACGTGGTAGGTTGTGAAAATGGGCAGTTGATAGGGCAGAGGTAGGGGGGCACGTCTATAATATCTAGGAGAAATGATCCTTTGAGGCACGCACGCACGCACACACACACACACACACACTGTCTATTCACACAGGGTCCCCTTCACAAAGGATATGGAGATGATTTAATTTTGCCTCCCAGGAGAGCGTCAATATTAAGCATCTCCTTGGGGAGCGGGGCACAGGTAATCCATAAGTCATTAGTCACCAGACGACGGCAGGCCACGTCACAACCTGTCTCCGCTGTGCAAACACAGGCCTCCACCTTAGATCCACCCTGGCAGGTCGCACAGTCTTCTCAGACAGTACACACACGCACACACAAACACACACACACACACACACACACACACACACACACACACACACAGGGGAGGGGGGTCTGCCGTTGCAGCCCAGAGTGACTCAACAGGCTCTGTGCTGTTTCACCGCTGAGTGCTCGACGGACGGCGCTGGGCGGAGGGGAGAGGAAACGTGCCCTGAGTGGCAGATAGGGAGTGGGAGACGGGGGAGGGGTTAGGAGACGGAGACAGAGACAGGGAGGGGAAGGAAAGAGAGAGTTCCTCGCTCGCCGCAAGTAAACGCCAAAAGATGAAGAGGCTCTGGAGTCCTCAAGCGACCGGCGCCGTGCGGGGGCAGTCCCCTTAGAGACTTGAAAGCTCTGTGCTTACCTCGGAATTAGTCATGGAGGAAATGAGAAAAGCAGTTGGAATGCCCAGGTAGCGGGCGGACACTGCTCTTACCTTTTTTTTAATTTATTGCTTTATCGTTTTTCGTTGCATGGTTGCTTGCTCACTCTTTCTCTCTCTTTCCCACTTCTTTTTTGTCCAATTACTTGAAAGCACAAAAGCCCTCACAATTTTTGGAGTGCAGTAAATGATTATCACTTAATTAGCCGGGAGAGTGGTTGAAGCAGGGTCTGTCCAAGTTTGATTCAACCTTGTGGAATATTGGATGATTGAGAGGTGCTAGCTAATTGGATTCAGCAGCAGTTGTCGGAGGGAGAAATCACCTCACTATCAAAGAAGATGAGAGAGAGAGAGAGAGAGAGAGAGAGAGAGAGAGAGAGAGAGACTTTGGTAAAGTGAAAAGAAAGAGCCACAGAGAGAGACGGGTCTGATTGGCAGGATGAGATAGACATTGAGTAATGGAGGGAAAAAGAAAGCGAGAAGTACTGTCTGGTATTGAACTCCTCTAATCTTTTCAATGACCAGAGGGGTGGTAATGAGCACATGAAATATTGACAAGGCCATGTCTGTTCTCTGAGAAAAATAACAGGATTTTTTTTTAAGTAAAAGAGACACTGTCTGTTATATCAAATCAACGTTTTCTTTTTTTTATCACCATAATGTGGTCCACTGCCTACATACAAATGGAGTGCAGGTGTGTGTGTGTGTGTGTGTGTGTGTGTGTGTGTGGTTCTGTGTCTTACACCTTGTGGAGAATTGACAAGAGCATATATCCACTTGACCAACATGACTACAGCTAGACTTAGTCCAGGTTTTCAGAGATACTTGGATGTTCTTTTTTATTCCAGACCAAACATCCATGTGCCTCTAAAATTGAACCATATGAATAGTGCATATGTTGGATCTTACCACAAAAGAGTTATCTCTCGGTGAATGTTTGATTCAAAATGGACGCCTCCGCTTTTCTAGTCTACTAGCAGGAAACAAGCCGTTTGTCACGCTTGTCATGTTCCAACCATACCTACGACAGGAATATGGCCTCCTCTTTAGAAACCCGTGCCATTGTTTTGCTGGAACATCACCAGAAACTGTCCACAACAGTCGGTAAGTGTGAAAGGCTTTGGAGGGAGTGAAGGCAACATGAGGCCTCAGAGCAGACTGAACAGTCACTCAATGCTTTTCACCCGGTTTGCAAGGCGTCGTTGTGTCTTTGCACTGTATTCCGACTTCAAGGCTAAGGTGGACCTTGCTCCTAATGCAAACCGGTTGCCTTCCTTACAAGCCGAGGCGTAAATAATGTAGGATTTTATTATTTCATCTTGAAAATATGTTTCCCCCACACCAGGGCCCTTCAGCCATATTTTGGCTCTGCTCCTCCACGCCTGTTTGTCGACGGTAAACCAGCCTTGTTATTCAAGGTCCTCTGCTCGCTGCTTTGCTGTCCCTAATGGTTCCCTCGCGTGGACTGATCAATGAGCTAAACAGTTCATCACAAGCAGCCTGGCCTCTCTGCCGCAAAGGCATATTTTTATGCATGAGCAGAGCACAACAAGTTTTGATTAGACGAGACTGGAGTTGAGTTCTTAGGAGACCGATTGGTTTAGGTTGTGTATGAATGATGAGGGGATAAGGGGGCTGGGGGGTGGGGTGGGGGGCGGTGTGGGTCTTTTGAGTGAAAGTTTGAGAAACTTTGTACGGAAAACAAAGAATCCCTAATGATTACTTCTACACACTCATTTGGTGAGATTGATAGTCTATCAATACCAAGTTAAACACAAACACAGGCACAAGCGCACACACTCATTAACGCCTGTGTGTCTGCACACACACACACACACACACACACACAGTGGAACCCTTCCATAACCCGACGCATAACAAAAAGTATCTTGATTGCCTATTGATTCCTCTGAAATATCCATTTTGCTTGCGGGGACTGTTTGGCGCTCTTATTTTTAGCAGTTTTGCTTTGCCATAAAAGTAGGATGTGAATTTCAAAGCCAATGCTTCTGACAGCAAGATATGCTTGCGCTGAAGCTGTCACAGACTTCTTATCTTCTCCAGCCAGAAAAAAAGGCCACGACCGATCAAAACAATGATGAGAACACCAGACGCAAACTTCCGGAGGGAAAAAAAAAACAAACAAACTGCAGAGTCCCACCTCAGACTCTGAGGTTTATGAATAATTCAGTGTAGTAGCAATAACACCATGCATGCATCCCTCCTCTGACTGTCAACCATTAGCTTAGGTGTCCTCAGACATCAAAAGATGTTTGTGCCGTCGGCCTTAAACTCTTAAATATCTACTGGCCTCTAGTGGCCGGACAAGGAATGGTTGCTGAATACAGCTTAGGTGGGCTATCTTAGATTACACATAGGAGATGTCAAAAGATGCTAGAAGTGTTTACTTCTCGGTTATCTCCGTGTATTGAGGTTTATATAGTCATATGTTCTGTAATGAAGTGGCTGTTGTTTTTTCTAATAATCCATTCCCTCATCTAAAAATGTTGTAATGTGTAAACATGGAACGAAACAAGAACCGCCAAATTAAGAACTCAAATAGATGCTATGAGCTGCGTAATTAGTTTGCGCTGTTTTTGTTTGCTATTCCCTAATTCCTAATTAGAGGAGGCATACTGAATAATTTCCCCAGGTGTAAATATTTAGCAATTGGCCCCCATCTGTTTGTTTCTCCCTCTATAGTTCTGCCTGTCGCCAACTCTCTCTTTCTCTCTCACACTGTTTCAATGTGTCTCTCTACCTCAAATAAACAAGCTTGTAGACTCAATTTTTTTCTCTCCCTCTCTCTCTCTCTCTCTCTCTCTCTCTCTCTCTCTCTCTCTCTCTCTCTCTCTCTCTACCACCTGGGTAAAGGTGAGATGGGAATTGAGTTGATGGCAGGTGTCACACATCCCTCGCGCTCTCTTCATGAGACCTGCTCTAATGGCCAATTAGCAGTGGGAGTGTGGCCTTTTCACTGTGCATGTTCTGTTGCGTCATGTACGTGTTATCTTAATGCCAGCATGGCGTTGGGATGCGCTCGGTTGGTTATTGGCCAGACAGCCGTACGACTGGATGTTGTCGTCGTGCATTTCGTGGCCAAATTCCACCGGCCAGTAATTGACGTGCCAGGTCAAAGCCAGTCCAGGCAGACCCTTCTGGAATCAAATGCACACGCCAGCCTTCCTGCAGGTCGCACTGGTTTCCTTTTGCATGTACACACAGAGCACCATGGGGCCAGTGGGACTTGCGGGAACACACATGGCCACACGCACACGCCAGCAAGTCCCTGAAGAGTAGCTTCTGGGTGAGCAGAAACACGTGTCCATGGATCTCTTCAGCCTCCTGTGCTTAGCATAAAGAGCTGAGCAGGAGTGAAAGGAGAGACGGGGGACAGGGGTCCATCCAGGGAGGGATAACAAGATGTCTACACACCACATACACTCCTGGCCAGACCAAGCCAACTCTAGTAATTACGGGAACGGAAATGGAACACTTCACCGCTGAATTAGGAGTGCTGATCTTTCCCGTGGGATGGAAGAGTGGCTTCTATTGCTTGATTATTTCAAATTGGGTTTGCATGTTAGGAGGGGAGGTTGAACCCTAGTATACACACACACACGCGCATCCTTGCTTTTGCATCTATTCAGGACTGGTGTGTTATGCAATGACACACACGGATATACACAAACACACATACCAATACCACCACGTATGTCGTTTTTAAAAAGGAAGGACTCCTGTGAGTTCCTTTGTGTTCTGGTCTCTGTTGTTTGCTTTGAGAAGTGGTGGGTAAGCTTATATTGCCCGTTCACATCGGTGCTCCTGTGGACGCGACACAAAAGCCCCCCCGACCAATCAGGAAGAGGCCCCGTTGTCAGCAGGAAATGCTCGAGATAAATCCAAGGAGTCGAAGTCTAAACTTAGCGACTGATGCACGTCTGAGCTCTTAGCTCTGGTGGGAAAGTAGACAGCACACCCCTGTAATGGAGAAACTCAAGGGTAAATCAAAGTAAGAGAAGCGACAAAAGCGCACCACATTACCATTAATTCATTTGACCTCGAATAAAAAATGCCACTGAAAGAAAATTGCACGGTGACGCAAGCACTTGAATATTTTATTCCAGAACAATGTTTGGAACACAACCAAATAGCCGGTTTGAAATGCAAATATCGAGTAGAACACACATCATCCTTGTTTGATACAATGAAACTAACAAATGATACCTCAAGAGACATAGTTATGAATAAATCTGGTACTTTTGTTTCAAATAACTGGAGGCAAACACATTTGAGTGGTACCTTTTCCCTTGAAAACAGACAAAATTTACATGATTATTGAGTGTCCTTGTGCAAGTTGCAAGATATCACACAATGCCTCGCTGAGGAACCCTGGGGTCAAATTGGACGGCAGCCTCTTTCGACCACAGGAAGTGACCGGTGCCAAACTATGCTGGCAGGGTGGCTGTGTAGAGCAGTGGTGTGTGGTAGAACCACATCGCCACGTAAAATGGGTTTTACATCAGAAGGGTGTTTGGATACACTGAAGCGAAAATGACGATGACAAGCTATCTGGGGTAATCTCAAATCACCCAAAATATGTGCTGTGTTCAAGTAATCCTGCTTTCGATGAGGGATTTGAAGAGGATGCCCAGGTTTTAGCCAGGCTTACCTCAGGGGAGAGGTTATATGAAGGTGAGGCCTCATCAGGCAGTAAAAACGAGCCGTTGAAGAAAACATTTCAGATGAATATAAGGGCTCGGGGGGTACACTTGAGAACTAGTTCCTCAGAAAACATGCATGATTGAACAACCAACTATTTAAATTTTAAAAAGAACTTCATGGAATAATAATGTATGCTAAATATCCCTGATCCATTCATGAGATTTAGTCATTACCGAAAACAACTACTGAAACACTTGGAGTAATGTTAATGACAAGAGGAGAGATGTTTTACTAGAGAAAATGTCATTAACGCAATATTTCAAAAGGAACACATTACTTTATTCTATAACAATGAACGTTAATTGCACCAAATTAAATGTTCCCTAGTTTTCTAACACGACCATAAATAAAAATATGAACATTGTGCAAACACCGAAGCAAAATCTACATTAAGATTTAGTATTTAACATTTGCAAATGTTAACATTACCTACTTCCTTTCAATCGTTTAAATAAATCATAGCTATACTTTATTATGCACAAGAAGGAATTACACTGAAAAGTAAAAAATATTTCAACCCTTTGCTAATTTTGTTGTGTCTTTATGGGGGAGGCTTAGCTGGGCTAAATGCTACCATGTTAAAAAATATACACTTTCTTATTCTATTTAACTGTGATTGTACTACTGGTCCAAGGTGCTCGGAAGTGCCTCTGATTAGGAGGAAAAGTGACCCGAGAAAACGTTCTGGATGGCTGGCATCAACTTCAGACCATCGCGGCACAAAGTGCCCTGGAGCAAAGAAAGGGTGGATCGGCTGCCTCGAAACAGTCCGATGGTGGGGGGGTGGGGGGGTAGGGTGGGGTGGTGGTGGGTGGGGGAGGGGGGGTGGGGGGGGGGGGGTAGGGGGCAACGTTCATTTCAGATTCAGGCGGGGCCTGGGCGTGTAAAGCGACCCTGGCTAGTCCTGGGGCTCCAGCCCCTCCAGGTGGTCGGGGATGGGCAGGCCGGTGAGCACGGTCAGACACTTGTTCCACACGTTGAACACGGGGCACACGGGCTGGGCGAAGGACACGCGGAAGGTGTGGAGGTGCTGGGAGCCCACGGTGTCGTAGAAGGTGAGCGTGCCCGCGTCGTAGTCCAGCAGCACGCCCACGCGGCGCAGGTGCGGCGAGGGCTCGATGGCCAGCTCCTTGCCGCTGTGGCGCACCACCCAGGAGTTGTTGCAGCGGCACAGCACCCAGGAGGAGGAGTTCTTGCCGATCCACTCGTGCTTGGGGGCTGACTTGTAGGCGATGCCCACGGCGTACCTGCATCAAATGGGGAGGCAAAGTCACTTGTTTGTCACTCTCTGGGAGGAGAAAGGCACTATCTTGTAACTAAAGCCATTATCTGCTATCCCCCTCTGTAGCCTGGGATAGTGGTGGCCTCGTGGGTTCAAATCCCACCTGGGAACACCACTACTAGTGTGCCCCTGAGCACTTAACCCTAAATTGCTCCAGGGAGACTGTAATCTCTGTAATCGAATTTTAAGCCGCTTTGGATAAAAGCGTCAGCTAAGTAACCACAATGTAAATGTAAACTTCCTAAGAGTATTAACAAGCTAGTAACCAAATCATTTTATCCTCCTGGTTTTTATCACAAACTTCAGTCCCAACACTAGGACCACCACTGTGACGGCCCATCCCTTTCCCCGGCCCCGTCCCTCACCATGTGCTCCCCCCGATCAGAGCCTCCCAGTAGTGGCGGCCGCTGTCGATGTAGACGTTGCCCACCACGCCGTAGCTGCTCTGGCTGGAGAAGCGCTCCTGGCCGTGGCCCTTCTTGGACGTGGTCTCGTCGCGCTCCACCGTCAGGTTGTCATGGGAGATCTTCAGCTTCTTGTGCGCCGACTTGGGGTCCAGCTTAAAGGGCTGGCCTGGCGGTGCAGAGGGGTCGGGGTGACGCAGCGCTGGTCAGCAAGAGCTCACCCTAACGTCTTTGGACTTTTCATACTTTCATGTTTTTTACTCAATTCTATTCTACTTATATTTTTACTGAGCTTCTCTGTACGAGCCCGTTGCACTACCTTGAGAGGATGCATTTTATAGTCATTTTATAGACTTCCCCTGTAGGGATTCCAACACCAACCCCTATGTACAATCTGTGTAAGCATGCAGCTGTGAGGGGGGAAAAGCGGACACATAATGTATTCATTGGTACAGCATGCTGCACCCATGAGGGAGGCAACCGATTGTAAATTCAATAGCTTCGCCTTAAGCAGACACATTTCCCGGCACTGCCTGTAAAAAAATAGACCGTAGTGGCTTTTCCGCCCTAGACGACAGTGGTTACAAAACGGCTATAACAGTGCGATGGCTGGCTCTTACTGTTGGTCTTGAGGGTTCCCGGTTCGCTGCTGCGACTGCCCGCCTGGTTGAGGGCCTTCACCACAAAGATGTACTTGGTTCCACTCTGCAGGCCGTGCACCGTGTAGCTGTTCTGCTTGATGTTAGGCACGATCATCCAGCTGTCCAGAGAGTTGCACAAGCCTATGGGGGTAGGGGGGCGGGGGGAAGGGAGCAGGAAAGTTTAAAGTTTGTTTGGGTGGAATTTTACACAAAAAAACTTTTGCTGAAATGTGAATTATGGTATGTCGAACAAGTTGAAGGTGTGAAATGTTCAACAATTTGAATAGGGATATGGTTGGTTAGGGGGACTGTTGGACTGAAAATAGAAATGCCTTCCTTTCCCCGCTATGCTTTGAGAGGGCGTGCAAAATGAAAGACGGCAATTCAAAGCTCATTGGCCAGATCGCTCCATTGGGCTCTGCTGCTGCTGCGTGTGTGTGTGAGAGAGAGAGAGAGAGAGAGCGAGAGAGAGCGAGAGAGAGCGAGAGCGAGAGAGAGCGAGAGAGAGAGAGAGAGAGAGTGCATGCCTGCACGGGTGTGTTTTGTCCTTCCTCGTAACTGCACCCCATCTTGTCTAGTCGTTGGTGTGTGTGTGTGTGTGTGTGTGTGTGCACGCTCCCTCTTACCTGCACTTGTGTGTACGTACACGGTGCTCCATGTGCACACCTTTCACTGCCCCAGTGTGACCGCTATCGTGCCAGTGTGTACGTGTGTGTGTGTGTATGTGGAGGAGAGACCACACTGCGTGTTGCACCGAGAGACATTTAGCAACCGCTGTGCCACATCACAGCATCGTCAAGCTGCCTGCCCCTGCCATACGCTGGCCAACCTCCTGAGGCGGCCATTATGCAGGGAGAAGCCTCCGCCTGTGTTCTCCTCTGCCCCGGCTCCATGCCACGGAGCCCTTTGGCGCCTGAGACCCAGAGATTAGCTACCCCACTGTGCTGTGCTGGTCCCCACGGGAGGGAATACACACACACAACCTGGCCTCAAGGGACACAGTGCTCTCCACTGGCTGGGCTTTATGTATAATCTGGTGGGTTTCATCTTTCTTTCATATCTATTTGTTTTTATGAAAATTATATTTTGTTTCCATTTGAGTTACCCTAAAGGCTTGTTTTTTGAAATGCTAACATTAGGTTTACGAGACAGAAATTGCTCTTGGATAGAGGATGGAATCTGCTTTCTTTGTTTTCTTCTTTTCTTTCCGTTAGTCATGTGATTATGTGTCATCCTTGCGGTTCAAGCTGTTGCCACGTTGTGGGCATCTCACGACATGGTGGCCATGTTTGTTGTGCACAAGGCCGTTGGGTGCATGGGAGATGGGGGCAGAGATTTGTAAGGGAAGTGACACTGAGAGGGCCAGCGGCAACCGCCCTCTGTCAAGGTACCAGGCCATTGGAAGAGAAACCGGCGAGGGGGTCACAGGCCGAGGAAAACAAAAGGAGAAGAAGAAGAAAGGTGGAAGGCAAAAGTGTCGCAATAAATTCTTTTTAAGATGAAGGGAAGAGAATGCGGGGCCTCAATGTGTGTACTGTTTGAAGTGGTGAGTTGACATAAGCCATGGCTGTAATGGCTCTAGCCAACTATTTAATTTATCCCTCAAGTGCAGTTCAAAACACAACTTTACTTTATTGGATTAGGACGGCATTCAGATTCTTATCTTGAGGGCTCTGTTTATCGCATGGATCATACTCCTGATTCATTTCCGAAAATCCAATTTCCCACTGTGACTGTCATTATTTCCTCTGAAATTTAGAGTCTAAATAAAAAGAAGCTGGAATTTCCCTTAGGCGAGCCGAAGACATCGGCATGCCTCTGACCTTGTCCTCATCAATCCATGCTTGGCTTAGCAAAGTAGGCACGCGATACCCGAGGAGAAATATTTGTGTTTGTTTGTTTGTTTGTGTGAGAGAGAGAGAGAGAGAGAGAGAGAGAGAGAGAGAGAGAGAGAGAGAGAGAGAGAGAGAGAGAGAGAGAGAGAGAGAGAGAGAGAGAGAGAGAGAGAGAGAGAGAGAGAGAGAGAGAGAGAGAGAGAGAGAGAGAGAGAGAGAGAGAGAGAGAGAGAGAGAGAGAGAGAGAGAGAGAGAGAGAGAGAGAGAGAGAGAGAGAGAGAGAGAGAGAGAGAGAGAGAGAGAGAGAGAGAGAGAGAGAGAGAGAGAGCCAGCCAGCCAGCCACAGCCACAGGGGAGAGGGTCCAGGAGCAGATTTCCTTTTAATCCGCTCAGACACATCTCTGGGCCTCCGCCTTGGAATCCTCCCCACCTCCTGGCCCTAGCTAGGGGGGCTCAGGCTGACTCCACGGCCGTGCTGAGGCTGACTCGTTTAAAGGCTGTGTACGGCTCTGTCTCGGAGCTCTGGCAGATTCAGACAGATTTGGAAAGGAATGATAAACAAGCCAGATGGTCCGATGGGCAAGGACTGAAGGAAGAGAAAGGGAGATGGAAAGAATGAAGGAGAAAAAGAGAGATTGTGTTTGTCTGTGTGTTTCCAAGTGCCTGTTCCTGAGTAGCTGCGTGCCCTTGCGTGTCGACCTGTGTGTTGGCGTGGATCACTGTTCTCTGTATACGTGGATGTTTTTCGGGGGCCCCAGCTCTTTCTGGTGCGTCCGCGACGCCCTTTGAGCCGCGTCGACACTTACTGACGATGTTGGCCTGGCCCGTGTAGATGGCGTACTGCAGCTCGTAGGAGAGCACGCTGAACTCGTCGTCGGACGTCCAGTGCACGGAGATGGTGTCGTAGGACGCCGTGCACAGCTCCTCCCTGATGCCCGGAGGGCTGGGCGCTGCGGGGGGGGGGGATCAAAAACAGTCAACGTTATGTGTCATACCACCTTATCATTCTATGTTCTACGGGCTGTTTGATATTAGACGGCCAGTGTTGCGTATCGGAGGGTTGGCCCCAAAGGCGCTAGGCTTGAAAAGGAGGAAACAACGGTGGAGAGAGTGTTGTAGACCGTAGAGGGTTCAATTAATTGGCAAGCCTCCACCTCTTCAGTAGAATGGCCTCTAGAGCAGGAAGAGCCTGTGAGGGGCTGGCAGGGTGATTTCATTGAAGTGACTTCCCTCTTTCTCTCTCTCTCTTTCTTTTGTTGTTCCTCCCACTGGGTTAGTCTTTCCTTTTCTCCGCTCTGTCTTTCTTTCTCTGCCCTTCCTCTTGACACACAAACCACATTTTGCCTTTCGCTGTTTTTCCTCTCTTTTTTTACTATATCACGCATGTTCGCACTCCTCTCTCTCTCTCTCTCTCTCTCTCTCTCTCTCTCTCTCTCTCTCTTTCTCTCTGAGTGGCTGCACATCGGGGGCTGATTCCGGGTGATTCACTTAGAGAGCGGAGCCTCTGGCTAAGCACTCCATGGTCCCGGAGAGTAAACAACTCTGGCAGCCTCTCCAGGCCCTTCAGGACAAGACGGCGCTTTGCCCTTTTTAACGTTGGACGTTTTAGGCAGTAGGTGACCAGGCGCAGAGCGTGTTTTATTCTGGGGAAAATGTGCTCTCCAATCCAATGTAATTGCGCGATATCTCTAGGGGGTTGCAGTGAAAAGGCAACACTGGCAGGCTTAGTCATTTGAATTACTGTTGATTTAGATTTCAAATGAAGGGATTTATGAAAGACCCTCTCTCCCTTTCCTCAGTCCCTCCAGATGTAACCCTCCCCCCCCCGTCTGACCATCCGAAAGGGAATATTCACACCGCTGTATACCTGTGAGGTAGTCGAGGTTCTCCAGCAGTTTCTTCTCACGGGTGAAGTCCAGCGCGAAGGTGTCGAAGGTGTCCGTCAGTTTGATCTCTGGGATCAGCACCTGGGAGGAGGCCGTCGCCATAGATACCCTGGACCCAGAAAACAATAACCCCCTAATCAACTCACATTAAAGGCATCCCCATCACCAAATCCATGACAGTCTACTATTACCCCCGTCAAATGAGGTCACAAGGCTTAGAAAATACGTTGCGTTTCACCCCTGGCGACTTATAGGCATTTCATTACTGCGCCGTATTTCTGGTGTCGGACCTCTCTGTGATGTTCTTGGCGGTCTGGAGGAAGCGAGCGTGGTCCGTCTCCTTCAGCGTCTGGTCGGCCTGGGTGATGAGCGAGGAGGACCTCTCGATGCTCTGCTTACAGCTGGAGATCTGCTGGGCCAGCTTCCTCAGACGCACCGCCTGGCAACACAAACCCCGGGATTATGCTTGGTTATATCGAATATATTTTAAGGGGTGGTAATGTATAAAGGTCTAGCTGGAACAGTGGTGACAAGTGAACAACATGGAAAAGAGGAAAGTCATTTGTGGCAGCAGAGCAGAATCCAAGCCGTGGCAGCACACAAGCTATTTACGCCAGGAATCCTGGCCAAGGACCTCCAACCACTTGACTATCGGAGCATCATAATAGCGGCCCATTTGTTTTATTAAAAACCTTGCAAACTGAATTTGCCATTAGATACAATACAACAACGATTTGATTTGATAAGAGAAAGGGAGTGAAAAGATTTGGCAGGATGAAGAGAGGGAGGAAAAAAAGAGGTGGCAGAGGGATGGACAGAGAATGAAAATTGATCGCGGGCAACCCACATCTGGGATCTCATGGATTTATCCAAAGGGTTAAGCTGGGATCTGATCAAGATTTAATTCCAGCTCTCCCTCTCTCCCCTTTGTTTACGTCTTGATTACTTTCTATAGAAATGTATAAAGGACAGGGATGGAGGTTGTCCAGTGAGATGTAGGTCAGGTTGACGGTGGTGTTACACCCGTGATCTTTGGCCCATTGATTACCTAAGATAATATAATACCCAAATTCATTCCAATGTGAACATCAATAAACTCCTGCAGTGTGCAAGCAATGAGGTGTACGCTAGGTAGTGTGTGAGTAGCGGCAAGTGTACCTAAATGCACTTCCTGTAATCTTATTTTTCTGCATTTCCTCTCTGAGGACCAATCACAATAACCCGGAGGCTATAGTGTTGCTTAGACCCTGCCCCGTTCAGACAGGAGACCAGGCCATAGTGTTGCTTAGACCCTGCCCCGTTCAGACAGGAGACCAGGCTATAGTGTTGCATAGACCCTGCCCCGTTCAGACAGGAGACCAGGAAGGAAGGAAGAAAGTCGCAACAATAGCCAGCCTTTTGACCCTGCCTGTAGTGTACAGCATTTTCACACATTGATATTCCTGTTCTCACCTGGGGCCCTTTTCGTGTGGAAGAACGAACTCACGGACCGCACCAACGAGGAATTCTCACGTTACATTGGTTTGGTGTGAACGGTTCTTATCGATAACACAATATTGTTGTGAAATGGATGAATTCAGCTTCAACCCTCTCTAAAATCTGTTAATTGTTGCTTGTTTTCAGTCCCACAACGGGGTTCCACAGGAAGGAAACGGGGAATGCAGAGGACTGATTAAGATGACTAACAGTTTGGGAGAAAATACTAAAGTATCAGGTGTTACTTAAATGAGCTCAGCCCACATAGGTGCTCTGAGCCCAGAGTTCTGCCTGAACAGATTGCAGGGAGCCTCAGTGAACTTCCCACCAGCCCAACCCCAGACCCTCAACATATGGGAGGAGATACCCACCTACCCTCATCTGTTGTTCTAGCCAACTCTGAACTTAAAATGCGAGTTGTTTAAAATGTGTCAAAACTGTGTGTGTGTGTGTGTGTGTGTGTGTGTGTGTGAGCATGAGCGTGTGTTTGAGATTTAATTTGACCCCTTGCTACCAGATGGTGTAGCGTTTAAAAAAAAAAGCATTAGTTTAGGTTGGTATTATGTTATTGGTATTAAGTTATTTACAAACAAATGTTGATATAAGCAGACATACCAATGCTGGTAATTGTGGAAACAGTCAGATGGACCCAAAAGACAACTAGCCAGCGAGCCAGATAGGCAGACAGACAAACACACACACACCCACACACACACACACACACACACACACACCCACAGCCAGACAGAAAAATCCCACCTTGCCCTCCTTGATCTTGCTGCCGATTATCTGTCTCCGCTGCTGGATGATGTCGATCAGCAGATCACACTCCTCCATCAACTTCCCCTCCTGGCGGTTGGCGTTTACCTGAAGGGCATCATCATCCAGGGTCAGCCAAGGACCTTTTTTGCTAACCCTTGTTATACACGTCCACACAAAATGTAGAGTGCGCCCTCTGTTATCAAGGCTAAAGGCTGAAATCCCTTCCTACATGAAGGCACAATGTTGTCACTGTGTTTGGAGGGAAGCGAGTTATGAACGCCGCGTTGAAATCATCAAAAAGTCAGAAGAAAAAGGCGGAGGAAAGAAGGGTATGTCTTATTGCCTCAGGCTTTTTATTAAATGCTCAAGGGTGCCCCATGTGGCTTTACAATATGGTTAGACAGGGAATAGTGTATTCAAGTGCCTTTTTGAAGGCCCCAGGCCTTTAAAAGGAACATGGGCCTTTATGCAGGCATCCTTGTAGGCCTTTTACCAACCTTTGAATTTTTTTTCTGCTGAGGCGAGGAAGAACGCGGTAACAGGAAGTGTTGGATGCAGACCGGGGACTGAGAAGGCAGCCAGGTGTGTTTAGCGCAGCTCCCAGGTGACCACAGACACACTGTCGCACGAAAGGGCCTCAGTCACGCGCTCTGATCCATCGTTTAATCAACGCCCGGGGAGGAGTTTCCTTTACCGGAGGACTGCATGGAAATGGGTGTGTGTTTACTAGAGGCGTGTGTCCGCCGTCTTCAATCTGGTTTGAAGATTCCTGTTTGTCATGTGATTCATGTCTGGTGAGGGCTCTCAAACCCTTGGACTGACTAAATGAGTCAGACGTCGACTGAAGCAAATTTCGTTTTTTCCAATTTCTGTTTATACAATTAGGTTTGCTGTCAAGAGTTGTCGATGTGAATGTCCAAAAAATAATTTGCACTCACTTCTAGATTGGAGTGTCAACGCGGGAACGGTTATTCACGGGGTCCTAATGTGTTAAGTGTGACTGGGGTTTTATTTGATTAGGCGCGACTGCAGGGGTTGACTAAATTTAAGCCATAGCTAGAGTTTATTCCAGCAATGGATTTTAAGTCTCTCCATCCTGAAAAAGACTTTACTGTTCCATTTGACGCAGAATCGAACCCCCCCAATACTCATACCAAGGTGTGCGCACACGCACACACGCAAACTTTGCTGCAATAACATGTCACGAGTCATTTCAATGATCACGTCATCCTGTCTGTTTCGCTCAAGCTCCGGGCCAGCATGGCAAGCGTGTGACGAGTGTGTCACGGCCTCCTTTGGAACGGCTAGACGTGATTCATTCAACTTCCCCAAGTTACCCCTGGAAAAAAGCTACGTCTAAAAAGCCCGACAACTTTTAAAGAAAAGTGGAACACATTTATTATTTTCATGGGGCTTGAAATATTCAGAGTTCTGCAAGAAAAACAGCACGCACACTTGTGTACTCCGCTGAAAGTGTTCTGTTTCCAGCCCTGTGCACCGTGCCACCTAGCACCATTCTTCAGTAAGATGTATGTGCAGTGGTGATCCAGTTTGCATTTTGAAAGGTGGTATGCGTCTCAAATAGAAATTCACCACACTTGCTTTTGAGGGATAATGACAATGATTTTCGAGTTAGTGTCAAGCGCTTGGCAATTAAACAAGCGGACGAGTTCTGGTTAAGACAGTTCACTGAGCACAAGCTGCCCCGCTGAACCCACACGCAGTCTCTCTCCTGCACCTTGGCTCTCTCATGTGTGCTTACATAATTGCATTTCTCCTGACACTCAAGAAGACTCGCATGCTCTTTATCTTCCTCTCTCTCTCTCCCCCCTGCACTCTCACTCTCGCTATGTCTCTGTAAGGCTAATTAGGGGTAGGGTATTTGGGTTTGAGTTTTTTGTTGTTGTGGAGAACAGAAACATTCACATTGACCCTCATGCAATGAGAATTTTTTTTTTGTCTTTTACTTCTCTTCTTGAATTATTTATCTTAAGTCCTTTTTATACGGGTATATTTATGTTTTCCCAAAAGCCCCAAAGTATTTTTAGGTTATTAAACGTGTCTGCACAGTGTGTGCTTCACTCCACCGTGGCTGTACAGCCGGTATAGGATTAGGTTTGTAACCCACTGACACATTCTCCTATATAATCTGCATTAATGCCAGCAGCTGGTATTGTAGGCATGCTGTTCCACGGTCACTGCTTTTTATTGGAAGTATACCTGATATTTGACGTTTGATGGACGCTTTTATTCAGACCGCCTTACAGTATCTCGAGTGCATACATTTTCAGGGGTGTTTAATTTGATATGTGTGGGCCCTTAAAGCCAGCAGTACCAGCTGAGCCGCTCCTGACAGCCCAGATGCTCATAACCTTTTCTTTCTGTGTTTGGAAGGGTCTGTACGCGGCACAGTGGCTGCTCCAGCTCCTTTTATTCCAAGGGTCAGTGCTTCGGTGGCCCTTGGCGCTGCTATTTCAGTAGCGTCTCTGTGACAGGGCCGGCGTAACGCGGGGCGACAGCCTCAGACCACAATCCTCTCCAACGGAGCGAGCCATAAAGCATGTCTTTAAGTTGTGTCGGCCGTGGAAAGTGGTGAAACATTTGTACTTGTATAAGTATTTAGTTGACAGGAATATTAATTTTTGATTCTTATTTATTGTTAATATATTTAGCTAAGAAATGCATCAATTGTTGAGTGTTGTGAATGTTTGCGTATGTTATGATTGGGTCCCACTCTACACTATTATTCAATCGATTTAAGAATAATATGAAAGAAATCAAGATGGGACAAACAGCTGTTGCTCATTATAAACAGTACACATTATGACTGATACAACACGATACACTTCAACTTTACTTAATAATTAATTATTCAGGAATATTAACTGCTCGTAAGTCATCAGTGGCTACATCTTGAAAGAACCAAACCAGAGACACCAAAAAGTCTCTCAGAACAAAGCCTTTTTTTAAATCTGTTATCCATCATGCAACGCTGGGTCTAATACACATGCACGCACCTATCGGCTGGAAGCGTGGCCATCATGTGACCAATAGGACTCACCTCCACGTGTTGGCATGTCTGGATCAACTTTGCCATCAGAGACTCCAGCTCGTTGTTCCTCTTGATCAGGTTGCCAAGGTTGGCATCCAGGGCTTGCTGCAACAAAACACACACACAGTCAATCACTGCTATGGTTCTGCAGAAACTAAATGAGAAGATCGGCACACACACAAAAAAAAAAGACTGTGCTCCCAGCTCAGCTTGAGAGCAACAGAAGTTGGTCAGACGGTGTCTCAAAGCCTTCCGGTAACCTAACACGCTTCTGGGAAGAAAACCTGAAAATGTCCCCTTGTGGAAAGACGACGGGCGATGAGGGACAGCTCCTTCAACACATGGCCGTCACGTACAGAGCAGCGGAAAACGACTCGGTCCTCCAGCCTTTTCCTCCCTCAGTTCCGCCACAGTTGCCATGTCCCCCCTTTAGGGCTAGGGTGGGGGATGGGGGTCCACTAACCTCAGGGTGCTGCTGCCCCTCGTCCCGATAGCGCCTCATTCCCGCCGCTTGCTGTGCTGCCTTGGCTTCCCGAGCGGAGAGCCTTCTAGACTGAGGGCTGAGCCTCTCCGGGAGACGCAGCCCAAGCCGGGGAAAAGTCAGCCAAGCGGCAAATGTCAAAGCGCCGAAAGCCTCCCTCCGCGCCGTATGAAAGCCCCGCCACGCACCTAGCAGCAGCTCATGTGTCCTCGTGTGAAAGCGCCGTCACTGAAGGGACGGACTGCTTTCTCTGCCTGGAAACAAGCTGTCGCTTGCCTCCCACCAACCCCCCCCCCCCCCCCCCCCCCCCCCCCCCCCCCTCCCCATCATATTATTGCCCAACAGAGCATGCTAAGCCACCACAACGTGATGTTCAACAGGGATTGAGGAGGAGCTGCCCCATGGGAGAGCGCGGAGTAAACAACAGATGAGCCAGCCAACTGAGAGTGAGGGGGGGCTCTTACTGAGGATGGGATGGGAGAGAGAGGGGTGAGGGGTCTGGCTTAATGGATGGCCTTAATACGATGACACAAAACCGACGTGGCGCTTTCATGGCGACGTGGCATCACGGATGGGTCTAAAAATAACTTCCTACCGAGAGGGGTGCTGCTGAGAGCACGAGACACCAAAAGTGTCACCCTCCTGCAGGACCAAGGTCAGGACCCCGTGTTCCAGCTCCATGCCTCATCCAGCACATGGAGATCTATTGGCGTATTGATGTACTCTCAGCTCTCGTTTGAAAGGATTGATTGGAATGCCACTCTCTGGCAGGTCTGTATTAGGGTCATGGGAATTAGACTCAACGCCCAGACTCAACGCCATCAGCATAATTGAACTTGCTTTGATAGTGTGATACTTTGTGCAGGCCCTCAATGCAGGGTGGTAAAATAACTGTTCAGAACAGAACATGTATTCTGAAGTGTGTGAGGAAATTCAAGGCTCGGATTTCTATCATTTCAGGCTGATAATTAGACTTGGGTTTGAGGTGGGGAGTTATGCTGTTGGGAAAGAATCTCTGGTTTTCTGACTTTTCAAAACAAGTAGCGTATCTAGACAGTAGAGCTTTGTCCTCTGTGGCAGCTTAGGAATGCACCTCAAAGTATGAGCCGAATTCAAAAACCCTCAATGCTGTTATTGTAGAACACCATATAAACATTTCAAGATCCAAACCTAAAAAGTCTTGAAAAACACCCCCATTTTTTGGGGTGGACCTTCTGTTTCCTCATCGGAGTCCTCTGGGCGGGAAATTAGAGGGTATCAGCCAAGCTTACCAATTGCGCTGTATCTCTAGATCGCAACGGAGCGCTAACCACACAGTGGCCTTCTAAAGTGGGACAAATCCCTCCTGACTCGACACCAGGAGGGCGGAGGCGGGGGAGTGTTTGAAATGCAAGTAGAGCTCTATAAATACGGTGACTTCTCCTGCACTGTGGTCCGGTGGCATGGGAAGCTGAATTCATTAAAGGGAAGAAAAATGTCCTTTGAGCATCCTTCCCACAACATGTGGTCCGGATCTGGACAGCGCCGGCTAATTAGGCCTCCAATGCGTTTCTAACCACTTCAGTTTTCCTCTAGTCACTTGGTCTACAATTCCCCCCAAATACATACCTCATGCTCAAACAAAACCCAAATCAAATCCATATCCATTGAGGCTTTTACTTAGTGCTTGCAAATCCACCTGGCCATAAATTCCCCAATATAATTACACACAGAGTCATAATTTCCCAATATGATTACACATATGGTGACATAATTGCGGCAGAGCTGCGTCGTTTCATAACGTCTGTCTAACAGCCCCATGATGCCTCTGGGCCTGTTCTGTAACTACTGTAAACAAGGTGGCAAATGAAACATGGCAAACATTAATATCTGGATCAGAGGGACTTAACTGTTTAGATAGAAAATAAAAATGGCTGTGGTGAAATCAGCAAGAGACTACATTTAGAGGCCAACTATCATTCATTTTGATCAAGAACAATCCAGCACCAAGACCTTACTTTTAAGACGGTCTGCTGTCATCCCTCCATCCAAGCTTTTGTTGAAAGGGTTAGGGTTAGGGTTAAGTACAGCAGATTGTGTATTTGTGTGTGAGAACAATGCGTCTGCACGTGCATGAAGCAATGCGTCGGCTGTCTTGAGCGACACATGGGGAGATGTCGAACGCAGTTAGCCCCAAGGCTGGGATTCTACTGAGGAAACCAGCGGGTCTGCCTTACTCACATTCACTCTAATGCTTTTTGAAAGCATCAGAGATGGGTGGGCCTGGATGGGCCCGGCCCGGGCCAGATTGAGCACAGACCCGTCCAATGAAATTGGGCCAAATTATTTAAAATATCAATGTAAACGTAGAATACTAATTTATATTGTAAAGACTATTGGCTAATCGTAAACTGTTTCTGAATTCACTAGATGGTCTTTGCGTTGTTCTTTGTTAATGTTGCCCTCTTCCCCGCCCTCTATTCTGTTAAGTGTACAATTTTAGTGCAAGAGAGCAATGTGTGCTCCAAACAAAGCTAAATAGGGTCTCAGTCTCACAGCATGTATCTCAGTGCTTGTACAGCATATCTTTGGTCAATACCAGGCAATATATTTCATGATGTAAACCATATATATATATATATATATATATATATATATATATATATATATATATATATTCTGTGTAAAAACAGCAGGGTCAGTGTTGATTGACTCACACTGCAACGTTAGTTGGTCATTTTGGTTAACATTAGACCCAACCACATTTTCTCAGGCCCATCCATAGAATCATTCCTGGATTCGCCGCTGGTCTGCGCAGGCAGCCAACACCACATCTCCTCGTGTTACTGTGCGGAGATAGCCTGACAGCCATTCACATTATGTTTCATGGTGTGTGTGTGTGTGTGTGTGTGTGTGTGTGTGTGTGTGTGTGTAAGTGTGTATGGTTGCTAAGAGTGTGAAAAGCTGGGACAGAGAACGTGTTTGTGTGAAACCACACAACACGAAATGCAACGTGTGAGCCAGACTCGGCTCCTTCACCTCAATATCTGTCTGTTTTCTTCAGATCTCTACCCTTCTCATTCTTGTGTCTTCCTATTCCCAGGCTTCTCTCTGGCTCTGCCTGGCGTTCACTGTAGATCTTTGTTTTTACACTGTTCCTGTTATAAGCCTGAGGTAAATACGCTGTGATTGTGTTTACTAGGGCAGGGGTATGGTGGGGGTGGGGTGGGGGGGTGGGGAGAGAGAATCAGTACACAGCAATGAACCCTTACTCAGACTCCGAAGGACATGTAGGAGAGGAAAACAATTATGGAAAAGGCACAATGAAGAAAAAAGAGAGGGAGAGAGAAAAATGATTTGAACTACAGGCTTAAGTTTGTTAATTGATGGGGTTTTCCAGGCCTTGAGATTTCTTTGTTACTCCCACTGATTAGACACGTCTTTTTTTCTAACGGTAAGAACCACTCTTGTTAATCACAGACTACAGTGAGACGCTGTGTGTGTGTGTGTGTGTGTGTGTGTGTGTGTGTGTGCGCATTCATGCTCGTGTGCGTGCAGTCATGCGCTTGTGTGTGTCTGCAACGACGTGCTGGTTCATTGGACGCAGAAAGCCTCAAGGCTCTACAGTTGTGGGTGAGAACCAGCAAAGGTCAAGGTTTGTGCCGACTTGGAGTCCTTCTGCCTCTGGGTTTCAGGTGCAGACTCCCTCCTCTGACCTCAACCCGTCCAAAGCTATTTTCAACCCTTTCCTCCCCCTGTCTGTTTCCTGCTAAAAGGGTAATTGTATCTCCTTAAGAGGAAGGGTGTTACCACAATAACTCCTCAAGCTCTTATCTGATATGAATAGCTCGGTAACAATCTATTTCCATCAACTAATAGTCTTTTTCAGGGGAAAATGACAATACTTTATTTACAGCGAAAGAGCTTTGCATGTTGATCTGCTTGCTGTATCATAATATGAAAAGTTACTTAAATGTGTTCAGTCACGAGTAAAAAGTGAAATGTGTTCAGCATGAATTTTGCAGGGAGTCTCCTAAAGCAAGACTGGCCTAGATAAGGTCTCTTGTCAGTGACTACACCCTTTTTCTCTGTAATAAATTAATTTCAAGTATCCAGCAAGCACAAACAGAATGAAAATGTTTTAAATGTGGAGAAATTAAAACCACATGTCTAATTGCAGACAGAGATTTGAAATGACTCTTCTAAAAAATGGAAAACACTTTAGATGAAACAGGAATTCATATTTTTTGTTCCCAGGTTAAACCTCTGATGATAGTATTACAACAAATAGTCCACAAATCCCATGCTTTTACAGTATACCTCAGCCTGCATCACCTTCTGCACTGGAGAACAACAATCTCTCAGCGCTCAAAGCCGCCAGCCTGGCGTGAGCCCAAACAAGGTTGAACGCAATGATCGTCCATAGTAACCATCTCCAGCCTGCTTAGTAAGACCATCCCTCTAATACCACAGGTCTTTAGAGGGAGGGGGGGGGGGGGTCAGTGCTGGGCCAGTGGGGCCGTAACCTTTCTGTTTACTACCGGAGAATAGGGAGACAGCTGGGGACCGTGAGGCTTTTCTGGCCCCACAGGTCTCCCAATCCCCCCCCAACCTCAGCTCTCGTGTCAGCCGGGGCATGAGAGGAGCCATGGAAGCAATCAGGCCGATATGAACCCAGCCACATTATGAGTCAGACTCAGATCTGTTCGCATCTGGTCCGGAAATTGTCCCGGAGAGAAACGAAGAAATGCACACTGTGCTCGTCAATCAGAGCGTGTGAGTTGATATACGTGCAGTCGCCGTTTGTGAGAGATCCAGAAAAGCGAGATGTGTCTGTGTTTTTGCACGCACTCACACGAGTCCCAACTCGCACGCATGGCCATGTTTGCATATTTCACAGGTAGTATAGGTTCAAATGCACGTGTTCTGAAAAGCATGCTTATTAGCGCAATGCGCTTTGGCCCGTAAAGAAACACAGTGATGAGAGTTCCAGAAAGCCTGGTTTTTAATGAGCAAGAGTGAAGACGAGATGTGCTGACCCGAACCGTTTTGCGCTCCCTTCCAACTTGTGAAGATGACTGTGATAGGAAATCGCATTGAACGATTCAGCCAGTAACACAGTCAGAAAATAACATGAACGTTCATATATATGTGCTGAATTTCAACCAAGCAATTCCTCTCCAGCACTTTGTTTTCGTTTTTTCCCCAGCTGTCCTTTTGTATATTATAAGACAGTTTTCTCTTTAATATGCTGTGCCGGAAAGCAGAAGATCAATTTTACCTGTTTGCTTCTTATTTTCCTCAGAAGCACAAACCAACATCAAAGGGAGCAGTCAGCATGCCTCTGCGGCTATCAAAGCACTTTCTCGAGAAATGCAAATACGTTCCTCACAAATCAAATTGACTTTCCAAATCATGGCTGAGAATCCAATTTCCAGCACGTGCACTTGGGCAACACTGCTGACACATTGTTCCAAAATGTCGGCAGTCTGCTTGCTAAAGGTCAGTTTGCAGAAAGCCCCAACCCCAGCAGGCCAAGCGAAAAGGGGAGACAGACAGACAACAGAGACCCCCTGTTACCGTGGGATGTTTTTCCAACACCTCTACAAAAGACATGCTCTATTAGTCGCCCTCCCACCCGGCCCGCAATTAGCCACGGTTAACCTGGACCTCCTTGAAGATGACATCTTTCCCTTCTTAATGAGCTTCTCATTTATTTCCTACACTGTTTGAGCCAAGAAATAAAAGCCCCTTTGGGTGATCTAGGCGGAGATATGCCATTTACAATTATGCAAATTGCATTACGGTTCTGCCAGATAATGATTCAGGCAAATCCTAATGGACTCTGATGAGAATCGAGGTAGATGCCTTGATTTAGATAACGTATTTAGCAACTAAATACACTTTGTGGAGTAGCTTACCAAATGGAAGTTTGGTATTATTACTCAAGTCAATGAAAGAATATTATGTAGATATGCTGTATGTGGATCTCCCCCTGCCTGTGTTTAATTCTCCTGAAGCCCTTTTGCGTCTTAATCTTTGAAGCCATCGAAATGCCCACAAATCAAGACAGTCTGTAACTCATCTTTCAAACGACACCGACCACCATGAAAATAGGATTTCAAAAAACACATTTCAACTGAGAAAGCCCTATTGGACACGGACACTTTTGGTACCCCCTCCAGATTTAGGGTCCCCGCCACTCCTCCTCTCCCCCCTTACCTTGAGCTTCTCGTAGCGTTCGCTCAACGCCCCCACCTGGTGGTCGCGGTGGCGCCCCACCAGCTTGCAGAGGGAGCAGATGAGCTGGTCGTCCGTGAGGCAGTACATGTTGACCTTCTCCTCCTCGTGCTCCAGGCACTGCAGGCCGCGGAGGTGCTGATCGGCCAGGGGCTCGATGAGCCGGTGGGCCGTGAAGGGCTTCTTGTTGGGGTGGGTGGCCCGCAGGCACTCGTCGCAGTAGGACACCTCGCACGTCACACACGTCTTCACGGCGTCCTGCGGCGGCTCCTGCTCGCAGAACTGGCAGCGCACAGGCTCGGGTGGCGTGCCGGGGCTAGACATGGCGCTGCGCGGGATGGGCACCAGGGCCAGGCGGTCCTCGTCCCCGGGGGAGCCGGGCGCGCTGTGGGGCAGGGGGCCGGCGGAGGAGGCGGCGCGCTGCACGCGATCGATGATGTTCTGGAGGGTGACGTTGCGCTTCAGTCCGTCTAGGCCGCGCTGCGGGCTGAGCGCGATGACATAGCGGCAGGTGGGGCAGGTGAAGGCGCCGATGCTGTGCACCGGCTCGTGGGGCGAGGCACACTGGGCGACCAGGATGCGGTGGGCACAGGCAAAGCACAGGCTGTGGGCGCAGGGTAGGAGCAGCGGGTCCTCGAAGAGCTCCAGGCAGATTGGGCAGGTGAGCTCCGACTCCAGCGTGTCCATTCTCTCAGGCAGGAGCGAGCGGGTGCGGCGTCAGCGAAATCCAGGGAAGCCGCTCAGCTTTCTGGGAGGGGACGGGAAGAGAGGGAGAGAGAGAGGATTGTTAAATGGAGTGAAACTTCGAGTAAATCCGTCTCGGCGTAGAGAGCCCGTCACAATGGGACAGACTTCAGAGAATGCACACGACAGCGGGGAGGATTAGAGGGTTACAAGCTGACAGGTTTGGTGAGTCAATAAATGTCTTTGTTGGGAGGAAAATTGGTAACTGAACTGGTCATGCGATGAGTGGCCCATAGTCTCATCATTTCCTACCCTTAAACCGACAGCTATCGGAGACAAATAGCCATGCACCTGGCCTGACTTTGACGTCACACGCTGGAACTGTGCAGTGTCCACAATTGCCAGGGGATTTTGAGGAGAAGAGTGGGTAGGTCAGAGGGAAAGTGTGAAAAGGCCAGCAACGCCTGGATCGCATCAATCTTTTAACATGGCGTCGCTTCCTCAGATGGTGCCGCCTAGCTCCCCGAGCCTGCTTTAGATAGGCCAGCTCGACACCAAAGTGCCTGTCTGGGGACATCGATACTTCCAGCTCACCTACGACATGGCCGATAACCCTGTCTCGACAGTCAGCAGAAATGCATCCCTGTTTTTTTCCCCCTCTCTCTTTTGCTTCAGTCGATTTAGAGAGGAGATTAGGATGTCTATCAGAAAGCTTTGCGCCGTAATAAAGCTGGACGATGTCCCAATCCGACTATTTTTCTCTGTCAACAACAAATAAAATGCCATAGGCCAAATTTAGAGTGACAATGCCAGAAATTGAAGAGGCTGACACTGAAATCACATCCGTATTTTCCAGAAATGTTGTAAAGCCAGGCAACATTTGTTTGACAAGCTAACATATAGATTAATTCAGGTCCAATAAATATGTAATGGACTACAGTTAAGTCAGAATTATCTAGAGGGCAGCACCAAGGGCCATGTGTCAATAATAGGTTTGTCCAAATTAAATACATCTCGTTCTCCTTCACAATAAAAGTAAAAAACATTTGCTCAGGGAGAGAGAAGGCAAGACTGTTACGAAAAGGTTTTCAGCAGATGTCACTGTTTACTGGCCTAAGCATCCTAAAGGCTCTGGACTCCCTGACCTACTTGACAACAGATGAGTTGGCAAGCACAAATCTCTAATCATCTGCTACAGATCTGGGCTTGTCTGTTACTCAGTAGAAACATTTAAAGCTGTAAAGGGAAAATGTCAGTACATCCATTCAAAGGAATGTAATGAAGGCAGTGATACCTAGCACTTCTTTTCCAGTTAAACATGGTTTTAATTTGTGTCCAACAACAATTGCTCCAGTTTGTTTAAGCCTTTTTGAGTCACTAGGCTTCCCCCTTAAAATAAGAATCACACAATAATGTAATTAGTTTGCAACACTCATACTGGACCTCTCAGGCACAATAGTATCAAAGTAGCCTGGCAACCATTACACAATGACGCTGACATTTCAGGATGACATTTCTGGCTTCTTCTCATTTTGTCACTGACAGTCACACCCACACACACACACACACATACACACAAACACGCACACACACACACACAATCTCTCTCTCTCACACACACGCACACACACACACACACATGTGAAAACTCCTGCTGTTCTAACTTCTAACCAGATACACAGCATGGCATAAAACCTTTGATCAGGCTTTGAACCACCCAGAGAAAAGCCCCATTCTGGCTGCGGAAAGACCCCTCCACTTCCCCCCACCCCCACCCTTCTCTCTCCCGATGTGGCCTCCGCCCCCCCACCCCCCCGGCCCCCCAGTCCAGGCTACCCACCCATGGATCCCGCTCCAGTGAGCTCTTCACAGACATCCTGGCTGGAGAAAGAAACCCGTGGAGGAGAACCGCAAAACGAGCCCAGCGACGGCGGCTGAGGGCACTTTGAAGACCGACGCGGAGCAGCCGGGTGGAACGCTAGCGGACGGGCAGAGTCCCCCTCTGTGTTCCTCCTCGCCGCTCACACAAACGCGCTGAGCCGATCCGGCGCTGCGACGTTTCGCAGGAGGTCGAGAGAGCACAACAGGGAAGAGCTGCCCCTGACAATTCCAGGAAAGTTAAGCCAGTTGAGCTCTGCCTCTAGAGCGTTGGAGCTTTGTGGAGGGGACTCCTGGTAGGGGATTGGAAGGGGGGAGTGGAGGCTGTGTGTGTGTGTGTGTGTGTGTGTGTGTGTGTGTGTGTGAAGAGGGTTAGAGGGAACGTGGAAGAGGATAAATCAACTTACGCTAACAAAGAGGGACATCCACTCACACACAGAGCGTGACCCAGAAACACACCTCGGGTACAGGCAGGGTGGACAGGAGGGAGGAGGAGGGCACACAGGGGCTGGAGTGAGTGTTGTGGTCGATGGTCACGACACCACCGACTCTTCCAAGCCCGGCAAAAGGTGTGAAAAGAGCCGTGACCAATGTGTGTCACAGTCTCGCCTCCGCTGTATTGTCTCCTGCTCTGTCGCTGTCTCAAATGCACACCTGCACACCCAACCACACACACACACACACACACACACACACACACACACACACACTTAGACAAGCATTATTCTGTGAATCCATGTGAAAAGCTTCTGAGAAAGCTATAAGGAGTTTACTTAATTTAAGATTGAATTCTATCTGATCCTCAACATTTCATTTAGTATTTAGATACCTTTTTATTCATATTTGATAATATGTGTTTAGTGTTAGTGTTTTTATAAAACGAAGTAGAAAAGTCCACACTGTGAGGTCTTCCAAAAACAACTACTTTTCTCATCCACCCTTTGAGTCTAAAACAGGAAAGATTGTGCTTTCTGGGCTAACCTTTGCTTGGGCAAAAGCTTCTGTTCTGAACTGAATCTGACCCAGTGCTCGGTCACACCCCCCTGAGCTGACAGAACGCCGTGCTCAGGGACTGTTCTCTGACATGTCTCTGCATGCCCGACAGAGCCAGAGACCAGCCGGTTGAATGGCATTGATTTGGACGGAGGGCGAGACTTGGAGTTAATGTTATTTGCCGACGCCTGCCCTTCCCTGAGGGACGTGGTTGGAGGGAGTGAGACGGACTGGTGTCAAGGAGACGGTCAATCGGCTTTCTGTCTTTGGTGGTCAGCTCTCACTACTTTATCACTACTAAGGCATAGGACAAATACTGTTTTGAATCAAAAAGTATTTTTCCAACAGCGTAAACCTTGGTAGACCTTGCTGTGAAACTGATTATCAACTTTAGGTGAGGTACTATGCCTTAGAGGTACCATTTTGTCTGTTCTTCTGTTGGTTCCCAGTGCTGGTGCCACTAAATAAATCATCAGAACTACAGAACTGTTGTGCTAGTTTAATCGGATGCATTTTTCATAAGACATTCTTCTTTCCATTTTTCAAAAAAAGCGACTCTTAAACTGATGGATGGAGAGATGGTTGAAAGACAATGGTAATGGGAGAGGTTATTTTGATCTTGTGGAAAGGGAAGGAGGAAGTTAGCTCTTTGATATACTGCCTCCTCCACACTGGAAAGACTCCCACCTAGGATTCCTTTTTGGCTGATCTTTAAAGTCTTTTGAACACTGATCCGAACATCCCTCCTGTTCTATTTCTTTGTGTTACGAGGAATATCTCAGCCGCATTCCCCGTCCAGTTGAATACTAAGTCGTCTGATGACTAAAAAACATTGTCCAAATTATAGAGAGGTCAAACCCGGAAGAAACAAAGGCCAAATCAAACATTTACTTTTTTGGTATAATGCGATGCTTTGTTATAGCAGAACAGAGGGGAGCGTTCTAAAAAAATAAGAAATAAATAAATATCCGACCAGCCAAAAGCTGCTTTTATAAAGCGGAGGGGGAAATTGCCCATCTGGTAGTTTGACGTGAGTGAGTGTGGCATCCCGTGGAGGAGAATGCTCTAAGTAGGTCAAAGCCATTGACCTAGCTCACATCATCAGCATGCGTATGTGTGGGCATGCGCTTCTTTTTCCAAATCCACTGAGACTGCCAGGATAAAAGAATCTCCTGTGCAGAAATAGTAGTGTAAAGACCGTCGGAAGTTGCCCTTTGAATCAAGGTAATTAAAAAACATGATAATGTTGAATTTGGATGTGCACAATGTAACACAATGCAGAGGCAAGATGTGGGGAATAGTTTTGAGAAATGTTACGACATCCTCTGAAAAGGAAATAAAGTGAGACAGAGAAATGTAACCATATGTTACTAATTGATTGGATAAGAATCCATGTGGGCTCCTTGGTGGGTATTATGACATGGCAAAATCAATCCTACTAACATTTTGTAATTATCAAACTAATGAAATATAGGGCAAGAAAATATATTTGTGTGAAAAATAATTCAGATAAAACGGAATATTTTGGGATATTGCAGTTGCTGTACACTTTGTAAGATACACTCGACTCAAGAATATATCACAAAAAAAGATATAGGCCTAAGTCCCTAAGCCATATGTAGTGTTATGAAAATCTCACTTTTGTATTTGTGTGTTTGCCAAAGACACCAATGTGTTCTGGCAGCTTGTTAGGCTCTCCAATTGAGTTTGATGAATATCAGCCAGATTGACAGTTTAAGAAAAAGCGTAATCTCTTTAACACAGGCTTTGGGGCGCAAGGGATTAACCTTTGATCTCTTGGATTCACCTCTGCGATAATAGACACTGTAGCTAGCTGACAAACAACAGCAGCTGTAAAACAGCGCTCCCACCACTCTAGCTGTTTGTAAAGACCTGTTGTGGCTTTTTTTAATGAAATCTTTGTCTGAACTGGCCAGTGTACGCAAAAACCCACTTAATATCATGACAACGTGAAAACTGCTCCCTGCCTCACACACGTACGGATCCATCCAAATTGGGATTCATCCAACCTTAAATGCACGTGTCTGAAATCTATTTACCAGTCAAAGTGGAGATCCTGAGGGATCAGTGGCCTCTGAAGGACTAGAATCCTGCTGGCGCCTTCTTTGCCTCGTTGCGGCCCTCCTTTCCCTATGTCGCGTGCGTGGCTCCCCTAATCGCCACATAATGACCCTGCTAGACCCCTCGTCAGCCTCATTAACAACACCCCCCTCCCTCCCTGCCACCCTGTCTTCTTTTGTCTGGACCCCAGACAGCCTGTTTAGCTAGCCCTAATCCACTCCTGACAGGAGAAATAGCTGTGACCAATCGCTGCTGCTTTCATCTTGGTTAGGGGTCAGTCACGGTTTACCGGATTGGATGCTGGTGAGAGAGCCACGCTGGGGCGGGCAGGGGGTTTGTGCAGATTTAGACGTGGGATGATTTGGGGGGTTCCTGAACTAATCTAGTAGATCTGTCTCTAGGGGTCTGGGTGTGATCCTCATGTTGGTCTCGATGTATGACCCAGATATGAAGGTATTTGTCGTGTTTTTTGGGGGAGGAGATAAAACATTGAGGTGTGTGTGTTTGTGTGTGTGAGAGTGGGAGAGTGCCTATGTTAACTGCTAAGTTGTCAACAGTAGGTTGTGTTGAAAATACAAAACCATGCAACACAATGGCACATAAACAAAACATGTCTTTTTTCATTGTAGACATTTTTTTTGTGTGCATTATGTTGTCTGAAATCCTGTCTTCCATGCCTTTTTTTTGTAATTATAAATCACATATCAAACACAAGCCAGATTCAACCTCTTGTAGATATCTGAAAGACATAAAAATGTTTCCAAAGTGTGGACCTGGACTGGTGCTGTTTCCACCTGTGTTAGTATCAGTGACATGAGAGAGCAGTGTGCGTGTGTGTGTGTGTGTGTGTGTGGGGGGGGGGGGGTCTTATGGAGACGGTTAGTGTCTGTGTGTATTTGTGTGCATGCATATGTGTGTGCCAGAGAGAGTGAGCAAATGAGAACGAGGTGTGTGTGTGTGTACATATGTGTGCGTGCGAGCGAGTGGAACAATTTGGTTATCCACGTTTAAGTGTTTCCCCAGCACCGTATCTATCTCCTCTCTTTCACAAACGGGCCAATCTAGACGCAGATACACGCTGGGTCATTTGACACAGACGTGATCATTCCCAGCCCTAAGCTGGAGCACGGCTTCTCCTCAGGATGCTTGGAGTGACCCCACATGACCCTACATGAACCCCCTCACAGCCCCGCTAACCCCCAACATGTGTGCTGACCATGTGTGTCGTGTTGCCACAAGACCAGTTATGGGCAAAGTAAAAAATATGAATTATGATTCAAGCTTCATGTGAGGGGCTGCATATGTGCTTGAACTATAGTTACAAGTTTCCATAAGGCCAAAAAAGAAAGCACTGTAAATCATCGAAGTGAGCGTTGAATTCCGCTCCTCTCATCTCAGAGTGAATTTTCAAGCCCGCCCTCTAGTGGCGTAAGGCAGGCTGACACGCAGCTGTTCCCCACCGAAGGCTTCCATTACTGTGGCACCTGGACAGGCTGACAGGCGCCTTTTATTCAGTCAAGTGAGTTAATTAAAAGTCACACTTTTCCCATCTTGTCCTCCAAAAAATGTTGGCCTCCTTTCAGAGCGGTTATGAAAAAGTGACTGAGGCCAAACCTTCAAACCCACATTCCACTCCGGAAGGCGCCTGGTGCCAAGAAACCTTCAACAGATTGTTCATTGTCACCAAGCCTGACACAGGCGTTACCATGGGAATAGTGTGCACTCTTTAACAGGTCTAGTAATTAAAAAGCCTGTGAACTGAGGGGGAGGGGGTGGACACGTTGCATAATGGCCGATCGCTCCATTTGGGGCTTTTGAAGCGATTGTCGTTAGATGTCCACCACACACACCACTGATCAACCACAAAAACCAATAGTACAGTCCAGCACACAACCGCTGCCACTCGGGTCGCAAACACAGTGACAATGCAAAGACAGACACATGAGGCAAAACGTCCAGGGATGTATTGCCGTGTGATGACAGACTCAGAATGTCCTCTTGAGGGTTTTGAAATGAGGTTCCCACATTCGAGGTCTGAGACCATATTCATTGATTGTTGTTTTGTCAAGTAGAAATGATTATACTTTGCGTTGGTTTGTGAACCTATTTGTGTTTCATGTTTTCACAGATTGTCCTGTTAGGTTGGTTTTGGTGTAGAATTCACCGGGCTTCACGTTGCGGTCATGGTTGTCTTGTCAGAAATGCACACACTGACAATGCAATGTGAGCCATCCCATCAGATTGACCCCAGGACAGTGAACAGAAGTGTTGATGACAGGCCGGCGCCTTTAGCAGACAGTTGTCAGGGACTTTGCTGCACCAGAGGTGACACAGTAGTAACATAGACAGAGATTTGATTGCTAGGATACACACACACAAGCTCACAAAACACATGCAAAGACACCTCTGAACAGACAGAAACAAACACACGAGCTCAATGTAATATGTAAGAAGAAGGTGACTAACAACAGCAACACGCACGCACGCACCACTAAGAACCTTCATTTTGGAACTTTAGCAAATGCCATCCCATCTAACGTGCACAAGCTCCCCCAAGCAGCAAAACACACCGACTTCCTCGGTGTTTTAATCGGCTCTGAACTCGCTTTCAGAACTTCTCCAGTCAACTTGAGCAGTCCCCCTGGCGCTCTCCTCCGCCTACTGGTTTGGGAGCCCTGTCAGCAAGCCACAAACTCCTCTGCCTCCCTAAATTGGCCCGCCAGCCATGACTCCGACATTAAGACGCTTCGCCTCGAGTGGCACGCTCGGGTGCTTGACGCCCCCCCTCCTCCTCCTCCACAGGGGGTCCCCATGCCACACCAACGACCCCCTCAGCCAGCATGGCACAAAGCCTCCCCAGCCCTGCACGTGGTTGCTCTAACGCTGCCACCGATCAAAGCGCCACCTGACTGGCAAAACTGTATTGTTTACCTGGGCCGAGATCAAAAGCTGTTTTACGCCAGCTGATGTTCCCGAGACTCTGGAGCGGCGCCATACCTGTTGACCTGACGATGGGCAGCCGTGTCAGTCCGTCCAAAAACAACAGCTACAGAATCCCCAAACCATATGTCCACGTGCCTATATCTGTCTGCACGTAGGCTAAAGTGGAGGGAGATGCAACTATGATCACACGAGAACTCCTCAGACTTGTTTACCCCACACACAGGGGAACCCTCTTCCACACACACACACACACACACCCCCCCCGCTGGGGTTAAACACCACCCTATTACCCCCCCCCCCCCCACACACACACTACCTCTTACCTTCCACATGGTTAAAATCCCATCGTCCACAAACAGAAAGAAAGAAAAACAAAACTAAAGAGAAGGAGACAGGACAAAAAGAAAGAGAGAGCTCTCCAATGCGTTCCAAACAGCGTTGTCCAGCGGCGGCTGTGCCAGTAGCCTGACCGAGAACTTTGTGTCAGCGCGGCTCCGTCTCCGGCAGTGACATTGCCTCTCGTGGCATATTTGCTCACCCCCCGCCCCCTCATCCTCCTCCCTCTCTCACTTTGCCCTCCCGCCTTCCTGGGCTGTTTCCTCCCCTCACCCAGAGTGAGAACACGCACGGCGAGAGCCAACCAGCGCACTTTGCCTCCTCCTCTCCCTCCCTCCCTCCCGCTATTCAAATGGCTCAGTGGGCTGCCCTGGTTTTTTTAAGTAGGCCAATCACGACCCGGCAGGGAGGAGACAGTAAGTCAGCCAGTTCTGGCCGTGCAGGAGGGCGCTGCTGGGTTTGTCTGAGGATGGATTAGAGCAAGGCACATATTAACATGGGGAGCTCCCTTCCCTGCTGTGAAACCCCCTCTGTGTGTGTGTGTGTGTGTGTGTGTGTGTCTACGTGTATGTGCACGTCACTGCTGCTGTAGCATCAATGTGGTACTAGGCTCTTTCTTGTGCTCTCTCTCTCTCTCTCTGTCTCTCTCTCTCTCTCTCGCTCTCTCTCTCTCGCTCTCTCTCTCTGTCTTATCTCTCTGTTTGTTTCCCCAGCTTACTTTCTGCCACTCACTTTATCTCTCTTTGAATTCTTCTTTGCCCTTCTCTCTCTCCTATATCCCCTTCTGGCACCTCCCTTTGAACCACCCCCACCAAAAAAAAAACATGCCCAGTAGTGAGGGATGCTGTTTTGGCCCTCGCTCATATTATACATTTTTTTTTCTCTACTGACTTAGAGCAGCTTAGATTAAACTTCAAGATACAAAACTAGTCATCCTTTTTTCGCTACTTTTTTGTGCCACAAGCAGATTATTCTGCTCCAAAACGAAACTCTTCTTTGATCCAAGTTCTATCGTCCCCTCCCACGCGCGTGTGGCTGACGGGTGGCTCCATTAAAGCACCAACCTAGTCGTTTTCAATTCTGCAAGGCCCACTGCCATGTCCTGGTAATTATCTTACAGGGAAACCAAGGGCCTTCTCTAAAACAAACGACTTTCCAAATTAAAACTGCTTACTTGTTAATGTGTATAAGAATATGACTTCACATTACAAAGTACATGCAAGGAAATAATAAACTTATGCACTATTATTTAATTGTCGTACTTTTGAGGTGTGACTGCAGTTTTGGGTTGACTCAGGAAAAGTAAATAAAAGTAAAGAGAATAAATCAAATATTATTTTTCTATTCTGGTCTCTTTCATAGTGAATCGTGTTAAATGTCTGATATCTGTCAGTGTAAAAAAAAAAAATAAACAGATAAGGTAAAATACAGATACATATTAAGGCCCCAGTCTTTCCACAGAGCTGTCAACCTTTCAGACCCATTTCTTGACAGACATCTGTATTTTTAAAATGAAGTACTATGTAGGAATTTTTTATACTGTTCTAAGGGACATTTAATGTCCCTGTGGTAATGAAAGAGGTCAAAGGTTAACCAACCTTGTGGGTCAACTAGCTGGAAAAACCAACCATCTCTGAAAATTTGACAAACGTTTATCTCACCTATATATTATATTCTGGTATTGAAATATACTTGAGAGATATCAGGGAGTTGTGGAAGGAAGGACTTTTCTTGATTTGGCATGGAAAGGTTTGCTCCTGACTTATTCCGAGTGTTTGGTTAGCTAAGTGTCCTGTTCGTGGCAGGGATTCTGGCTCCTATTTGACGAGCTGGAAAGGGATCAGTGGGAGAGAGCAGAAGAATGTACTTCTGGAGGGATTTCCATCTAGGGTCAGCCCCTCTGCAAGAAAACTTTCCTTACCGCCTTGGCCACTTTGCCAGGCAAAGTGGGCATGCACCCATAATCCAAAAAAGATCTCTGTAACACTAATAATACCCTTACCCTTCTACCCATAAATGGCCAGTTTTGGCTGCAATTTACATTGCAGGGATTAGAAAACTAAGCTTAATGAAAAAACACATTTGGGTGAGAAATATGACTCACTCAGTGAGAAGCGGTTGGTTTTTATGAAACAACACACAAATCACATATTTAAGACTGACTAATCTGGGCATATCGTGTTTCTCTTTGGCCTGTACGGTTTTGGAGTTCCCACCGGGTTTCACTGATGCATTTTTTTCGGAGTCTTACTTTGGAGGGTCTGGAATCTTTGGAATGTGTTTGATTGGCCTCCCTGGTTGGCTGAGCCCATAGAAAGGATAAGCCAACGCGGGGTTATGACCCGACCACTCAGATGACACGGACGCTTATTCCACACACACACACACACACACACACACACACACACACACACACAAACCTCCACTACACCACCACCACAAGAAAATGAAACTCTTTCAATCACCCAAATCTAGCATCTTTCCGGCATGAAGCATCTTTACGATTCGCATCTCAACTGCTCTTCAAACTGGTCTGCAAAGATAGGAGCCCCCACACGACACTTGACATTGTGTGCGCAAGGTTCAGTGTGCAGGTAGAGATTTCATGTGTTTGCACACGTGCATGCCTTAAACTGTTATTTTATCTATCTCTGCAAGTATGAGCACAGATGTTTGCGTGTGCGTCCATGTGTTCCAACACTGAGTTTTATTATGCGTGTGCGCGCACGTGTGTGTGTGTGTGTGTGTGTGTGTGTGTGTGTGTTTAAAGTGCATTGGAGGCGGCAATGCCCCTTGGCACTTTGGTACCCTATAACCTTTTAAGTGCGGTCTTAACCCTTCAGAGAGAGAGATCTATAGCCGGCGTCAGAGGCCGGCTTTGGAACCACACAGGCAAAGAGCCCCCCGTTTAGGAGGAGGACCCTCTGATACTGATCCACACACAGAGATAACACAGGGACGGGGCTGGGAGCTCGGTAAACAGGAAGACTGTGGGAGAAGACAGGCATAAAGCTAATATACAACAGGCTCCTTTAGATGACCTTTGTTTAACTCAAGCTATTCTTGTATTGCTCTCTCCTCAGTTTCCAGTCATATTCCTCATTCCAATATTTCATGAAATGTTTCGAAAATACAAATTTTAATAAGAAAAACTATTGTTCTCATTGCAGATCATAAGCAGCAAGGGATAAAGGCTAAGAATCCTTGGGTCTAGATGGCTGGATCTCACCTGACTGTTTATTTTTGTTTTGCTCTGCCTTGTTTTTATTTTTATTTGGAATGGAGCCATGACAAGTCAACCACTGACCTTTCTCTCCCACAGCCCACAGATTGTCCTCCTAAAACAAAACAATAGCTCATAACTCCAATGTGACGGCGGTTACTTCATACTTTACACCGTGGGCTAACTCCATAGGTCTCCCTTGCCAGCACACACTGTCAATTCCCCTCTCTGCTTTTTCAAATCCCTGAGGGCTTACTAGGCATTCCAGCACATGTATCGTAGCGCCGATGACCACAGACTCCCTGTCTTTCTCATCGCCCTCATTATCGAGGTATTTCACGTGGCGGTCGCAGAGGAAACCGCAAGGCGAGTCACAGTGTGTCATGGCTGCTGTGGAAACGGTTTGCCATTTTGAGGCTGGGATTGAGTTCGCAAAGGGAGGAGCGCGCAATGGATTTCCTGATATGAACTCCGGGCGATTGGCTGGCAGCAACCGCTCAAGGTCATGACCTGGCTGTCACAGAACGGCAAAGTCGCTACGACGACCTTCGTGCAGAAGCTGCAAGCCGTGTCCTGGCACGCACATGCCATCCTTCATATACACACCCGTCCCCTATAGTGTCAGCAGAAATAAGCACAGATTATATACTAAACATCTATCTAACACTATCTTCCTGTATGAACAGCCAGCACGCACACACACACACACACACACTGAACCCCCAATCCAATCGCTGCAGGGCACGTTACATGCGTGTCACACACCATCACCCGTTAGCGCTCTGTGGGGACAGCGGAGACAGGGGTCCCATGCGGCCTCAAACTGTCACCACACAGCAGTCAGGACCTTGAGGCTCTTGTTCAACATCCCCCACCATGCCCCCCCACACACACACACACACACACACACACACACACACACGTAAAGGCACTCAGATTCTAGCACATGGTTACATAGACACAAACACCCACACACACACACACACACACATTCCGCTGAAACCAGCTGAGACTTAGGCACACGGTTCGGAGGTTTGCCCTAGCTAAGCCTCTGTCTCCATTAACACTAATACATGCGACTTCTTGGGGCGTTTCAAGTGGCCGCCTGCTGCCCACATGGAACGACGCAGAGCTGTGATGGTCAGGATGCCTTACGACGGCTTATCCCTTTTAATAGGCACGGGGAGCGAGGCGCGAGCCTGAACACGGCCCCCGCTCTGGGAACTATTCATGGAATTGTGAGTGTGTGTTTAACCAGCACACGCACACTCCCAGCACAGTGCCATGACTAAACCTCGAAAAGCCCTCCAGGCATATCAAGTATTTATCTGCTATTTCAGCAGCATCCATAGCACTGCCTACTAGCTACGGTAATGTGCTAAATCACTCCATACATTGACCGTTTCATTACAACATGGCTGGATTGATTTTTACCGCTTTTTAGACGCCTGATTCTAAAGGTCGTGATAGACTTAAGTCATAAGTTGGAGTCAGTGGCTCTAACCTCTGCTTCTCTTGCCACGCCTGGCCCAGGTTAATGCACTGCTTAATGCACTGCACTGTTCTTTTCAGTCCACCTACCTGCCGGTCTGCCTTCAGCGTCTGCCAGAAATGAGCCTGATATATGGGCCTGACAGGGGAGAGTGAGAAGGTCTCACACTCCCCCTCAAAGCTCGCTCTCTCTCTTATCACCACTTATACTCTTTCTTTTTCTCTCTTATTCTCTTAAGGGTCTCTTGCTCTTCGCCTCCCCTCTCCGTCTCTCCCGGAGGCGGTGCGTGTACCCCTCGCTCTCGGCTAATATCGAAGTTATGTATCATCTTTTGAGTGGAGCCTCGGCCTGCACATAATGGGATATAAAAAGATAAAGGGCGTGGAGACATCAATCAACTGCCATGCATTTTGCATGAGTGGCTTTATGAGCTGTGAGCCATGGATTAATTCATAATGGCGGCACTGAGCCCGTCAAGATAGCCCGTTGATTACCTCAACCAGCTTGGGTCTTCACACCGTCATAAATCATTCAGTTCTTTATCACGTCAAAAACACCGGCTGATCTTTTCTTTTTATTCCAAAGAGCACAAAACTACAGTTCCATATGTGTTCCGTATGTAGTTTTTTTAATTGTATTTTACTAATGACCAACCAGTTGCCTCACAAACCTTTTTTGGGGTGGCTGAATCAGAAGAATGTAAATTGGCTTGGTTAATCACTGTACAGATTCAAAAGGAATGGAAGAACAAAAGGGATTGCAATTTCAATGGAAAATGAGTGACATTTCCAGCCTATTGCAAAATGCTATACTGGTGAATGTATTTGGCTGACCTTGTTCAGCAGCCCGGAGTGGAATGTCCAATTATCTAATACAATGATCGATGATAAGACCTTTTTTTTTCATTTATTTTGTTGGTACAATTTACTACAGGCACTTTGATAGGCTTGCCTTAAAACATATATGTTTACTGTTTTTAAGAAAGTATCAAATTAACTACCTCCGTTCCTAGCTTGTCCCTATCTTGTAGAGGTAATTTCCCCTACTGATATAAACCAGCTACAGGGCCATGTTAAAATATGAGTGCACACAGCGTAACGTTCCCTGCTTATTCATTCAAAGGTCCACCAGTGCTTTGTCTCCCTAGACTCCTGCCAGGCCCACATCTTATCTCCATTATCTTCCCCTCTCCACCTCTCCACCAACAAACCTGTCGATAAACCACATACAACATCATCAGGAGCTAGGGGGGATCACGTGTGCATAGCTGTTCAAAGTAACAAATGTGCGTTGCAAAAAAGAATGAAATAAAGAATTCATGATCCATAGCGGCGATTGAACATTACTCTTCTCCCGGCAAAGTGCGGTTCAGCGTCTCTGTCCTTGTTATCTTCCCACTCAGAGCTATCAATTCTCATTCCTTGCGGTAGCAGAGGGCAAGCCCAACTCTTCCCTCTAATGATCGTTCGTCCACGGGAAGTGTGCTCTCGCATGGAACGCGGATCAGATTAGGCTCCATGGAGCGTGAGGCGAGCGACGTGGAGCGGCTTCATGAGTTGTTTAGAGTGAGCTGGGGAGACCATGCTAAAGCAAACTGCCCGTGAGCATGATAACGTTGCCAACGTTGCTATCTCTAGAACAGATGCGGCGCAATGCGGAACCATAAATTATCCTTGCCTCTGCACGCGTAATCCAATCCGGTGAGTCCAAGTGTAGCGTTTGAATATGGCTGAGGCCTGCGTTTGATTCACAGCCAAAGCAACATTGACAAAGAGACTTCCCCACACTTCATTAGAACTGAAAGCAGTCCAAGGAACAGGATAACATGGATAGGCAGATGAAATGTTATTGCCGTGGCATTATGTAAATGTTTTGCATACTTTCTTCTTATCTGTCCATTTGGCCTACTTTGCCTGTTGCCTTACTTTCAAAAGTAGGCTGACATTTAACTAGCGGTCCAATCAATGACCTCTTTTGTGGGACAGGGCTATTGACCTTGGGCACAGACCAATCGACAGGCCATTAATTCTGGCACACAAACAGAAGTCCTGCGGCTCCTTGTTGATTTGACTAAAAGCCCAGTTGGGTCCAGTTGGCTTGGTTAACTTATCGAGATTAGCACAGCCAGATTCGTTGTCAGATAAGCAGAGCTGCCAACATAAATACTGCCCCTGCAAAAAAAAAAATGCAAAACCAAAGATCATGATCCCTCTCCCCCACCCTATTGCTAAGCGAGGGGCCAGCCTTGGAAAATAATGATATATATATATCATATAACCTGTCTGTGTCTTAAAGCTAGGATGTGCTTTGGTTATAACTCCGAGCATAACACTAATATGCAATGTGGTGAAACTAATGGAAACTTCTTGTGATTGATGCATCCACACAAACTGTGAATCGTCTGTCCTAAGGCTCATTGGGCATTGTATTTATGGTAGGACAGAAGTCTGGATGGATATTATATCCAAGGACTGGTGCCATGAATTAGGCCACATTGGTCTCCCCTTTCTGTTACTCACACAGCTCAAAGCTGACGTGCCAACGCTCACATATTTAACGTCATCCACGCTGGCCTCTTTACATCACTGGCACCTAGATCTGTGTGGATGACCTTTGAATTCAAATCTTGGTGCTGTTACCCTACTCTGTACATGCCCCCTTGTCACCTTTATGGTCCTGTAATAAAGGCCAACACCCCAAGCACAGATGAGAGGGCCTGAGAAGAACGGAGCACTCGACTAACAGCCTCCATCTTGGCATCGTCCTAATAAAAGCTGTTTAGTTCTTCCCCAAGCGTCTTTGTCAGCAGGAACATTCAGGGTGTCATGTCTGGTCAGAAAGAGTGCACCTCAAGCTTTTTTTTTTGTCAGACCTCACAGGAGTCCCCTGAAAAGCATTTACACAAAAAGCCCTCGACAAACAAACGGCTTCTCAGCCCAGTCAGACATCAGCCTTTTTGTCTTTCAAACAGGGGATGGGGCTGGACCGTTGAGGAGCCCCAAGAGCGGGTGTCAAGCTCTGGAAACCACAGCAGGGGAGCAAGAGAAGAGATTTCCAGGCTGGAATGCAGGCTATCTGGCATGTGTTGAATAGAACCGGGGTCTCTGCCCATTGCCTATGCCAAGGCCCACTTAGCAACAAGGAAGTTCCACTTCGGTAACTACGGGGCTGAAATGGCCAGAACTGTTTGAAAAAAACAATGGGACTGAAAAGATTTAGGGGACAATCTTGTGACAAAAAATGAAAACGAGTAAACACTCATTAGACAAGTATGACAGCAATGCTGACAAGCTCTGAAAGACAAATGGCGGTAGTTCAGAATACCCTAACATTAGCCAGTGTTCTTCTTTACCAAATGCTAATAAAAACAACAACAACAATCTTTAAATAGGGTTGTACTTTCCGTAATACCTAATGTTCACTCTTGCAAAGTCTGCGTGTAAGGCCCAAGGCACACTCACTGAGGAAACTTTCCGAATCAGCACATATATTGCACTCTGAGTGTTTCCCGAATCATTTTCACGAAAGCCCTTCTGGGCCTGGCCACCTCTGCATCTGTCCGTGTGTTTCTTTGTCAACACTTTGTGTGGCCTCAGCATGACCGGCAACAGCTCTGTGGCCCGCCCCGTGTTTCCAACTGTGACTCCCTGACTTCGTCCCCCCGGCCTCCGCGGCAGCGCGTATCCCGTCCTCACGCCAGCCGTCACTGAGGGACTTTAATGGGAACCAAACGGGAGGTCAGCACCCGCAAATGTTACGGGATCTAAAAAGAAATGCCCCGGAGAAGAGCATGGACTTGTTACAATGTCACTGTTAGTCTTTGCAGGGTGGATCTCGACTTCTTGACTTTTATATGTGGGGAAAACCTAGGAAAGTCAACAGGCAGGTGGGAGTGGAAAGCTAAAGGGAACAAACATTGTCTTTTAATAACGGGGTAAGCTGATGTTTTTGATGATTGCAACTTGAAATAGTTTGGGGCAGAACTTCCGCCATTAACAAAGACCTGTCAAGTCATTTCCTGTGAGCCAAGAGGTCCCCACAACACCTGAAGTTGTTAGCGCACCTTAGTGTGTTCTCTAACATTTATATACAATTCTGTATACATACCACGCCCGTGAATTATTGATAACTATGTGTTCACTCTTTGTATTATTCATTGGTCCTGTCGGTAGGGATTAGCTTCAAAAACCAATACCGCAATGAATCATGGGAAAACACTTATACTGCTATGGAATTATAATTGGCATATAACAGTTAGAATTTAAAACATACATTTTTCATTGGTGTTTTTAACCTATGCCAAATATTATGTGCACTGATAAAATGCATTAATTTAATTCTTAATCTAACGATCAAAGTTTTATGTGGAAACACTTATTAGGTGTAAGAAAACCATAGATCCACGGATAGAAAAGGGGAACTAAAGTATTTGTAAATAAAATGGAGTCCTGAACTGAGACCATGGAGTCGCCCTTTTGAGTGATCTCCTTGGGTGATCTCACTCAACAAACACACACATGCAGTTTAAGTTAACTCAAGCAAGACCCATAATAGTTTTAGTCTAGTGAATGGCATCTTTAATCAAGAAAATAGTTTTAAAATAAAAGGCAATTCATGTGTTGTTAAACAGCTAAAACAAATATTAATTTGAAATCATGCAAATGTTCTCCCCGCAAAAGTTATTTGCCAGATACCGTGTAATTATAAGGAACAAAGAAGAATTGCGAGTTGATAAACAAAAACTGTTTAACTGTATGTAAAAGTAGATGACAAATATGAAACTATAATAATAATAATGATAAGTATTCAAGCAAGGACTACCATATTCATTGTTCATGATCAATCAGACAACATTGACCCCTATGATTTTGAGAGGTTAGCATCACTTTACACGTGCTATGAGCTTCCATGCTTTTAGCACATGGAGCAAGCCCCTCAAAAACCTTCCCCCGTCCCTCCAAACCCCACCCTCTGTCGACGTGTGATATCGCTTTGTGCATATGCCACGAGGGAGCCGACCAAACTACTCCAATTGCCTCCAAGGAGGGCAACAACAATGGATTAAGTCAGAACAAAAGATGCCACTACTTACGTTCAAGAGGCTTAAGTGGTGCTCCGACAAGCAAAGCAACAATGAAGAGCCATCCTCACAACAATGGAAAGAGAAAGAGAGAGAGGGAGGAAGTGGTGGGAAAGAAGCAGATGGAGAGACAAGCGGTTAAATCCACACCATGAAGCCGGCGAACATTCCAAAACAAAACACTTGGCCGATGTGTGTGTGCCAGTGACTCTCTTATTCTCTTGTCCCCCCACCCCCCACCTTCTTCTCCTTGTTCACCACCCTCAGCCCCTACCCCCCACTTATTCTCTTCAACTGTTACTCGTCAAGTGTTCAGGCGAGCGTGAGGGCATACTGGAAAAGCCAGTGCTCGGAGTGCTTTATGCTGGCGGTTGGGAACTTCCATTCCATTACTTGGGCTGTGGAGCTGGCTGGCTCCGTTGTGACTTCCCACTGCCGCTTATTGTCCACTTCTTCTGGAGTTAAAAAGAGCGGGAAATCCCAGGGGAAAAGCAAAAGCCACAGATAGTCTGGGTTGGCACTAGTGATGTTTGCCTTGGCGCCCATAGTTTTGTCCCTTCCAATATGGGCTGGTTTTCATCTCCAGCTGCTGATCACATTATTAAATGAAGTTTATTCATGAAAAGAGACAGCATAAAGACCATTGTACTCTGAAGAAGAAAACATGTTAAAAATTACTTCATATTGCTGTCAATGTGGTGATGAATCTAATATTTATACAGGGTATCATTTGTAATCACATTCGATAAAGTTTCAATAAAAAAACTATTTATATGGAAATCAATTTGGAATAGACTGTGTTTGCGCATGTGTATGTGTGTGTCTTTGATCCAGAACAATTTTGCCAGAAGAAAAGTAGTAGAGGATCAGCTGGTGTTTTCTCCACCTTCTAACTTGTGAACCATCAAGCTGAAATCCTTGTTTTGACAAAACACTCCTGACCCCTGACAGATAACCCCCCACCCTTTCCACAGTGTTAGGAAAATCCCCCGGGCAAATCTGAAATATTTGCTATTGTGTGCATGCTTCCAGTTACTGTATACGTGTGTTCATCATAGTGACATGGCACAATGTAACTGTGATTAGGGGTGAACATTGAAAACGGACACTTGAGCAGTAATGTTTATCTGAAAAACTCCATGGCAACCTATTCCAAGGCGCCATGAGAGGCAAGGCAGCACTGTTGATAAAATAAAGCCTCAGGTATCAGCTTCAAAACAGAAGGAAACGCTGAACGAGGCCACTGCCAACAAAATGTCACGTCAGTTTCGGTGAGGATCCACTTAAACAACTCGCACCTCGGCAGGGGATTCACTTCATTGAGCTAATGGGCCGAGGGAAGGCGATGACGTCGTGGAGCGGCCCGCCGTGCTGGGATGGGGGTTTGGGGGGGTTGGCCTGATCAGCTCCTTGGCCACAGAGGCTAGACAGGACGTGGAACTGATTGCCCTGTCCCTCTCCTGCACCCACACAAGGAGGCCTGGAGAGATTATCCAACAATGTGCTTGGCTAGATTGTGAGGGGTATCATCTTATCCCAACAAAACACTAACAGCGCCCCCCCGGCTCGACTCAAAGCCTTTTAATTGCATCCAGGGTTTTTTTGTGGGATGCTACAGATGAGGAGTCGAGAATGGAATGTTCCGTCTGGAATGGTGGACACATTTTCGGAAGTAATGTGGCTGAGGCTGGTCAATTTAAGTTTCTCCCACAAGCTAAATTCTACCACAGATTTTATGTGCAATCTTTTCTATTGTAATTTTAACTAAAGACTGATTAGATCCTAACACAAAACTATTTTTAATAAATGCAACCAGGAGCATCACAATATTTGGGTTTAATACCTTCATTTTTTGCTTTTAAGCAACATTTTAATCAAGGTGCCTCAATTTAAGTGTGGCTGACAATGACATTAACTTTTTGATTTGATTCCCAAAGGATCAGTGTTTTATAGCATGGGAATGTCAGCTGGGGTCAGCCTTGAAGGCCACTCCTCTAGTTTCCAGAACCACATGTCAAAGGTCTGTCTGTTAAGTCTCTAATCTCTGGCCTCAGAGCCCCCTGGTGAAATAAGAGGATAGTGAGTCAATCCATTGAAAGGCAATGCACACCAGAACAATATAAAGGAGTGGTGAATATAGCTATAGGCCTAATAAGTGCTTCCACAGAGAGTATACGACAGTTGGGAGCTGTTTTTAATACTTTTCAGCAATCCATGGCACTAAAATTATCAATTTTCTGTTTTGTTCTTGTACAACAGAAGAGAAAGGTCACAGACTCAGGAAAAATGAATAAACCTGCTGTAGATTGGAACGAGAGAGAGCCATAAAATCACTCCAAACTGCGCAGGAATTGGATTTTTTGGGGGGCATTGCTCACCCTTGTGACGGACGCCGATATAGCGAAGAACCTCCCTGTGTGGGTAGATTGATGACGTCACACTAACTTGGCTAATTACACCGAAGAGCTACACCTGCTCAACTCCACACCTGGTGGCGGTCGGAAGTAGCGCAGAGCAGCGAGAGTAAACACAAACTTGCTTCATAAGCTTCCATTTTACAGCTGACATTTTAAGAAACAAAAAACGTTTTAGTCTGTCTAGCGTACTGTTTGTACTGTATGTCACGATTCGCTAGTGTGTGTGTGTGTGTGTGTGTGTGTGTGTGTGTTGGGGGGGGGGTCGGGTCGGGTTGAAGTCTAATAGTGCAGTTTGTATAGGAGTATGTAACGCTGCGGTACACTCCTTATTGGCTTTGTTAACAGGTTGTCGTTGCTTGAGCTGCACTGTCCTATGCCTCGGCTGTGAGGTGACTGGATTCAACCTTAGGTCAGCTGTAACAGAAACACCGCGGCCAGCGTCAAAGTCATGTTAGACTGGGTTCAACCTTAGCTCAGCTGTAACAGAAGCACCACGCTCAGCATCAAAGTCATGTCAGACGGAGGGGACGGGACGCGTGGCAGCACGTGAGATATTTTCCTGACATGTTGAAATCTGATGAAATCCAACCAAGACTGTGAGATATCGAGCAATTCGGAACTTTGTGTGCACAGGGTTGTTCCATGCTAGGGACCATATCATGTTTAGAATATTTATGCTGTTGACCTGAGGAAATAAACGTTCGTTTTTTCACCGTTGTCCTCAAGATCAAAGGATTGATTGATTATCAAGTCAATATCATGCATGACACAGCAAAGGCGACTGACACATCAAATAAAAGGATTGGTTCACTTTCCCTCGCGACGCTTTTGATAACGAAACGCCGCTCTGAATAATTCATAAACGGAAAGAGGAACAAACCTCCGACGTCGCCCCAATGCTAAGCAGATATGGGAATCACTGTAGCGCTGCTCAGGAGCGGCTTTTCAAATTTGCTGCAGTCCAGTGCCACAAGGGGAGCTGGATCTGGACGCGGCCTCTTCCACAGTGGTCGAGGCAGCGTGCCCTGTTCCAGTCTGCCCCACAGCCTCTGACGTTAGCCCACACACATCTGCCTCTCTCCCGATCCCCCACGGGGCAGGGGGGGGGGGGGGTCTTAGAATGAGCGTACAGAGTGCAAGCACGCCACATCCACTTACCCCCTCATGCCATCTCCATCCGACCCCCATGACCCCCCTGGCCAAACCACCTAATTAGCCCATGGAGCCAGCATGGGAGGTGACCTGGAAAAGTGTGTTCCTTTGCCCAGCCAGGCCTCCCTAGAGGGCTCAGAGGGGCACCAGGGAGGTGATGATAGGCGAGAGGGGTGATGGGTGAGGAGGCTTGGTTGGACCATACATGCAGCCTCCATCACGTCTACTTCTCAGCATGGCTCATCATGCACGTTCAACAACACGAGCTGCTGTAGTAGAGAGAGTTACTCTGTTATAATAGCTATGTTATAATAATCATCCCTGTATGAATGCTATTCGCCAGCCCATCATGAATTGTAAATACGGTAGTCAAACACGGCTGATTTGAGTTAGTTTGTTGGGCTTGAGTTAGTTTGTTGGGAAAAGGTTGTGCACCTTTTCAAAAGCTTTATCATGAACATTCTCCGGAAACTTTACTTTCCTGTTTTAGAAGAGCCACAGACTGAAGTCTTGATCAGGAGATTCAGGGAGGAGCCATTAAAAAAACTTAAGCAGGGACAGGGCTTCAAAATGGAGTGTTTTTCACTGTTTGACAATCAATTTTCTCCTGCTTTGCCATTCCATTTAATACCTGTTTTAAAGGCCAACTGCCACACGCAACACAATTTAATGAGAAGCAAACTCCTCTGGTCTTTGTCCGTCCCTTCGTTCAGCTGGGTCGGCCAAAACACCCCTGAGCCTGCCTGCATTTGCATTTAGAAAAGTCAAATCTGGCCCTGGAATAATTATTCCTGTGAGCACAAAGTGCACAAAGTTATGTCACAAGATTATTATTTCCAGGGTTATTTCCATTCGAGGGGTTTAACTTTGAGTGGACATAACAGGGTCTTTCTGGGATGCTGTTAGACTTTAGAAATGCTGTTTGTCATTGATATTCCTTACAAAATGGACGGCCAATGACTTTGTTTCCCATGGATAATTTTCAGGCTGAGCAGATGCAGATTGCAGATGGCCTCTGTTTCCCGAGGGCCTGTTCAATGCATATCAGGGTTAATTAGATAGTGATGTGCACCGCAGAAGAGGCCAGTATAGACATACGTGGCCCCTTGTCAAAGCGAGTGTGTGTGTGTGTGTGTGTGTGTGTGTGTGTGTGTGTGTGTGTGTGTGTGCGTGTGCGTGTGAGACATACCATAACGAGCAATATATAATGTACAGAAAGTATGTCAACATGTATGTCAAGCTGTAACCATTGTAATAACATTCAGTATGGAAGCAGCACTATTATGAGAGAATACATGCAATGTACCAGTGAGTGTATGGCATGTATGTTGTGTGCTTTTGATGATGTGTGTCTAGTGATAGTTTTCTGTCTCATCATGTACATGTAGGCACAGGCTCTTTCTCTCTCACACACACCCACAACCACATGCTCACACCCAAAGTCCTACATCGACAGATACGCATACACACATACAACACATAGAATCTCTCTGAGACGGCTGTTTAGTTAGTAAAGGTTTGCAGAGATGCATCCTCAATTCACCCTTTTAAAGGGTGCCAGTTGTCTAAGCTAAGCCTGCACATCATCTTCCCCAACACTTTCAGTAGAAGCAGAGCATATGTTTATGTAATGTTACACTTTAGTGCACACACTAGCCTCAGTGCCCACCCCACACCCTGTAAATCTGAGTGACATATTATGTGCAATAAATTGCTGTTCTAGAGCAGCACAGTCCTGTCCTAGACGTTATTTCCCATAGAGAAACTCCGAGCCAAGTCCAACCAAGCAGAATCCACTGTTTTATTTTGAATAACCATGTGCTGCACATTTATTGATTCATTGCAATTCTACATGAAAACCACGCTCCGTGTATTTTTTTACGTCTGAGAACAGTAGTCCCACATTGTAAATCCCATTCCAGAGTACGGGGCGAAGAAAGTTGTCACAGCAAGGCCTGCGCCAGCAGACTGTTTGTCCTGTTCTGGTGGCATGGTCCAATCAGCATGGCCTCGACAGGGTCCCGTTATCCGACCCGGCTGCCCCGACTGGGAGTCCTGTGGTGGGCTGTGACCCCACCGTGTGTGTTGTTCTCTTTCTGGAAGGTCACCGGCTGCACAGCGGCCCCGGGGTAGAGCAGTTCTCTCTCCCTCTTAGGAGTCAAGGTCACCCAGGTCAACTTTCAACTTGCCATGCTGATGGATAGCCAGGCCAAAGGTTGGTTCTCCCCAAGGCAGTCCACAAATAGAAAGAGGGCAAAACGTGTGTGTCATTGTCTATGCCGCGGTTGCGTTTGTGTGTGTGTGCATTTGTTACTGCATTGAGGTGTGTGTGCTGCATGCAGATGTCTATGTCTGTTTTGGGCTTCTTTCTCTGGGTGTTTGTTTGAGAGGACCGTGTTTACAACAGGCCTATCAATCTTTCAGACTGCCCATACAAAAGCAGCTGTATGGAGTTATCTCTTGGTTATCTCTCTATGGAGCTCTCTCTTGACAAGTCTGTATGTTTACTTGGTTTAAGAGGCATCTCAGCCAAATCACCTTGCAAAAGCACATCTAAAGCATGTCGTATTCATGTCAGGGGTTTTCATCTTTCCCTGCCCTAAGAGTGGACACACAAACAGCACACATTTTTCTGTGACCAAGGCTAAGGACATTGTAAATGCATTTCCAGTGGCTCGCAAATTATTGCTTTTAATATTTGAACAGCGAGGTCTGCAAAGGGTTCCCGGCCAACCTCTGGGAGTTTGCGGCACTATTTCTGATCATTTGCGCACGCAGATCTCTTTGAATCGTACATCAGTGCCTTTTGATTGCGCCACTGGAGGAAAGACCTGCCATCCGCTCACTTCTGTGCCCTGCTGATTACCTGTGGGGCCTTAAAAGCCACCCAAATCCATTCTTGTGAGCGGCACTTACTGTACTCTTAAGCCCTGTCTCCGCGTGGCAATAATAGCCCTGAGCTTTTCGCATTTCCTCCACGAGAAGCATGTCTATAATTTCTATATCATCCGCGTGTTATTCCCCAAAGAGATTATGTTTGGGCCCTGTTTGGATAAAAGACCGTTAAATCCACTTTCTCCATGCATCATTGATGCCGACTGATTCTTAAATATAAATATATATATGCGGATTTGTATTCTTAGTTGCCCCAGACGGTCTCGGAACAATGCCGCCATGGCTCTTAGGAGGCATTAGACAGTAGCACTTTCAGATGAAATGTAACAATGACGCTTGGAGGGAAACGAAAGGCTTTCAAGGGGCCACATGAAATCTTAAAGCATCTCCTCCTTACTTTTGGGTGAGGAAAGTCGGCACAGAGAGGTATGCTGTGCATATTACTAATGGAGAGGGGCACAGCCCAATCTTGTTTTTGTGTCTGTGTTCCAACTGTCAGACATATTTGTTTGCAAACTCGAAAAGCAACAATCTTAGTGTCTGTTTGTGTGTTTGGCGTCTTGCTTTGCCATCCCTCCACACCTTGTTATTTCAAACTCGACTGGAGGTCTGGAGACTTTCCTATACAATTCTTCTCTTTGCTATGGCCTTCCAAATCAAAAGGCACACGTGTGATTGGTACTTATAAACGTCACTCACTCTTTGGCATAACCCTACCCCTTTTAAGACACACCCTCTTCCTGGTTTGTGCAACTGTAGTCTAATACAGGAGACCACCTAAGCAGTAACACACATCTGTCTTTGAAGCACCACCCATTTCAATACTTAATTGATTATTTTTTAATAGTTACAAGTTGCTAGTCTCCACCTCCTTCATACGGACTTTGACTGTCAAACTTCCCCAGGCTTTTCAACCAATGAGTAGAAAGCTGAAATCAAGGCTTGTGTGTTTGTGATAGTTATATTAAACACACACACACACACATAAAAATGGTTTGTTGTCCCTGTCACATTCGGCAGTAATTGCTTCTGAAAATCAATTATGTTACCTTCAGTGGTGAATTGTGTGTTTGGCTAACAGGTTGCTTGCTGTCTATTGTAGTGAGCTCTGTCAATGGAAAGAGTGTTTGTTAAATCTGGTAGTCCACTGCACTCACCAAAACATACACTTTGAGACTTGAAATGGACATGTACCCAACCACCCCCGCAACACTTATTTGAAAATCTCATTGCCGTGGCCATTTTTAGCATGTCTAGCATGTCATTTGTGTACTTTCCTTACGCCTGGAAAAATTCACGGGGCAAATGTTTTCCTGGAACATGTTGCTCTTGGCTGGAGGCACGCCCGTGCTGACCTGGTGCGCTACATTGCTTTCCCCTCTTTGAAGAAAAAAAATCACCTCAGAAGGAGCATGGTCTGGGCCAGCTGTGGTCTCTCTTAAGCTCTACCACCGGAGCACAGCTAGCCCACATGCTAACATTCCAAGGACGAGCGTGTGGAAAAAGCAAACATCATTCGGGCACACCTCAGATTAGGGTTCGAGCGGTCCTCATGTCTTAGGAGGATGTTGACTTATGGCTTGATAGACATGGTAACATATGTGCTCGTCATTTGTATTTTGAAATGGAAAAAAACTTTAAAGACTTGGAGACTTTTCTAGTCCGTAATTGATAACTATCGAGTGCCAAAGACACGGAGACAGAGAGATAGAAAGGAATGGGAGGAAGGAAACGAGTCAGTTTCAGATGAAGTGTCCGAAAATGAACTTTAAATTTGTTACTTGTCCACTGCTGCCAGAGTTACTCACCCACACCACATAAACGTGTTTCTTGATGTTCGCATTGACATTATGGTTTACATTGGCTTGGGTTGAGTTTCTTACACTACAAATGTACACACTCATGAACATTCACACATATACACAGGTCCCCACAGCATACACTTTTTCCATTGCAAGTTGGACTTCATGGTCTAACCTGATGGTTTCAGTTTAAAAGATCCACTGACTCTTACGTTTTATGATAAGCATGAACCAAGAGATGAGTGGGAAGAGTTAAGTCAACTAACACAGATGGGGGTTTCTCTAACTGACACACCAGAATGGAAGACCAATTAAAAATTATAAAACAACAATGCCAACACGTGAGCTCGTGTGCTGTCCTGGTATTTGACCAGATAATGAATATTAATGGTGAATGACTGAATGCATGTTAATGTCGCTGTACTATTGCAGAGGAAAATATGGAAAACATATTTATTTTCCCCTAGGGAAAATGAAGACAAAACAAACGATGAAAATAGACTTTAATACAGTCACAGGGTGGGACTTCAGCCAGGGTACTTAACTCTGCTATGCAATTCTGTCAGTCATTCCTTCGGGATGAAACGTCCCCTTAGAAATAAGGAAAACAAATGTTCAGGCAAACCGCTGTGACAGTAAACAACACGTCGACTGCAATCAATCAAGACAGTCGATGCATTTCCCCTCGCTCTCTCTCCGGATGCATCTTCATTGAGAGCTGTGCTTGCGTTTAAACTTCCATCGGATTGACTGCGACACATTGCATTTTAATTACACTAATAACAGTGAGAGTTACTCTGTAAATTCCACCACTGTAAGACAATGTGATAATCAATCATTTAATCCATTGTTTCTAGACAGCTTTCAATGCCTAATGTATCTTTCTAGTTGGTTGTGATAAATGTCCCATAATGGGAAAGTTTTATTTTATTTATATATATATATATATATATATATATATATATATATATATATATATATATATATATATATATATATATATACACCTGACAATCTACACTGTATCCAAAGAAGATTATACAGCCTCAGCGTTAGTCCTAACATGCTATAGCTATAAGTAATTTATGTCTCATTCAAGGTTCAAAAAAAGAAAGCGCGTAGAGCGAGGGTTTAGTCTGCTATATAGTCCCAAGGCAGACACAGAGGGTTGAGGTGGAAAGCTCAGTGCTAAAACATTCATGAGTGCAGCGCCCATGGCTTAGGCTCAAACCCCCGACAGAAGGGGAGACTGTTTCGAGTCACGCTTACATGTGGTGCATAGGTTAGTTCTAAAAGACATATTTACAAACTATGTTTTTCACATGTGAGTTTGAATAAAACACTTTTTAAGAACAGCAAAATACTAGTGCTCAATGCTTTAGTAGAGCGATGGTTTTGCCTCTTTTGCACACTCCTGCTTAAGATGGAAGTGGTTGGTACTGGTAATCTTTGTGGGAAATCTTGTAAAACGTTTGGATTTTCAAAGAACAGAAGATGAGGGGAGAAAAGAGAGAAGGAAGGGAGAGAAGGAAATAGAGAGGAGAGGGTAGCATTTATTATGCAGTATATCTTAGGCTTTTGTATGATTTATTAGTCCAAATACTAGTTTTTCAAACATGCTGTTTCATCAGCGCTGAAAAAAAGAAACAACGTCTCAAATCACCGCTTTCAGTGTAAAGGCCTCAAATAATTTCCATCTGCTTTCAAATTTTGACATCCCAATCTTTCCAGAGAGTCCGATGTTCTCCACAGCCCCGTTACCCCCAACGACTGTTAAGTGGCGAATCAATATTTCACCAGAAGCAGCGGAAGGGTTTTCCAAACAATAGTGGCCCAGAAGGTCCTCGACCTACATTATTCATCTGTTCTGCGTCTCACTGTCAGACGCACAACACACAGGAGAGGGGGGGAGTTTCTGAAACTTTAGGTTGGAGACAACCTCCAAACAACCATCTGCAGAATCTCTGTGGAACTCAGAGAATGTGTGCGGAATGTTTGCGATAGCCCTGTGTTCACACGCTTGGGAATCTAGGAAAAAGAGAGGATGAAATCAGTACTGTTTTCCCATGCGGTGGATTAAATAAATACCACTATGGAAATAAAGCTGGATGATGAATAAGTATTTACATAAGTAAACTCAACACAGACACTCACAACCCTGAGCAACATTAGGCTTTAGCGAAATTATTTCAACTGGAGATAATTTATTGGTACATGAATCTAAATCATGCGGTGCAAAATGTCAACGGTTACATTAGTCACAATAGAATTTGGAAAACAGATATTGAATGAATTTAGGGTGGCATATCTAGGGCCCAACTGCAAATGTCGGGTCAACTGTCAGCACGTTTGTTTGACCGAAAGTGAAAGACTACTGCCCCTTCTGCCACCTCAAATAAAAGCTATATTAATAAATGGAGAAACCGAACAAAAGTAGATGCTTCCACACATGTGCACTGCCTGGTACAATTAAGTAATTAACAGCCAATCATGTTCTGTGACATGTATAGAAATGCAGAGCAGGCCCAGTTGATTCTGATTTTGTATCACGATGTCAAGAGGAAGGGATCCAAGTAACTTTGAAAGAGGGTTCATTGTTGGGGCATGGATGACAGGAGCTTCAGTCACAAAGACTGTTCCACTGGCTATTGTTACAGTACAAACAGCGACTAAAGTGACATCTGAATTTAGATCTATGGGAAAGACCTCAGTAAACAGGGTCCGAAATTGTGGTCGACAGTGCACATTTGATGAACGTGATGCTTGTGCAATATGTAAGGGAAAAACAGGAGGAGTAACTCTTTCTCAGGTGACTGAGAATGTCAATTCAGGACGTGATCAGACTGTGTCAGCAAGAACAGTCTGCCAAAAATTGCAGAGAGGGATATTATAGTAGGGTTGGTCAGATGAGTCATCCTTCTCCATATTCTCGACAAGTAGGCGAGTGTGGCTTACACCAAGAGAATGGTGCAGGCCTGAATGATTGACCCCTTGAGTGAGAGACACCGGTGGCTCTGTTACGCTTTGGGGGAAATATTACTGGCATGGATTGGGTCCAAAGTTAAGAAAGGAATGTATGTTTGAAATAATTTCCTATTACAGAACATATTTTTCCCCTCCATCTTTAGAGCCCGCCTCAATACACTGAGGATGAAAACCTAAAGAGATTTTGAGAAAGTATGTTTCTAAAAGATGAAGAGGCCGACAGATATTTTGTCACCAAGAGGGGCGACACAGCAGAAGAGTTGGCTGGTGAGAAGTCTTGACACAATGGAAAAGAGATGATAAGACTTGGCAGCACAGCATGGAGAGCCCATCGACTCTAAAGATATCGCTCCTTTCTGGTAAGTGCAGATATCATCTTTTTATTTAGCATAAAACGTTTGTTTCCTAACACCTGTCTGTGCTTCTTCATCCTGTAACATTTACTAAGAATATCAAACTGAAAGTAAAACAAGGATTACTATGAGAAATATGAATGTTTTGCGTGTCCAAAGAGATTTTGCTGCATTGACACCAGAATTGTTTTTAACGCCCCCGGTCTCTTCTGCCTGTTGTTTTCAAACTGAGCGCTGAAAGAGCTCTAGGCATCGAGCATTTACCATTATGGAAAAAATCCCACATGAGAGCAAATGGGATTTTGCTTGTTTTCATTGTAATAGCCATACATTTTTATCACAGCAAGCTCTTTGCGCTGTGTAACGTTAGAGGCCCAAATCTGTCAGGTTTCTCATGAAAGTCTGTGTTTGCTGTAAGAAAGGCTAAGGAACACCCACCAGGGATATGGACACTGCCCTGGTCAGGTTGATGGTGGTGTTCTCCCAAAGTCTCACAAGAAGAAGGGAAGTGGTGTTTTAGAAAGATGTGGCTGGCTTATGTGGGATGAATTTATCTTTCACATTCGGAAAGAATTTGCTATCTATGCAACTCTCGCATGCGTCTCTTAATGACTGCCAGACTGTATTTCACAGACACATAATTTGGTCAGAGTGATACTGGACCGAGGAGGAGGAAACTGTAGTTTCTGTACTAAACATAACACACACACACACACACACACACACTTTCACAGACAGTTTTCAGTCTTTCAATTCTAATGTTGAGCAATCTGGAGATTATTTTCAATTGGGTTCACTGTATCTAAAGAATTTCATAGCTAGGGAAAATCGTTACATTATTTGTACATTGTTCAAACCAACACTAGTGTATTGTTTTGGGTGCATGCATGCATACATACATACATAAATGCTAATTTACATGCAAGCCTACATACACAACGTAACATTTATACATATTCATGTGAAACATATAATACACATGTATGTAGATGTATTATGTTACTGCATTTTACTGTAGAAAGTGACAAAAGAAGGATGGCGTAGAGTTAAATTAAAAAGTGTGTGTTCTGAAGTGCTTAAGTTTAGCCAAAATGAAATATGACATGTATAAGAAACTAGAGATTCTGTTCAGTGTTTTTTCCCATTGTCATCGTTGAACTTAAAATATACTTCGGCACAGTACCAAAATATACTTCGGCACAGTACCAAAATAAGTATGTGTTAAGGCGGAATAGATCAGTACCGCTCTACTTTAATCAGCAGATATCTTGGCAGAGACAATTACCAAGCCTCTCTCAATAATGTCCTCTGAATTAGATATGGTCTAATTAGCCATTACACTGCTGCTACAGTCCACTTTTGGCCTCTAGTCCCATGGAGCCTTGTAAGAATCATAAAATCTAATCAAAATTCAAATTACAAGTGAAGAGTAATGAAAACCTAAGTATATAATGGCTTAAGCACAAGAGGTGGTAGGTCATTTTAATAACCACAAAATACCTAAAATACCGTTGCTCTTATATTGTGAAGGGATTGTGAGGGGAGTTCTGCCTTCATTTCTTATGATTAGGCTGTTTTGCAGTCAGACGTTGAAGGCCCATAGACCAGCTGAAGTGGGGTGTGTCGTCGTTGAGTCTGCTGGACAGAGTGGAAAGTTAGCTCATAGGGAACGGCGAGCCGTGTTTTACTGGCCAGGGCTTTTGGAGAGGAGAGTGGAGGGAGGAAGGGAGGAATGTGAAGAGCCAGAGGTGGCGGCGTTCCCTTTTCCGCTCATAGGGACCGTCACCAGATGCTGAGTAGGCAGTGGATGTGCATGTTTCTAAGCCCACTGGGAGTTCCTAGACATTTTCTAATTTTATTAAATATTTCCAGCCCTTCCTTCTTGTTTTTCTTATTCATTTTTTGGGAGCAACTGTAACTGGCCAAGTAACATCTAAATGTGCAAATTCCTGCCAAGTAACATCATTCTCTTCTAATATGGTTAAAAGTGCTCCACTGGTGAAACCAAACTCATATCTTTTCCTGAAACAATAAATTGTTTCAGAAAAACATTGTGAGAAACCCAGTACAAGTTCCAGTACAAGTTTGCAAAAGCTTAGTAAATGCTCTCTAAATGCAATATACGAATACATCCCTTTTCTGGTTGTGCATTTTTCTTATAGTTGCTCCCATGTTATCTGGGAACACCATCTCAGGCTGAAATTTGCTCAAAACTTGATATATTGCCGTTGAAAATGACCTACAGTATCCGCAATAACGTAATCTTCCTCCTCTACATCCCAGCTGACACTTTGACGTCGCCATGACAACCTCTCCTGGGCTCTTCGAAGGAACAGAAAGCTCTAAAGTGCACTAACAGCTCCACAGAGCCCCAGGCTTTCCTCACACCAACTGCTTTATTTTGCATTGGCTTAGACAGAGGTTTCCAACACCGTGAGAGAGAACAATCCCACCATAGCTACCAGGCAGAATTCCCCTTTAAAAGAACCGAGAGCTCCCAGTAAGAAGTCGAGAGCCCAGCAGTGAGCCTGTCCTGTTGGCGCAGCCCCTGCTGTGTGGGAGAGTGAGGGGACGTTAGACCAATGGTCCCTGCCAGCAGAAGCACTCTCTGCGCTCTCTGGGGTTTCTCTACTGCAGTGGAAGGCATACGTCGTCCAGTTGTCACTCGGAAAACGAAACAGGAAATTGCATGGTTCCATCTATATGGAGTTACATGTGGTTGCCAAGGATACAAAGACGGACGTACTTTTAAAGAAATATGATACAGTACATTAATGACATTTGCGCATCTTTTGTTAAACACTCTTGCTGTGTTTCTTTTTTCTAAACCAATGTGAACTGGACAGAGGACATTTACAAGCAAAACATTTTGGTGCTGTAGTGACTCAAATGTGGCCGCTAAGTAATAATAGTGTGGCAAAAATGAAAGTTAACCAAACGAGACCACATTATCAATTGCTTAGCAGAAGGCTGATTATTTGAATGGTGAAACACAGATCTCCTCCGCAGTGAATGCGCCAGGCTGAACACAGAATACAGGCCGTGGATATTAGGCGTTAGGCATACGACCAAGACTGTTTTGGGTTACAAGAGCGTAACATTTGATCCTCTTCTTGAGCTGAATCGTGTAACGTCTAGACCGGAGAGTCTCACAGCGAGGATAGCGGTGTGTAAATAATGGTGGTGCTGGTTGCACAGAGGCCCCCAAAAGATGTATTTGGCTCATTTAAAAGGAAACCAATGTAATATAATGCCGCAAAGCCACTTGCCTTCACTGTAGATTGTGCTGTTTCAAACTAGTGTATGTAGTGTGAGTGTGAGTGTGAGTGTGAGTGTGAGTGTGAGTGTAAGCTTTTAGCTTATGCGGCCATTTTGGGACTTTAGGAAGATTTCACACCCATCCAGTCAAGGGGATCAAGAGAATTAAAGCCACTGGCAGGGATCTTTACATCTTGATCTTTATTATCCTCATTTTCTTTTCTCATCGCTGTCATGTAGCTCTCTACTTTTCATATTTTTTTATATATTTTGGGGTATTTTTCTATTTTAGTTTGTCTCCCTCTCCAACCTCATTTTGAGGGACACGTACTTTAGAACAGTGTTATTATTATATCTTGATATGTAATTACATTTTTAGCAGTTTATTTGAAAATACTTGATTATTATTGAAGACATTTTAATGAATTATTCCACCTCTTGGCATGCTATCAACAACCAACCAGCCGTCAGTAGTGGACGTCATATTAACTATCCTGTTCGTCCAACCCTTGGCTGACATCTGGTGGCATCTCATTGTAATTGCATCCATGCATCCCTGAATAACTTGAGTGCAGGGTGAGATTCAAAGACTGCTACTGTATCTTCAATTTCCCTACTTCCAAGTCAATTTCCTATTTCACAACCAAATCACAGTAAGCTTTGCTCACAACTAATTTAACCAATCAACAACAGACCAAATTTCTCTCATGTTTAATCGACCGTAGAATACTCAAGACTGCACACATAACAAAAGCAAATACCAGACACTCAAGCTTGGCCTGTACAAGCTTATAGAATTGTATGTAGAATAAAACGTTTTTATATACTGCATCTATATATTACAATACTGAACAGACATTTAGGTAACAAAAACAGTTAAACAAAAATATATGAAAGAAAAAAAAGAACTTTGAACATTGTATCAAAGAATTGTTGAGGGGCAAGACCTTTGGCACAGTAGACTCAAAAAACATAGGTGGTTCCAATTACAACGGCTATCCTTACCATTGTTTCTATAGATGAATGAGTCATTCATTTCTAATTGTTTCTTATATTAACAATGCAAAAACATGTGGGAAAAAGCTAATATAAAGCCTATATGGATATGTAATTTAATTTCATTCAACGTTTTATTTCAGCAATCTTGATCATTCAAATGAGCTAAGTGTAACAAAAAACCTATAAAGAAGTCTGATATTTGCCTGCAAATATCCGTTAGTCTGAAGGGGTGAAATTGCAGAAGCCAACCTGATATTATGGATAGTGAAATAACAGAAGAAATGTGTAGGGAAATCGTATTTTTATCAGTGTTCATCAAATGATCCTATGCTGCCAAAACTATGATGGAAAGAGTGAGACCAACAAAAACAAAAAACATAAGGATACAAAGATAAAGCCAAGATATAGTATCAAATAATGTCAAACAAATAGAAACTTGGAAATGGAAATGTTTCAAATAATAGTACCAAATACTCCTCATATTTTGCCTTGTAACATACTGACAAATGAACCAATAAAAAAATTGAGGAAAAAAATATTCATATGACAAATATCCATAACAGAAAAAATAGCCATGACTTTGGCACATTATCCATGCTTGAGGAGCAGGGATATACTTTAGTTGTAAGCGTTTTTGAGAAAAGCGTGGCAGTGTAAATTCAGTACCAACGGAACACACAAACATTTAGACTGCCGGCTGAAAGGTTTGGGGTAGGGTATATTTGGGCAGGTTGACCACTACCTAAATTGACTTTGACACGTCTCCTTTAACACATATATTTGAATATGTACAAACTGTTGCAAGGGAGTGCTCGAGGATTGCCAATGACTTGTGAACAAGCATGCTCCTTGGATAAAGCTCTTTGTGATGTGTGTTGTCAATGGATACGTGCGTGTTGTGCAGCAGCAAATACACCCAAATTGTTGAGGAGGGGATGAACGGGATTGGGAAACTACCAGCGGGTTCATGTTTTGCTAATTGTTTGATCAAGGAGTGTGAAATGTTTGTGTTTCGTTAAAGGAGTATTGTCAGGCGGATCTCACAAAAATATTGAGTTCTCTCACGTATGTTGAAGTGCTGCAATTCATTCCACATACTTCCGAAAGTGTATTGTTAGTGGGGCAGATGTTCTGTGTTGCTCTGATGGTCATCCCAAATCAAGTTGCTTCTTTTTCTTCTATGGCTGCCACAAACCACTCAATGTTTCAAGTAAAACTGGTTTACCGTATTGACGGAACAGAATAATATCCCAATTTGAAAATTGTACATAGGAATGACCGATCGAGAATAAACTAGACTTTCACCAGGAATATTCAAGCTTCCTTTTTGACAACACATGTAGGACCCATTTAGGCTTGTGTTTAAGTAGACTGAGGAAGTTATTTTAGGCAGAGTTATCTGGGAGCAAGGTGTGTTATCTCATAGAATTTCTGTTGGTGCGCTAACTCTTAGCTGATTAGTGCTGACTGGATGCTGTCATTACAGTCACATGTGAGGAATTGAGAGGAAACGCAGCACAGAATGATCTGAAATGGGCATATTCCTTTTTTTCTTTTTCCTAGTATCTGTTGCCTATATGAGACACATGCAGTGACAATAAACGTTGTTTAACCCATTTGTTAGGTATTAGTCAGGGAATTGTGTTTGAATGTTTGGACGTTTGGAGTGCTAAGAAAGTCAAACGAAGGAGGCCAGCGTTTTGAAATACACACACCGGTTGAATCACCATAGCAAGACGAGTAACACTAGTGGCTGGTGAACAGACGCGGGTCTGCGTATAAGGCAGCAGTAACACTCGTGACTGGTGCAGGGATGTAAGGCAGCAGCTGCACATGTAAACAACGGCTTGGCGCCACAGGGGGAGGGAGGGAGACGGAGCACGGGTAGGGGACGCAGTTCAAAGATCAACGGTCCAACCACAGGGGGGCGCTCTGACCCCTGAGCTCACACCAACGTTTCAGGGAGCGTGTCTGCATTGTCCGAGGAGAGGAGCTGCCAGATCTGCCAGCGGTCCCTCTGCCAGTCCTGCCACTCTGGACTCATGGGCACCATGCCCTCTGAAGAGTTCTGTGTTGCAGTTGGCCTCCCGGCCTGCAGAGGGGGGCGTTGAGCTGAGGGAGCAGCACGCTGGCTAAAGCTGTAAGGGGGTGGGACCCTACGGGCCGATGGGGCGGGGCTAACATCATGTCCCTGTGGGAGGTCCTCTGAGCTGCTGCCTCCTGATTGGTTGAAGCTGAGCCGGAGGCGGGGCCTCCCAGCCTCACTGTGGGGACTGCTGCACATTCGGGTCAAGGGGGGGTGGGGTCGGCACTCTGACGGGCTCAGCGATGACATCGTCCGTCGGCCCAGCTGCCGAGGGTCACCGTGGAGACCGTCGAGTCCTTCCTGCGAGCTGCGTGAGCTACCATCGGACATGTTGCTATGGGAACCTGGACACAGAGGAGTCACATACAACAGACTGATACAGACACATGCTTGGCTTAGAACATATAGATTTTTTTTTGAGAGAGAGAAAATTTGGCTGTGAATTCCTTCAACAGCATTTACCTGTGTGTGATTGTTCTTTTAGCCCCGGTTTGAGGGTGGTGTGCCAGGCGCCCCAGATATTAGCATGCTCCTCGGATATGGCATCTAATAGGACCATCATCCCCATCATCAGAACATGACATTTATTATAAATCATCACAATCATCAGAGAATTAAAATCCTATAAATCGTCATCATCAGAACATTGAAATTGATATTATAATCAACATCATCATGATCAGTACCACCAACTTTATCACCCCTACACACAGAATATCCCACCCGGTTGGAGGCTGACCTTTGGAGGCCCAGGCGTTGGTGATGGAGGCCCTATTTCGTCCAGCCACCTGCCCCACCAAAGTGTGCTGTTCTGGGACACGGAAGAGCCGGTCGCACACCGGGCTGCCCAGCTCCCCGTGTCGCTCGCACAGGACAGGGGAGTTGTTGTCGTAAGGGGACACCTCGCCGCTGGAGGCCTTGTTGGAGTCACTGGAGGAGCGCCGTTCGCTCAGGGAAAAGGGCTCCTCGGAGGGCAGCAAGTCTGGACTCCTGATAGAGGGATGGAGGGAGGTAGAGCATTGATAAAGAACAGCAGTGTCTGTCGCCTGCTTTTGTAATTCTGTGTGTGTGTGTGTGTGTGTGTGTGTGTGTGTGTGTGTGTGACAACATCTAGAACTCACTGGGAGGCCTTTCTTCTCAGCAGATAGTCGACCACATCTGGATCGGTCTCCAGTAGACTCCTCAGGACCTCGTTCTGCAGGTCAGGGGGCACCTAAACACACAATAAGACATATGCCAAAAAAAGAAGGAAAAAAACGTATGAGGCACATATGACCTCTGTTTATGCTCCACCCATGATGATATTTAACTGACTGTTTGCCTCGGTTGGCATAACAACTTTTTTATGGATACAACATTTTTTTTTATTACATGGAAGAGGTGTTACTCTTGCTCCAAGTAAATATTCTGTCATTGCGTCAGCGTTAGTAAAATATTGGGATTTTTTAATGCAATTGCGTCGTTTGAGCACAGGGGAGCGCCGTTGGGCCAAGCTCCTGCTCTATCAAAGTGCCGTGATGCTTCCTTTATCTCTGGGCCTGGAGAGGGCCCAAACAATAACAAACAGATGATCCTCTGAAGGTTACAGTATGCAGAAACAATTCAAACGGATCCACGCAAACACTGGGACATCCAAACGAGTACAACGGCAGGTTTTAAAAAAACCAAGAGAGCTTAGTGGGATGAAACGGCCTGTCCAGATGCACCGGCAGAGATTAATAACTAATATCTTTATTGGCTTACTGCAGGAATGTAGTCTTCAGGAAACTACTGCGACAGAACACCACAACATCGGGATATAAAGTTACAGGCCTTGAAGGAACTTTTGAGACCTCAGAGGATTCCATGCACGAGGAAAACAACTGGCCTAAGTGCACAACAGTACATCTTTCCTGGGAGGTGGTGTTGAAACCCTGGGTCTAGCGGTAATTAAAAATCCTCTCCAACAGTTAGGGGGGGGGGGGGGGGGGGGGGGGGGGGGGGGGGGGGGGGGGGGGTTGTTTTATCCTGCCAAGTGTGCCAGATTGACGACGGGGTTTGCCCCTTTTGATTGGCTCACACGTGCTAGGCAACTTCAATCAATCGCAGAAAAACTGTTGAATGGATTTCAACTGGTGAAAACATCGGGGAAAGGGATTGCGCCCCCTAATTCCCCCTGGCACCGACTCAAAGCCCGAGCCCAGGGCCTTTAAGTCCGGACTACAATAGGAAGGAAAAGCCCCAGTTTCCATTCCAGCCATTGTCTGCTAAGCCAGCCGGATTGACTGGCTTCACCCCTGAAGAGGAATGTGTTACAGAGCGGGGAAAGAGCGAGCAGCGAGAGAGACAGAACGTTAGCCGAGTAAAAAGAGAAGCGTAAATAATGGGGATGGAATGGATGAATGCAGCGGATTATCTCTGGCTGGTCACCTGTTCGACGGCTTTACATAAACGACGGTGAAAAATCAAAGTCAATTATTTTCTGAACTGCGTCTAGAGTGTGTCTAAAACCTCCCAGTGCTCAATAGTCTTTCATATTCTTTATCTCTTTCACACTCTTTCTCTTTCTCTCTCTCTCTCTCTCTCTCTCTCTCTCTCTCTCTCTCTCTCTCTCTCTCTCTCTCTCTCTCTCTCTCTCTCTCACTCAAACACACATGGTATCAACGGACCATGAAGAGGGCCTGGTAGCTGGCGATCATCCGCTGCAGAACGGCGATGACGGCCGTGCTCTCCTCTGCCCGGGCCGAGCTCTGCACGCTGAACTCCTTGTCGGAGCTCTTCTGCTTGTGGAGCAGGTTGGGGCCAAAGATGGTGGCCAGGTTCAGGGATGTCATCTTGTTCCCACTCATCTGCAACAGCGAAGTACAGACATTCCTTTTTGTAATTGACTAATGCACTCAAAGATAATGCCAATCTCAAACGGGAGTAGACTATCAGGCAACTTATTCCATGTTTAAAATGTAATTCTTTATACAAAATATACTTGGATTAAAGGGTATTTGAGTCAGGACAACTTATGACAATGTTTAACAATTTCTCACATTGAACAATTTATTGCGTATAACATGGTAATACATTAAACGTTGGCATCAAGGGTCTGCTGCTCTGAGTTACTTTACTGCCCAAGGTCATTTTCAAACACTCAGTGAACAGCCATGGGTAGCGAGCAGATATCTGCAGATTCCCCTGACAGATACGGAACGACAGACCCGAAGTGGAGGCCGGGGTGGAGGCGGGTGTGCAGCAACAGAGCAAACGCATGGCAGTGAGTGACAGCAGTGGGCAGCAGTGAGCTGGTGTTGAGAGTGAAACCGTGGTCTAACAAGACCATGGTAAACTAATGAGCGTGCCTGTGAGTGGTTGATTGGTGTGACCTGGAGAATCGCTGTTGTCTGAGTTGCCTACTGAGATGAACTGGCTCTGCCAAGGCGTCACCTCACGTGTATACATTTGTTCATGTGAAATTCTGTTTGCAAGGGCCTACTTCTCTCCCATTCTCTTTCCCCATCAGTTCATCTCCTTGTCTTTCCTCACTCCATTATTACATCTTCCCTGAACCCCCCCCCCCCCCCCCCCTTTCCTCCCTCACAAGTCGCCACTGAGTAGTAGGAACACGAGCACAGGGAAAGTGTTGATCTAATCTCCACCCCCCCTCACCCCTCTCTCCACCCCACTCCACCGAGCGTGAAATGGGCCGTCTTCCTGTCCAGATCCCAGATAGGGCACCAGCGGAGTGTTTGGGGAGGGAAGGCTTCGTGGGAAAGTGCGCTGTGACGCGCGGAGCTTGTCTGCTCGCTGTGGGAGGGAGAGGGGCGAGCTCTGACGGGTGGAGTGGAACCCGCTAGGAACCAGGCGGAATGACCATGATCGTCCTTCTGCACACAACCCCCCCCACCCCCTTCCCCCTTCCTACTGCAGTGGAGCCAGGGCAGGATCAAAGAACAGGATCTCCAGCCTCAAACTGAACCTTTCATGGGGAATCCAGCTCCCATGTGTCCAAGGGTGTCTCTCAGGGAGCCAGCAACTTTTTGCTAGTGATTTTTTTTGTATTTGCTGGATCTTTTGAATGGCTATGGCTGTCCGTTTTAATCTCTAGCTGTTAAGTCCTAGGGTTGCTAGCATGACCAACTACAGCATCCATTTCAGCAGGAGCATTAGGGTTAGTGGAGCGTGGAGGTGGCTTACCAGCCCAGCCAGTGAGAGAACGAAAGCGGCCGTTATTGCCAAACATACTGATCCACATGAGCTTAGCTAATGCCCTTGTAATCGTGTGCTGGCCAAAGGCAAGTAGAATGTAGGAAGTAATCTGCTTATTTACACCATGAAGCAACCTTTGTGTGTGTGTGTGTGTGTGTGTGTGTGTGTGTGTGTGTGTGTGTGTGTGCGGCCCCAGCTAAAGAGCTAATGGCCTTTGGCAACAGAGGTCGCTAAACCAGCTAATTGGGTGTCACAAAGAAATTAATTATTCTGTAAAAAATTGTATGATGGTCTTTTGCCGTTTTCGGATATCTTTTATGTTAACCACTTTGCAGAGAGGCGGGAACCCTGCTGCCGTCGCCTCTGGGTCCTGGCGCTCACCTCCTGCCGATCATGGGCGTGGTCTGCCACGGTGGACAGGAACTCCAGCAGGCGGTGGAGGGTGTCGCTGTTGCAGGCCGGCAGCAGGTAAATCAGCAGCTGGGTCACGCTCTGCTGCTCCTCGGGGTCCAACACTGCAGACACGAACGGGGTTAGGTTGGATAGGAGACGGGGGCAAATTGGAAACCCTACCACTGTCACGTTATGGTCCAACTAAGCATGTGGTAGACATAAACAGAGTGTGTTCAAGTTTGAATTATAATCCAAATGACTTCCTACTCCCTCCAAGGGACACAGAAAAACACACAGTGTGACGGATCAGAAATGTAAATCACGCTAGCGCACGGCTCCTCGCCGCTTGCGAAACGCATTGGGAAACAAAATGTTGCCAGTGAAAGACAACACACACAAACACACTTGACACCAGAGGTCAAAGGTTAACTGCATCACAGAGGAGATTTGCGCCATGACAGAGGAGGGGCCGCAGAAGGGGGCGCAGAGGGAGATGGAAGAGGAGGAACAGGACGAGGGGGAGGTGGAGAAGGAGGTGGATGAGGAAGTGGAGTAGGCGGTAAGAGAGGACGAGGGGGGACAGGAGGAGGGGGAGGTAGAGGAGAGGGAGGTAAAGGAGGAGGTGGGGAGGAGGTGGAGGAGGAGGAGGCGGCGACTCACACACGGTGTTGATGAAGGCGGTGTAGAGCTCCTTGGAGAGCAGCGGGTCGGGCATGTCCCGGAGGAACTCCTTGAGGAGCGCCGCCACGTCGTGCACGCTCTGCTCCTCGTCCAGCCGCACATCCACGCCCCGGTCAAACTCCTCCCTCAGCTGGGGGGAGAGGGAGAGAGAGGAATAGAAGGAGGGATACAGAGAGGGGGAGCGAGAGAGGGAGGGAGTGAGGGGGAAGAAGAGAGGGAGACAGAGAGAGGGAGTGACAGGGAGTGAAAGGAGGAGGGAAGCGAGAAAGATGGACAAGGAGAGGGAGGGAGAGAGGAGGAGAGAGGAAATAACTGTGAACAATAATGCGTTGGTTTTCAAAGTGTCATTTACTGTGCCGTGACCTTGGTCTCAAAGTCAGCTGGTCAGACTGGTTCTGAACGAATTCTCACCCTGCCCGTCGCTCAATCAACCATGGATCAATCAATCAACACAGGATTATAGAGGTGCGACTAGATTCCAGTTACAGGGGGAGGACTCTGGTGTTTTGATCAGGAATCAAATAAAAATGGAGTCACAGAGTCACAAGCAAAGGTTGTCATTGTAGCTTTTTACCTTATATTCCTGCTACAATAACAATAACTTCTATACGATGTTATCAGAAAAAGTAGTTCAATGCAACTGGAAGTTGGAGGGGTGGGATTTGTTTTATCTGTGTAGTCCATAAAATTGGGATTCCCCGTACGTTGCAAAGTTGGGAAAAATGTATCCTGGGATCGAGGGAGTTTACCCAAACCCGGAAAGTAAAACAAAGAAATGAAGAAAGGCTTTCTGCTGACTTGAATGAGAGATTAAAATCTGCTATTGCAAGCATGTGAACTATTCAAACAACCACCCCCTGTATACCTTTTACACAGGGACCAACCAAAGTGACTTTGTCTCAAGTAACACGTTGGGATATATTAACGCATTGTAGGAATTCTGTCAGCAAAAAAAAAGCTAAGATGGACTTGAATATATATATTTCTATCAGTCGTTAGAGCATGAAGTGAGCTCAAACAATTTAGAGTTTCTTGCCCTCGGTTCTTTTTCTCCTCTCTACCTGGAATCAGTCTCTGCCCTTCCACAATCACATTCCATAAAAGCTCTGGTTGTTGCCTTATATGGAACACTGGGATAGGGAGTGTTCTGTAAGAAAATGTGGGGAGCTGAGGGTGGCATCCCCAGATGTTTACAGAAGGTAGACTAGTCTGCAATGGGGCACGCTATCAAAAGATGCAGCCTGCTCTTAACAATGTAAAGTACCAGTCAAAAGTTTGGACACACTTTCTCATTGAAGTGAATGGGAAAGTGTGTCCAAACTTTTGACCGGTACTGTACATTCAACTGCCTTTTCACATTGAAAACACTGTTCACTGTCTCCAGAGTCTTTTGGGTTCTGCTCCATGGGAAAAGAGACGTCCTTCCAATGTGCTCACCTGTCTGACTCGTTTCCTGGAGCTCCCCACTCGGAATATCCCCACAGTCTGCAGACCTGGACGGGAGACGGGGAAGGAACACGGCCGTGAACGACAAACGCAAGTCGCTACGCTTATTAGCACGGATGAAACTCTTGGTACTTGTATGGCCTGAGGCCCCAAATCCATTTGGGAGTTTATATACCTCTCGACACATTTTAAGCCGATAATTCATGTGTGGTACATCGTCAAGCTCTTAGTTTGTTTTCGTATTCATGAGGTTTCCCCGGAGGGTCATAGGTCACCTACCGTATTTCTCCAGGTGCTGGCAGCAGCTGTGGACCACGCGGGGCACCTGGCGGTAGATGGGGTTGAGGCTGAGCCTCTTGTCGCGCTGCTTCTCCTTCTTGCTGGCCGTCTCGGCAGGGAGCGAGAGCTGCAGCGCCTCCAGCAGGCGAGACTGGTTATCATCCAAGTCCGTGATGGAGTCCACTGACATGGCCCCCTGAAGGGAACGTAAAACAGCACAACAGTTAACGGCGGGCTGGTCGGGCGGGGTCCTTCTGCCGCGTGACGGCACCTCAGCCAGGTTCTACCCCACGCTCCAGGGAGTCAAAACGGGAAGTGTGTGACAACAGTGTCTCCCCTGGGAAAAGCCCTCAAAAGCTGTTTCGCTTTGTTTTAATTTGATGCCGGTGTTCTCTTGTTGGCTAGCGCTCCTTGTAAAAGATATGTCTACCTCAATAGAACTAGACTATCTAAAAAAAGTGAACAACAACAACACTAAAACAGTGTTCTCCTGTGGGTATCATCAGTCACAGATAGAGAAAATCAAAGTCCCAGTATTCACAGTCCTTACCCTGCGGCGGGCGCGGGGGGCTGCCTCGGGGGTGTTGGGCGACGTGGACTCGTTGGCCGTCTCCGATGTGGAGCTGAGCGAGGAGTTGCTGCTGGACAGCTCCTTGCCGGCCGGGCGCTTGGTGGCAAACTGCAGGATGGAGGAGACCAGGTCGGAGGGGTCCTTGTGCTCCTCCCGGAGCGGGGGATGGGGGTCCTGGCGGAGGCCGTCCTGCCGCTGGCGGTGGGTGCGGTCATTGGCGATCACCTGGGAGAGGGGCATGCCGAACGCCTGCGGGACACATTCTGGAGAAAGAGAGAGGGACACAGAAGAAGAGAGAGAAACAGAGAGAGAGAGAGAGAGCATAAAAAAGTATTTAAGGCAGAACACGGCCTAAGAGTGCTACGTGGAAAGAAATAAAGGCAAGAGAACCAGAGGGAGGTAAATGACTGAAAATAGTTGTTGACAGGCTGAGTGAACTAAGTGTTTTATAGACAAGCCGTAAAAAAGTTCACGAGGCCTAAAAATCAACTGCCTACAAATCGGACTTGGGCTGCTTGCACAGCTGTTTTCCACCAGTAATTCACCAAAAAGCCAGTTGTGGTGAACGATGAGGAGAGAGAGAGAGGAATAGACTGAGACGGACAACATCGAGCAAGCCCTTTGAAAAACAGCACGATGTAATAACAAGACCTCATTTCACTTTCCTCGCCTCAACGAGGAACGCCTGTTTTGTCTACACAGGTCATTTTTAGCCCAATCTTTGACACGGCCGCGTAAAGTGAATTAACAGCCGCCGTGTGATCTGTGTGCTCAGTGGCTGCCCTCCGCCAGGACAGTGCAGCCGCAACGTGTGACCACAATGTTCCGCTCTTCCTTGTTCAGATCGCACAAACCCAGATTTTCTAGCATTGGTCACAATGTAGTATGCCGTGGCAAAGAAGATAAGGTTTTGTCTGCTGACAGAATCCAGTATTATTGGTGACCAAAGCCAATTGTAAATGTGTCTGTGTGAATGCTTCTCTTGAAGTGCGTGCTCGTTTAAGCACTGAGCATGTAGGTGAAACTGTTGAACCCATTGAGAGTTACTTAGAGTTCATCTCCTTCCATGTGTGACAAAGAGGCTGAGCAGGGGGAGCGTTTGACGTCTCACAAACACACACACAAACACACACACATAAAGACACAAACACATCCCATGTCACATGCTCTTTAGAGACCATGGAATTAGAATCAGAAGCATCGATGTGGCTTTTCAAATCACGTTCTTCCTAAAGGAAAGTGTACAGTAATGCCTTTTCCTCATCAAGCAAAGCCATTCGAAAAAGGCATTCTCGTTGTTTATGGCATTGCACGCGCGTGTGCGTGTGTGCGCGTATGTATGTGTGTGTGTGTGTGTCTGTCCTAAGTGTCTCATAGATAGGCATCTTGGTCTCTGAGACACAATTTCAAAGATGCGGTTCACGTGCTACCTCAACCAGAAACCCGCTGACCACACATTTGTTCCGCCGCTACACGGCGTGGCAGGAGAAACTCGACCTGGCAACACAGACAGAGACCCGTCCACACGGCCCTGCCACCGCGTCGTAAGCACAGAGCCACCATGAACCAAGAGGCCGTTCCCATGCCAACCCCCCACCCCCACCTCCTACCCCGTCGCTGCAATACTTTACAGCCAGCATGGCAACACGCTGTGTGGGGAGTTTACATTAGCCCGTAGGTGCACAGCGTGCCATGTAGCTGTGTCTCACAGGCCTATCTGTCACAGGAGAACAAGCTAAAGTGGCTATTAGCCGCCCTTCGTCAAAAGTCCGCAGCCATCTCGTTAATGTATACTCAGAGGAAAGATGTGGGCCGTTGGTGAAACATGTGACCGCTTAAAAACACGCGCAATGTTCTTAAAAATTGAATCAGCCTCTGCACCATGTAGAGCACCGAGTCTTGATTGATGTTCATTTCTTTTTTACATTGTATTAGATTTAGAACTTTTGAATCGTGTTTTCCGCTCAACTGAAAATAAAACAGACATTTATAGTTCTTCTGATAACGACAGTTTTAACCAACATCAAACGGGTTTGGACAAACACTCACTTTTTGGCTTGTTGCGTTCAATCTGCATTGTGCGATCTGAATGGCGCTTAACTACAACAAACCCTGTTTTCCCCTTGCTGTAGCCTGCAGGCCATTTCTATTGGAAGCCGGTCACAAATATGCAGCGTTGAGTGCAGCGAGGCTGCAATTCATTCCAAGTCCCCTTACAAGGAGCGACTGCACTTAGCTAAATATATCTCCAGTAAACAAGGTTGTGTTTTTATAACCACTGTTTACCTGGGTTTGGAGGTCGTGTGTGTGCGTGTTTCTCTGTGTGTGTGTGTGTGTGTGTGTGTGTGTGTGTGTGTGTGTGTGTGTGTGTGTGTTTCTCTTTGTGTGTGTGTGTGTGCGTGATTGCCTTGTGTGTGTGTAGCTTCTGTTCTGCAGTCAGAACAACCCCTCTGTCTGTACCTCTTATAACCCTTTTAACAGGTTTATTTTCAAACAATTAAGGAACTGGTTTTGGACAGAGGGCAGGTTTTGGACAGATTTCTGGGCTTAATGTTGTTTGTTTCTTGCACTGAGCTGCACTGCTCTGACCTGATAAAGCCAACGTCTTAATCTGGGCTAGTGCAGTTTGTGCATTACTCAGCGCAACACTGCACATGGACTAATTCATTCCTTCTCCTGCACATAGACACTCTCGTAGTATGGACTGGTCATGACCATAGCATGGATTGTCCATCAATGAAATCAGTGACGCATTGTCCCAGAGTACAAGGTATAGCCTTCATACTCAGATGGTATTTGTATTGTTACAAAGTAGAAGGTATAGCCTCCCTACTCATGTGGTATTTACTTTGTTACAAAGTAGAAGGTATAGCCTTCATACTCAGATGGTATTTGTATTGTTACAAAGTAGAAGGTATAGCCACCCTTCTCATATGGTATTTGTATTGTTACAAAGTAGAAGGTATAGCCTTCATACTCAGATGGTATTTGTATTGTTACAAAGTAGAAGGTATAGCCTCCCTACTCATATGGTATTTACTTTGTCAAAAAGTAGAAGGTATAGCCACCCTTCTCATATGGTATTTGTATTATTACAAAGTAGAAGGTATAGCCTCCCTACTCATGTGGTGTTTACTTTGTGACAAAGTAGAAGGTATAGCCTCCCTACTCATATGGTATTTTACAGCACGACATTAAACTGAACGGCACAGTGACGGTCTGTTTTTGATCCACAGAAGTTCTGCTGCTATTGCGTCAACAAATCCGAAGCAGAACTGTGAGTTGACTGGGTTTCAACAGTGGCCTCGCAAAACTTGTGAACAGCAATCACGGCTTCTCGAATGTGCATGGGAACTTAAAAGCATGGGCACAATATTTATCTGCAGTGGTAGCAAGCTCCCTTCAAAAGTTTTTGAAAGACTCCATGGAGGGGTGAGGAGCATGACGCAGGGTTCAGTGTTACCTTTGTCTTTGTTCTTCTCCTTCGCTAATGAGTCCAGCTTCCTCCTCAAGGACTTTTTCCTCTTCTGTCCATCTGGGAGACAAAAACAACAGAGATGAGATGTCACCATTGGCCATTCGATAACAGTATTTACTTTGAGCATAGTTTCTTTGGGGAATTTTCCTCAATCAGTACCCACCTAAGCTCCGGAACATATTTGTGTAAATATTGTAACATTTAATGAATACCAGGCAAATACGTCAAAATGACGGAGTAGCATTTGAGCGCGTTTGCTGAAGGATAAAGAGGAATGAAGTATTTAACAATTGAGCTGATACAATGCAGATTGTTGTAAATGTTTATTAGTGGCATTGGGATTTGCAAATGTGTATGTGGCCTGCCTGTCATTGTTATCCAGATGCATAAAATAACAAAATATTTTTATTTATTTATTCGCAACTTCCCTAAACTTGACGCATATTTGCTCAAATGAAGTTTAAATTGACAGTGGTACACACGTGTGAACTTTTTGTATACTTAAACCCATTTGAAAACCATAAGACCACACGTTCTGACCCTGAATCTAGCTTCACTAAGGTCCTAACGTCTAATTTCCTCTCAATCTCAGAGCTTTCCTGTTGCTCTGATCCACCCCCCAACCATCTAAGCAGGTTCTTCCATGGGAACCTCTCCAACAAGTACTGAGAGAAACGTACACCTCCAATCTGAAATACAAAACCATTTTAAACCCTGCAAAAAGCTCGTTTTCAAAGCCTGTACTTCAAGTGGATGATCTGAGCAGGTTCTGAATATTTGAAGTAGGCGGAGCAACACAGCAGCGCCAGTAGAGTTATATTCCCTTTGAACTGTATTCAGGACTGTTGGCATGAACTTTTCAGCTCCTCTTTCGTGTAGAACCAGATGTGGCATTGATTTTGCGGCTGGGTCGAGGTGTTTTGGAGAGAGAGGAAGGTGTTTTGTCAGCTGTCAACATGATCTATGGCTCCTAAAGAAACGTTGATTAATGGTCAGGAAACCGTGGTAACTCGGATCAGAAAGGTCTGGCGATCGTTGTTGGCGAACAGGCTGTGTCTGCTTTGGCCGGTGTGTGAGCTCCTTTCAGACAAAGTAGCCATTTTTGAACGCAGGACATGCTATCATCATAAATGCAATCAAAATCATATATCTACAGTACCTGAAGGGCAGCTGATATTTTTTGCTCAACTGAAACTAAACTTTTTCTTTGATGAAGTCGAATTATGTGAAATTCTCTGTGAAACAAAATGTAGCTCCTAAATTCCCCCACCTACCCTCCCACACTTTACAATGATAATATACTTTTGGTAGAATGCTGTTATAAACTAGAGATAGTAAAAAAGAAAAGGCAAAATAACAAGCAGGGATGACAGGAAAGAGGTGGGGGTGGTCAGAGAGGTTGTCTGGTAGACAACCAGGCAGATGCTCGAGGGGTCGGAGAGAAAGGGGAAAGAGTGGGAAAGAGAAAAGTGGGGAGGGGGGAGGTAAAAGAAAGATAGACGAGAAAAGGGTTTGGGAAAGAGAAAAGTGGGGGAGGTAAAAGAAAGGGAGAGAGAGAGAGAGAGGAAATGGTTTGGATTTTTGTCCGGTGGCGAGTGGAGCTGCCCGGAAATCCCCTGAACGTCCAGCACTCTCTCCTCAAGTCCAACAACTCGTGAAAAGATTGGGCGAGCCATTTTTCCTCTGTCTCTGTCTCTCTCTCTCTCTCTCTCTCTCTCTCTCTCTCTCTCTCTCTCTCTCGCGCTCCCTCTGTCTATCTGTTCTGGAACACACCGGGCTCCCAATGCAACGGCAACCCAAACTCTCCAGCTTAAGATGAATAACAGAGCTAGCGGAGGGAGAAAGTCCTGCGGTGGCGGCGCTGAAATATCTTGTAGCGCAAAGGGCCGGAGCTCTGGAACTCATAAGCAACACAGACAAACGCATTAAATCATGGAGGAGAGAGGTATAGCCTCCTTCAGGAATGCGGCGCCCTTGGCTATTATACAGCCCCAGTGAGGAGCGAGGCTGGTGCGGGGCTGCAATGGAGGCCAGCACGGGGAGAGCGTTAAGCGTTGTATACTATTGCTAAGGGATCTGTCGACAGACTGTCGCACAGGAAGTGAATAAACATTCTAAATAGGAACGGCTATTGATGGCCATGTGGTGTGACTCAAGTATGACAATGGTTCATGGAAATTGGCTGTGTGTGTGTGTGTGTGTGTGTGTGTGTGTGTGTGTGTGTGTGTGTGTGTGTGTGTGTGTGTGTGTGTAAACCTTTGGCCGGTGTCACTTCAACTAAAAAAAAATCTTGATGAAAAAGTGTTTTCCTTTCCAGCACCTAAATATTAGCTCTACCTAAATGTTATGTTGTGGCTTGGCTTAAACCTATTCAATGAAGAGAATGCATCCAACCAACTTATTTACCATGCAAAAATATCCAGATTGCGATAATGGGTCCACCAATGTCACAATAACATTATTTGGTGTCTAAAAGCCCACATACTGTAGAACAGTACTGTAGTAACTGTACACACCTTTGGGGATGGTAATCTGGCAGCCCAGGTCGTAGTCCTGGTGGAGCCGGTTGAAAGCCACCTCCTGCAGACGCACCCTCTCCAGCTCCGATAGGCTCTGGATGGTCACCGGCGTCAGACGCACGCTCCGCCCCGACAGACTGGTCCAGGTGAAGTCACCCTGGGAGAGAGGAGGAGGGGAAGAGAGAGGATAGAGAGAGAAGACGAGGAGAGAGAGGAGGAGGGAAGAAAGAGGAGAGAGAGGAGGAAGAGAGGAGAGAGAGAGCAGGAGAGAAGGTAGGGGAAAGAGGAGGAGAGAGAGGAGAGTCAGAACCAACTTGTCAGTCGCAGCAGTATTGACCAATCGTCTACCTTATATTTCTATACCTGCATCTCAATAGCCTACTTTGTAACTTTGATCTATTAGACCAAAGATGTCTCGTTAAATGACCGTTGAGTTGTGAGGCTGCTAGTAAAGAAGGACATGGAGAGGACCAAACAAGAAGGCATCAAACCAGCATGGTGCATCCTGTAGCAGGATGTGACACGAGATTGCAAGCCCCAGGTTTGCGTGTCATTTCCTCCGATGGCACACTCGAGCGCCATCCCCTACAACCAATTGTGACGGATGTAAAAAACCGAGCCCTCAAGTCAAAGGTTCAGCAAATGTCCCCACCCTCCCAAAGATACACCCGGTCATATTTTCCACTTTGTTACTTTCACGGCGCACCCCTGGTCCATTCTGTATGATACAGTGTGTACCAAATAGCATCTGAGGATGCAAGGGTGGCACTTGCCTATAGAACGTATAGGAGCTGCGAGTGTTGACAGAATGTACAGTTTGTAGTCGGGGGAGAATGGAGCCGGTCTGGGAGGGAGGAAACCAGGGGAAGGCTGCTGGGACTGGCCGGCAGCCCGACAGAGAGGGAGCTTCCTAATGAAGCCGTAAGTCATCTCAATCCCCGGGTCTTTGGGCAGTGCATTCCTCCCCTGTCATCGGTCAAGGCTGGCAGCGGCTGACGGGCAGAGCCCCCTAGGCCTGGTCTAATGGCTTCACCACAAGGACAGATCAGTGAGCCGCGGCGCACCGTTATGGCTGATTACGGGGCAATGGAGATATGAGACAATTCTTTGAGCTGTACTGGGTACTGAGTGGTACTGTAAAATGTAAGAGAAAGGCTGTATATTTGCATAGATTATGAATATTATAAGTGCCAGTGCCTAGTCAAATAGAAAAAATTTGGCCTCGCACAGCAAATACCTCACTTAGCTGGGAATCATTTCTCCTTTGGCAAACCAGCGTTTAATGTGTTTAGAGTCAGCCTTTCCTGTTGGTCGATATCTGACCGACCAACAGCTCCAAGACACAATCCCATCATTCAGTCCCCCCTACGAAAACAACAAACTGTGGTAAAAGCTGACCTAGGAAGCCTGCTGAGAGTGTGCTTTTAACCGAGCCTAGCTCTTTAACCAAAATAGACCGTTTCATTAGCGGCCATGAAAGGGCAGCTGTGTTGCGTAAAGGGCCCTTTATCGGCCTGAACGCTGGTGGGAGAGGGAAAGGCAGCCACGCCGGTCCCCTTCGCTAGACTCCAACACAGCTCATGAGGCAAAGAGCGGCCCTCGCTCAGACCAAATAGGAGGGCCGGCGGGGAAAGAAAGGAGAAACAGCTGGAGATGGAGTGGAAAGGGAAAGGCGGCGACTCGCTAGAGCTGCTCCAACCGGGTCAGGGGAGCCATGAAGGGGATGGATGAGTCTGTATCGTAGGAATGTGAGCATGTGGCGCATTCCAGAACGTACATAAGCTCAATAATAAATCTCAGCATATCATATCAAAAGTTACAAATAGATTGTACAAATAGGTGGTAGCAATTAATAAGAGTAGAAATCTGATGACTGTGGTATAGGCGAGGGGCTGTCTGCTTGTTCACTTCCGTTCCTAGCTAACTAAAATAAATGTTTGTAATAACAACTGTGATTTAGCGTTTTCAGCTAACTCTGCCTATACAATGTTAGCATAGGGTGTTGAACATCTTATCACATACTCTAATGACTTCCGACGGCTTTGTTGTTATTGTCATCTTACGATGTATGCCATGTTTTTTCCTAGCATTTAGAATCCCCAGCAAACTGAATTAAGGATAAGATTAAGATGTATCCTTCAAATAATGTTTGTTTTGGTTGCCTGGCCATGCCAAATGCGTCGCTGTAATGTTGTTATTCCCTTCTCATTGAGCATCTATACTCGTTCCTCCTTGATGTGATATGGTTGACCTTCCGCTTATTGAACAATAATCATATTCACCACTCCATCGGATGTTTTTTATGCTATTTGGCTCTGTCTAATTCAATTGCACGAGTGAAGAAGCTGAGATGTTTAATAAAGTATCATCAGTCAGCAGTCATGCAATAATGTTTTTTGCAGTGTGACCTGTGTATGTGTGCGCATGTGAAACACGAAACGTATCTGTGTGTGTGTGTGTGTGTGTGTGTGTGTGGTGTGGGGGTGGGTGGGGTGGGGGTGTGTGTGTGTGTGGGGGGGGGGGTGTGTGTGTGTGTGGGGGGGGGGGGGGGGGCGATGCGATGCACAGATTGCGATTAAGACTAAAAGGCTTATATCTTTCTCTGAAAATGAAATAATTTTTTTTTTGCATGGTTACCATCTGTATTCAAAAACACGTTACTTTTGATCTGAGCGAGGGTCAGTTTCACTTCCCTCTCGGGTTTCAGTTGACCGGTTCTGAAGCAATTAGATTAGAAAATGTTATCAACATATTTTATCAGCACACATTGGATGGTGCCATGTACAGTTTGCATTTAATATGAAAGCTGCTTTGTGCTCTTGGCCCTCAATATTGTGCTTTATAGGAGCAACACAGATGTTTTGGATGCACATGCAAAGACAGCGACTGGAGCACCAAGCATATGTAAGGGAGTCTTTGCTGAGTAGTCTCTTAGTCGTATGACTAATTTGTGTTTTTCTATTTTTGGTCAAAGCCACAAGGACAAATTGTGCAAACTGCAGCAAAAGAATATGTAGTTTCCATGGAGACACGCACACAGACACTCAAGTGTCAGGATGTGAGGAAAAAACGCTGTCATGGCAACCGGCCTTGAGGGGACAATCGATGGAAAACGAACTGTGCTGGCATCATAACCAAGTTGTTTCTGTTTCACATAATAACGTCAAAAATCAATAATACAAAATACTCCGTTAGTACCTCCCTTCATTTTGTTCGTCAAATTGATCATCATTTTCAAGCCTATGAATTTATTAATCATTAACCCAACTACATAATGTTGTGATTTTACATTCACTCGCAATAAAATCTCTTTCCAAAGTTTGAGGCACACAACAATAAAATGGATTGGCCCTTGGTCAAAGACAATGTGTTCTGATTCTTCACTGGGCTAACTAGATTAGAATCCAGGCCAAGGCAGCGTTGAATTGAATAGAGAACACATTAACCCTCTACAAAAGCTTGGCCCTGAAACCGAGGTGTCATATGTCCCAGTCTATGAATAGATCTCCAGGGAAATACCGACACTATAAGAGGATATGGAACCTAAACCTGACTGCACTGGGCTTCATTATGCTGTACTGGGGTTTTAATCACCAAAGTTGCCCATAGTGTTTGGTTTACCTCCATCTTTAGTATGGGCGGCGCCTGCAGCCATCCCGGCACTGAAGCCGCCTCGCCAGCTCAGCTGCCTGCACACACACGGCACTATGGTGGATGGAATTTTGCTGGGGAAGGGCATTGAAACCTGGACAAAGGTCTCCCTGTGCTGTTATTAATGTTATTGTCCCACTGTCCTTGCCTTGACTAGGGTCAAATGGGGAAAGGATCAATGTTGGGTAGAAGTGAACTGTCTGACACCCTTTAAAAAGTCTGGATCTATGGAGTGTCAAGAGCCGTTTGGCCATGGCATGTCCAGTAGCACTGACATCAACAGTCTCTTCAGACAAATCATCCATTCAACGCTGGTTTGATACTGAAAATAAGGGTGTGAAAAGCATAAATGTTATCGATGGTAGTCTGGTGCCACAAATATTGAATGTATGAAAAGGATTGTGCCAGTCTATCTGTAAAAACGTGTAACCTGTGACATACTGTGACACTGAATAGTACAACTCAATCTTATTCAATGTTGTTATATAAGAAAAAAACTAAAACATATTGTCTTGTACAAATGGGCTATCAAGGGTATATGACAACAGCAAAGTCACAGTCCTTTTTTTCAGTTATTCCTGGCCAGACTAACAGCGGAGGAACAAGGAAGACACGGGCCCCAACACAAAGCACTCCTCCTCCTCATGCCTTGCCTCCACCTCATGTCCTAAACCTGGGCGAACAACAGCTCTCTCCACGAGAGACAACTCCGGCATCCATAGCACTGCAGCCCAGTGCTCCTACAGCATGGGGATGAGCGGACAACCTACACGCATAACATCTGGGTCACAACCTACAAGGCTGCCCCCTCCCCCCTGCCCTGCCCCCCTGGGTCTGGCACCACATCCCAGGAAGAGATGTGTGTATGTGTTAAATTGTCGAAAGGAATGTTAAAGTTTTGTTGGGGGTTGTGAACTAAAGAAAGAAAGAACAACTCCCTCCATTTTCCTCCCCCCCACAGGCGGCGTTTACGTGGAGGAGAGAGGGATGCCTCGTGTGGACGCTGAGAACGTCATCGAGGTTAACATCTGCTCCCGATTACTGCTCTGCTGTTGGAGCCCTACAGGGCCTCCTGGGGAGGACCCCTGTCCCTCCGCCTCCCCCTCTGCCTCCTCCACCTGCTCTGGACTGTCCACGCCCGAGGAGAGACTGGGTAGGCAGGAAGAGAGGAAGGGGGGGGGGGGGGGGGGGGCCCCCCGGGGGGGGGCAGATATGTCAGCAACCTAGAGTCAAACGATGTTGACGAGTAGGTCTGTAGAGCGGGGGGGCTTACGTCATCGGGGGCAGAGTGTAAGTTGCACGGACACTGCCGAGCGTACCAGTGTAATTGGAGGCAAATGTGGTGATGTCAGTTTGGCCGGCGAATTAGTGAGCGCACCCATGGGGCCCCCCACTGTTGAAATGTACAGGCTGAAACATTACTGTCCGAGAACCGATGTTGAATGTTTGTGTCAAATTGTTGCCAGTGATTTATAGCGCACACTACCATGCAGTAAAATTTATATCGCGTATATCATATTCCCTGACAGAAGCTAAATACACAAGTCATAAATCAACAGCGGGCATATCTAAATTACACATCTAGCCAGGGTCAGGGAAAGTGGAGCGTTTTCAAACATTTCATGGATTAAGAGGTTTGCCCCTTGAGCAATAATGAGTTACGACCTTGAAAGGTGAGCGTTCGGGTTACATAAGGGACTTACGCAACCTATCAAAACAAAGAAACTCGAATACTCAGCGCCCCATTGAAAATCTGTGAGTTGAGGGTGCTGGGCATTCCTGACCCCACTGAACCTTAAAGTGCATCTGGGCACGCCTGTGCGCATTCTCAAACGCCCCCCCCCCCCCCCCCCCCCCCCGCTGCCCACTTCTCCCACCTCCTCCATCCCCTCCCGCTCATACGCTCAGCCAAAACACAGCGTGCCTCTCGTGCAAGCATGCCCTGGCTCTCCAGCGCCAAACGACCGAGAACCCCCACCCCCCCCCCATCCCCACCGTGCAAGGAATGTGCGTAATCTCACCCCTTCATGCCAGCAGGCAAATCCTACTCCTTTGGCAGCCCTGTGAGCTAATGAAGCCCGCTAATGACTGGAAATACAGTGAGTTCAGCTCAAGTGAGGGAGAACGACAGAAAGCAAGGGGGAAAGACGGCGCTCGGTCCACTTCCACTCCTGAAGTGTGGCAGGCCAATTGGATCGGGGGCCAGGGCTGATGAGAGCTGTGAGGGCGCTCATTCGACGGCGTCGTGGTATAGGGTTTGGAAAAGGAGTTTAGAGGTCATCGCTGAGATTGTTGTGGCAACCACAAAACAGCGAACCTCTAGGCAAACACGTTGGCAAACTAAATCTAAATAATGTAGCGCGGAGTGCTGAAGTATAAATGCAAAAGAAACTAATGAGACATTTGGCACCCACAGCCACATCATGAAGAGGACGTGCTCCATGGCAACATGCAGACAAGTCAACGCAGGGGTTAGGTTGTGTGCGGCCATCTTGAATGGACTTGGCTCCGTGTAACCTTGACGACATTTTGATCGACCTGTGTTCACGGTGGTCTTCAAGGAGTGGACAAAAAAAAAGAACGCCTGTCCGAATATTCAGAGACGGCTAGGCGCTTGAAAAAGACGGAGCGTGCTCGTCATGTGGGGATCAAAGAAAGAACGGAATCAAGAAATATATTTTTTCAAACCACAACAGCAGCCAGGGTCAGACCACTCGTCACGACACATAAACAAACAAACGCACGCTCTCTTTCCCTTTGACTTGCAGCCTTGAACGAACAAAACAAACCATCTGCACACCACAGGCCTATAGTGCCTCTGATTGGGCACATGGGTGGCTCACCGCCAACCTCTGTCTCCCAGCTACACGCACACACACACACACACACACACACACACACACTGATTGGACATTGATCACGAGAGCCAGATATGAGGGGGGGGGGGGGCTTTTTCAAAGGGTCCACAGCTGAACTCTCTTACACACACAGACATGGACACAGAAGGGTTCCTGTAATTGCTGTTTTCTAATCAGTGGTAACAATAGGCTGAGCCCTGGAAACTGGAGCTGTGCCCCACTCATGGTGATAGCAGTAGAAAAAGCTCCAGAGGCTCAGGGGGTTCCGAGGTAAAGAGAGAGCTGCGGTGGGGGGTTCGGGTTGATCAGGGCCGTGGTGGGTCACTATAACCAGCGGCCACACAATACCCTCATATTGTGTGGGGATTACAAGAGTGGTGCATTATGCAAATTATTTATTTGTGTGTGTGTGTGTGTGTGTGTGCGCGTTTGTCTAGCATACAGTTCAACTGTGAAAGGGTGCCTATATGTGTATGTGTGTGTTAATGCATACGTGTGTGTGTGTTTGTTAATGCATACGTGTGTGTGTGTGTGTGTGTGTGTGCGTGCGTGCGTGTGTCTGGGCAGTCAGACAGCAGCATGGAGGGTAAGTAGTCCACTGGGCATTGGTTTCCCAGGGAACCCTGCGTTGAGGAACGCTCAGGCATGCCCGCTCCGTGAGAACAGCTCATTTGCGCAAGTCTTCCCAGGGAAACAGTGCTGCACTCGGACGTCCCGGGGAACGACTCGAGACCAACGCACTATGGAGAGAGAGAGAGAGTCCAACTGCCAATCAAACCAGAGAGACTGCTTTCAGATGGCCTTGAGCACAAATCATGTTGTGACTAACATTGTGACCCGGTCACCTGATGGCCTTACTCTTTGCGATGATTGCTTTTTTGGGGGGGTAAGTTTCAACATCTCTTGCTCAGTCAACATTCCCCCTGAGCAATATTGAATGTTCCAAAACTCTGAAGTGCCAGACTCTTCTGCTACGAACACAAACACGCCAAGGACGTCCAGACGAGCTACGACATCCCTTCCTGCGAGCCAGACGGCCGCAAAGGGAGGAAAAATCTGGGAGCCTCGTGTCTTCCAACTATTTTTTTTTTTACGACAGAGCCGGTGAATCCTGGGGCGTTTCGAGTGGTGAAAACCAAAGCATGAGTGTGCTTTGCGGCAACCAGCACCTCGGTGAACCCCACTCCGTCTCCAATCCCTCGCACGCTGTCAGAGCGAGGGATTACACCGTTGTGTTCCGCTGCCCCGAGCGGCCTTGGAGTGCTGAAGACAGAGCGAAGCCCATGGCAGCGTTTGAAAAACACAAACACGCGACCGGGGGAGCCCTCAGATCTCTGGTTAGGTCCCCAGGGTCACCTGGAGGGCATAGCTAATTGAGTTGCGGCTGTCCCAAAAAAATGACGTGTCTTGTTTGTGTATGTCGTAAAAAGGCCCCTTTCGGAGGATCTTTATCAAATCTCTAGAAGCTCTTTGGAGAGTCTGATTGACACATTTTTTTCTTCTGATCGGACGCCAGCATTCCTCTTACGTGATTGGATAGAGGCCTATTGCCGTGAGCCATAGTGAGCCAAGACTTCCTCGACGGGCCTCCATCACTGTCTTATGATCTGTACAGGTAACCTTTGACCACACCCCGGACATGATGTACATCTGCTGACTGATACTCGGGCATTCCACGCTTGTTACTGCTGACAGAGCAGGAATTTTGCGTGACAATCCCACAGCAGAAGGGAAACGTCCATGACTGAATCGGAATGCACGGACCAGCCAGGAGTGACTCGACAGAAACTCTGCCTATGACTCAAAGAGGTCAGCCGTGTAACTCTGCCGGATGAGATGATTGCATTATTATAATGTTTTTTTTATAATATATTATCAAGAAATGCAGGGAACAAAACCCCAATTCTGATACAAGTTTTTGCATTATTTAATTTCAAGGAATTGGGTTTTCGATCTAGTCATGCACTGTTTATGTATTTGACTGTGTGTTTGTTTCGTGTGTTTCTAGGTGTGTGTGGATTTATGCAAATTGGGTACCGTATATTCACGTGCATTTTTGTATCACTGTCTTACTTTCTGTCATCCTTGCCTGTTAGCCTACCTGTTGGACTGTGCCTCTGTAGGATGTGTCTGTACCTGTGTGCCCCTCAGTCTACCTGTCTGTCTTCCTGCCTGCCTGTCTGTCTGTCAGGCTGTCCCTCTGTAGGATATGTCTTATGGTCATCTTGTAGTCAACATGTGCTCCACTGAGAACCCCCTCCTGTGTCACTTCTCCAGTAAAATAATGTCAGGCTCTGGCACAAGATTCGACTTGTTTTGATCACAATGCCAGAAGGAGCTACTGCTCGACCAGGCACTCGGGCAACATCGCACGCTGTGAACGGTTCAGAGCCAGAAGACAAGCGGCACAAACCACAGCCCGCCAAGCTGACCTGCAGTCGAGTCTGGGCATTGGTGCATTCAGGAAAGGAGATAGGCTCATGGCATTTTCACGTGAGCACTGAAGACACACAGCAAAAGGTAAATCAACACCTGCGGACCAGAAGGGGTTAAACGACTATGCCTTATGTGGAAAGCCTTTACTGAGCAAAATGAACATTTAAGTAGTTGACCCCCTGACGAACTTCCAATCAAATAGGCGTCGTCCTTCCTACTCTTCCGCCGACTATTCCTAGCCTTGGGTGGGCCTTGGCGGATTTCTATTGGCTCAGGAAGTTTGAGGCAAGTGTCAGTTCCTGTGCACCAGAACCACGACCCTCAAATCGCTCAGCACTGCTTTGTTCTTCCGGAAGTGTGGCCGGCAGTTTGGCGGCTTTTTGTGTGTGTGTGTGTGTGTGTGTGTGTGTGTGTGTGTGTGTGTGTGTGTGTGTGTGTGTGTGTGTGTACGCACGCACACAACGCCACAGTTTAGAGTGAGTCCTAGAAGGTTTAAGGCTTACAAGAGTCTGTGTGTCTTTAGTGTCTAGGTTTCGTTCCACGCCGAGGCCCCTGTGGCCGTGGCCTGCTGTCAGGGCGCTGGCTAGGAGCTAGTGGGGTCACAGACTAGATGGCTGGTCCTAAATTGATTTCCTGGCAGAAGGGCAGAGTTGGATTATGGAGCCCCCGCAGCGTGCTGCTCAGCCTGGCCAGACCCTTTCAGCTGAACCTCCCTCCCCTCTCTCTCCCTCTCCTCCCCGCCACAGAGCCAGTTATCTGGGTAAGCGGATTCCCTTGCAGGCCTTTCATTTAGTTGCTGTAGATTGATATTAATACAAACGCTTCAGTACTTCACTAGAGGCAATTGTTTAGTATTTTCAGTGTCTAACACTTTTCCTGTATTTTTGCGCCTCAGTCTTTGTCACACACACACACACACATGTCCTGAAACCCAGCACGCAGTGGGAGAGCTACTGTAGGAGGAGGAAACAGCAGACTTCTCACTGGACCACCAGCAAACAAACAACCACAGTATACATCAAAATGAAGACACACACACACAATAACACACACCTCCTCTAGGAGCATTACATTTTACAAAGAGGAGCTCCGCATCTATTAGTCCAGCTAACTGCTGACCGCCACCAAAGCCTACCCATCTGCTCTGCATTGCTGATCTTGGCAAAGAGAGAGAGAGAGAGAGGAGATAACATTTTGTTAGGCCTTTCTTGTGTTTTTGTCAGGGCAGACTCCTTCGAGTCAAACTTCCATTCTTTTATCGCCTTGTCTTTATAAATTGAAGACCAAGAAAGTGTTGTGTGTTCACAGAAATCAGTTGACTTAAGTGGACATACCTGACCCTGTACCTTAAGCACAGACCCCATGTTGGGGTTGACTAGCTGACGTTTGATGAATAAACCTCCTCGTGACAAAGAGAAGGATGCCATGCCAGGTTCAGAGTATCACGGCATCTGGCAGGTGTCCTTTCATCACGCTAGCGTACGGCTACGCTCCCGAGGGTAAATACAAAAAAAAAGACAGATCCAACTTTGTCTTTTGGAACCCCGCCTCGTTCTGTAAACATCTCCGCCTGAACAAAAAAAATGTGTTCTGGAAACATCAAAGGAGGCCCAAAGCCTACACAGTCCGGTCATTAAAAAGGACAGCTGGTAAACCTTCCGCTGATGGACGGCTTTTTGGCCCCCATTTATCCCACCTGTCCATCCTGACGGCTGTTTGGCGCCTGTTTATCTATCCAGCCATCCTGACAGCTGTTTGGCCCCCGTTTATCGATCTGTCTATCCTGATGGCTGTTTGGCCCCCGTTTATCTATCTGTCTATCCTGACGGCTTTCAGCTCCCGCTCGTGACGGCTTTCCTGACGGCGCTCGTTTGTCCTTCAAATGTGACATGTGGCCTCCCGACCCCGGCTGGATTGCTGAGGCGTGTCGACGGCGGTAGCTCACGTCTGTGGGGGAGCGACAGCTAACGATTGCCGGTGACAAGACTCTCTCAAAGCTCCACGGACCAGTGGATGGTATTTGTCTTTTCGTGTCTCTGTAGCCCAAAAGAGCAGCAAATTATTGTTTGCTTGATAAAGACAATTCTAAACATTTTCAGTTAGTCAAGCTTAATTGGAACTAAAAGACGATCGCACATGGGAAATGCCCTAATTTTCCTTTGAAAATTTACGTATTTTCATAGTTTACACAATAGAGTGGCCGAAGTATCAACGAAGAGAGGGTTTTTTTTTATTCAACGGAGCAATCGCCAACCGTTTCCAAAGCTGTCAATTCTGACGCTTTCCGTAACATGCTGCGCTGTGTGGTCTTCCTTTCTCCTCACTCAGGCTTATTATGGCATAACAGACAGCTGACCACCAATGATAGGTGGACCGCCTGGTTGGAGTCCCTTCCCTGTTGTGGATACGAAGCAGAGGGACAAAGGGGAATTCCTTGTGTTTCTAGGAAACACAGGTGGAGACTCGCTAACAAGGCCCATGTTGACGGACAACAGATACGAGCTCAGATCTGACCGCATGGGGAAGGAGGGGCAGTGAGATCCGGAGATATCAGGGAGGAGGCTGGAGGAGAGGACTGAAAAGGAGTGAGAGAGAAAGGGAGAAGGGAAAGAGATTGACTGGATTGTTTATATGTGTGTGTGTGTGTGTGTGTGTGTGTGTGTGTGTGTGTGTGTGTGTGTGTGTGTTTGCGCTCCTTCTACACTTGTTGATCTTAACATTCCTGAAAGCAGCATCGAGGGCAGCTTAATCCACTCTAAAAGAACCCCCTGAAACCTGGGAGGTCATGCTGGTGCTTAACTCCTTCCTTGTCCACCAAATTGATAAGTTGTCAATTTTGAGGGAAAATGCGTATTTAAACCCAGACACACACACAGACACACAAACTTGCATCAACATAAGAAATAATAAACACAGACAAACAAATTATGAAAAGGCCTGGCAGTGTGTCGACTGAGCTTGAAAGAAAGACCATGTAATAAACAAATACAAAAGGTGCAACATTTGCTATTTAAAATAGAGACGGCCAAAACAAATTGCCAGTTCAAGCTCACAACAGGCGCTTGTCGTAGGTTTTGCCTAGCGTTGACTCAGTGTACAATCAGACACACCTGTTTTGATAAAGTGACATCTGCCATTATCCAACTGGAACAACCTGAGCAAACCTCTCTGACCAATCCCAGACAAATATATTTAAAAAGACAATAACTGGACAGGAGGAAGCTGAATGCAATGTCGTAAAATACTGGCCAATGTGTAGAATGAAACACTGAAACCAAAACATGTTCGACTATAATTCCAACATAACGCAGGAAGCCCCTCTTCCCTTCACAACGTGCCCTCCCCACCTGCTCTATCTATCCTTCTCAGTAAAGACTGGAGTTAACCTTACATGGTCCAAGACCTTCTCCTTCTCATCTCAATCACTCCCTTGCTTTCTTCTCCGGAGAATAAATACTGAATTCAGTTTTTTTGTACTACGGACACAACCCGTATGAAAGACGATAACTGACGTGCAATGCATTTTAAATGCATTCCTCAACTGCTTCAATGTGCCTCCATCTCTATGTGCACATGGTAAACTTACTATCATTTTTAACTGTGCCACGAGGGAGGCCTAGCCCTTTATAATGCAATGTATTTCAATTCATGCGTGAACATATTTCTCCTTTACAGAGTGTATTGAGTGATGTGACACAGCTATGGTCCCTCAGGCCTGGCGCCCTCTTATCTATGCCAGAGGTAGCAAAGACACATACCAGAGCGACTCATCAAAGATGGCGGAGATAACCACGGCAACTACACACACCACCACCCCCGTGTCTCGCCCTTTGACCTAGTGACCCCGCTCTCACGCCTCAAACGTTCTTTTCTCTGTTGTTTCATCGCCTAACCGAAATATTTATTGTCACGTACGCATGCCGGTGACCTTGTCCCGCTCGCTACCTCAAACAAAGCGTAACGAGAAAGTAAACAAACCCCTCAGGCTTGACTGTGTGTTCAAATATGAGCGGGAATTTGGATCGGAGCGGAACGGCGGGTTTCTTTTTGAATTTATGTGCAGCGGCGCGCTGCGAGGATTACACAACCCTCAAGTGCTGCCGACACGTAAGGCCGCATCTCACACTGAGCCCAACCTGTTGTCCACGCTCCAAACCAGGGCCTTGGGGCTGGAGCGCTGAAGGTGACACCACAACAGATTTAGGTGCCCCGTCACCAGTTTCAGATGAAGCCTTGCAGGAAAACGTCAATAGAGGTGGAAGAGCCGTACCGACCTGGAGACCGTCGGAGCTTAATCAGCGCCTTTTTTACCCTCAGAGGTTTGGTATGCATACCTAAAAAATGTGACTGATGGTATCATGCATTCCCAAAGTTGGTTTCAATCGATCTTCAATCACTCGTTGCCTAATGAAGTGATTGCATGTCGTGCCAATTTGTCAGATGAGTGCCGAGCTTTGTGCCTTGTTTTCACTCCCAGAGGTGTTTGCATAGGGCGTGTCTGCATTCAGCGTGCATGCGCAAACAGCCCCTACAGTCAGGTAAGGTGGAAACAGGTATGTGTACCCGGAGCAGTTGGCACTATCACATGTGGGCTCCTGTCTCAGAGGAGGATAGGAGGAGGATGGGAAGTGCGAAGAGATAGTCCTGTGTTTGGGAGAGAGGTGGATGTGAGTGTGTGTGTATGTGAGAGAGATAAAACGAATTCTGGCATATATAATTGTGTGTGTGTTTCTGCGTGGGTGAGAGAGAGGACAAGAAAGAGAGCTAGGATGGAGAGAGACAAAGTGAAGAATTTGGAGCGCCCCAGGGCTGTGGGGCGGGCGAGGGTCGCTAGGTGTCTCAGGGAGAGGGGGGGCGCGGGGGGACGGGGTTGGTGTGGACATGTTCTATCTGGCCAGTGGTGCCAGGACAATTGAGGGAGTGAAGAGAGAGAGAGAGAGAGAGAGAGAGAGAGAGAGAGAGAGAGAGAGACTGACTCGGGGGGCATAATCTGAGAAAGAGCGATGGCGAGGTAGCTGGGGGTGATATTGACCAAGGCAAGGATGAGGGGAGAGGTTAATGGGCGTCAGTCTACTTGTCACCCGATGTCTGGTCACGTAGTGTTCATTGTTTATTCTGTTCCTTTTCCTCTTTTCTTCTCAATAACCGCTTCCTCCAAGCTCCATTGCTAACCTGGTAACACTTTCAACCTGCATTCTGGACTTCTACAACATCAAGGTTCAGTTGTCCATCCCTCTCGATGAGCTGTTTTTCAGGCAAACTTCTTAATATGCGGCTGTTCCACAGCTACATCTGTCACCAAGGCATTGATGTGTCACCCCTTGCAGGGCTAAAAAGTTCGAGAGGAAAAAATCTGCTTTAAATTATCCGTCTGTTGATCTAGGCAACTCTCTTTATGAAATGTGCAAGCTCGTGTGTGTTATTCTTTTCAGTAGCATCCTTATGTTAGCTCAAATGGTGTAATGCTCAGAAAGCAGGACAAATAAATGACTCCATACTGGTTTGATATCCAGCAGAAAACAGCTTTGGTCGCAAAGTACGCTGAGCTTGAGATATAGATTTGGTAGTTCTCTGGATTAGACTTTTCAGTTCTCTGGCTCTGTACAGGTCCATTATAGTTGAATAAATAAACAGCTCAAGTGAAGGGGCTGGAAACCGAAATGCTCAGTGGGCACAAGTCTTAAAGCAGTGGATGTGCCTGCCTGACATTTAATTTCTGCTCTATAGCCCTTCGACAACTAGGCAACCAAGTGAAAACCAACCAGGACAAAACGCTGTCTGATCCAGAGACATACTCCACTGCCAAAGCTAGAAGGTCTCCGCGCGTCATTACAAGCCTAAAACAAGCACATGGAGCGGGCTGCCTAAAAGAGGGATTAAACGTTTACACTCTGGCAACCGGGAGGGTGCTGCACTGTCTCCGACACTGATCTTCTGACGTCTCCCAAAGGCTGACGTGGAATCTGGACTACTGCTACGGCGTGGCAGAAACGTCGAAATATGGCGTGTGTTTACCGAGGTCCTGTCAAGGAAAGAGGATATAATCCTCCATTAAAGCCGCCTGGCCACTTTTAGGATCAGCCTTCTGGTGGCGTTAGGTATTCTGTGGGACCGTGCCAAAAAAGATCAGCGCTGCTCTGTAGGTGCCAGCTACTTCAGTTGCGCTAGGAAGTCACGCTGAAAGGCAACAAGTCCTAACGTTGCCATTTAAAGTTATGTGGAATGCAATCCACACACAAAGTCAGACGTAATAAAAACGCATTTTATTTCGCTGGTTGCAGTGCGCAGGAAAACGAAGGCGTGCATATCCAGAGAGCTTCTTGTGGGCATGGGCCCACACACTTACAGTAGCTGTTTATTTAACAAACAGTAGGGGTTGTGATACCGCAAATGAGGCGCCACGCACGACTTTCTGCCTCTTTCTCCACACACACACACACACACACACACACACACACACACTCATGCGCATGCACACACACACAAGCACACACAGTCATTCACACACACAGACTCCCCCAAGTGGGCCTGGTGGGAGACCACAACATGTGGTTGGAGCGGCCAAAGAAGCTGCTTTTGTTTTTTCAATCTATGGGATTTTATGAGCGCTGGCCACAGCAACACCGCTCATAAAGAGTGTCCTACCGCCGAGTGGAGAGAGACTTACCCCACTAGATGTTCAGATAGAGAGAAAAGTTTGGGAAAGAGATACGTGATATGAGGGAGGGGGAGAAGGAAGTGAAAAGGAAGACCATTTGAAGAGAAAGAAAAGGGAGAGGAACAGAGAGAGGGGAAAGGAGAAAACAGACAGAACGCTGAGAAAGAGAATCAACAGCATGACATTAAAAAAACACCCAGCAGCTCAAGTTGAAACACAAACAAAACACCTCTCCATTCATCTCCATTGCGTCCCATTTTGAGTTGAATCTATGAATTGAAACACAAGCTCCTAAACGTGCTGTGGGCTGCGTAACAGCAAGGTTCCCACACAAGCCACACACAATCTCAGAATCGCCATTCCGAACCTCTCCATTGTGCTCTTATCTGCCGCAGGTTTGTGTGTGTGTGTGTGTGTGTGTGTGTGTGTGTGTGCGTGTGTGTGTGACTCATGCCTTGTACATCTGTTGCATCAGGAAGTAGTCTTGAGGCCTCCTGTTCCCCCTCTACCCCTGCTCTGTTTCTCTGAGTGTGTGGAGGCAAAGCGGAAGAGACTGAGTGCAATTTCACATTGCATCAAATACACTATAAATGATGTCAGTTATTAAATATGGAATATATGTATGAATATCTGAAAGGAGACATCCTATTTAAAGCTGGAAGCCGGTACAGTGACACCATGTGTGCTAAGACCTAATTGCTTTGCATATTTATATATTTTCCATCATTTCAATAACAACAGACACGTGATTCTGTTGTTGACAAGCATAAGGTATTGTCATCTTCCTGTGTAATAAAATTGTCAGACTAAGAACTAACACTAACTCCATCATTATATATATATATATATATATATATATATATATATATATATATATATATATATATTGTTTAGACGAAAATGAATGTATGATTATAATATTTTATTATGCCAGTGAAATGGCTGGTGCTAGTTGGTTGTTAGTTGGTATGCTGCCGAAATAATTTGTGGTCAAAAAGGTAACAAAATAAAAGAGTTAACTGGTTTTATTAATTGCCATGCATTATTCACAAACTGCCGGCAATTATAATCCCCATCTCAACGCTTGCTATCAAATTACCCGCGATCGTCAAATGATAAGGAATAAAATGATTGGGCTACTTACAAGACACGAATTTTGCCTGTCGAGGAAAACGGAGTCACCCATGGCTCAAGATAAGTATCCACATATAAGTCTCCAGAAACGAACGATCAGACTAATTGTTTCCTACTACTGAATGCCATAAAAAGTACTCCGGGGAGTGTACCATGTGCAACGGAGCTTGGAGTGTCCACTGATTCTCACTGCCTGTGTAGCCTCTGTCAAATCAAAACCATATAGCGGAGGAAATCAAAAAGCAACCACAAAAGCTGTGTATCTGGATTTAATCATCGCATTTCCTAGCAACGCAACTTTTAGCACATATGTATCCGTGCAGGAGCGCAGACAAAAAGCGATGCGCCACGGTTCCATACTGCGCTTTACTGAGCGACTCTCCCAACTGAAGTTTGCGATGCTCCTCGAAGCGAAAAGCGGGTCGTGAAAGAGAGGCAGAGAGGCGGGGCACCTGTATGAAAACCCCACGGCGAGAACGAAGCAGCTTTGTGCTGAACATTAACTTGACTTTAGGCAAAACGATCGTAAAATGTTTTTTAATTCTTTAGAGTTCTGAATAGGCTTTTGTAACAGTTAATGAAAGTAAGCTACAGCCGTAACCGATTGGTATTTGAAATTGTCCTTGCATCATCAAATCATAGGGCCCCTATTTCGTCACAGTGTCTCCAAGAAACAAACAAGTATTTTGTAAATCGCTCAGCATGGAGGTAGAGGGGGTCGCAGAGTTTGAGTAATACTTGTTGCAAGACCAAAAGTTGAGCAATGTAAGTAAAAAAATAAAGCATTTCTCTACTGGGGGGAGAACGTGAATACTCAATAAAATCAAAGCAGTTTCACTGGGTCACGCTGTGGTTGGTCTAGAATGCCATGGCTTTTAGTGAAACATACAACATATAACAGACCATACCAATCTAGGCGTTAATGAAAACCATTTGCTGTGGCTCTCTATTGGCAGGAATAAGATATTGGGGCGGGGGGGGGGGGCTACCCATAGAGATTGTGTGTGTGTGTGTGTGTGTGAGTGTACTGTATATAAACACCATATACACAGTATGCCTCAGGTAGTGTCCATGGGTGGTTTATCAAATCAAGGTGTAACTGTTTGAAGACTGTTTAAGGAGGAGGATCAATAGCCCTGCTATCAAACCTGCCAAAGCTACCGAGGAGGCGCCACGTTGATCCCTCACACTGGTATCCTCCCAGTCCTCCTGGAGCGTACAGTGACGGGAGGCCGAAAAACCTGTTTCACTGCAAAAATCTAAACGAGGATCCGTGGGCTATATTCAAGCATTTGTTTTGCCACGCGTCAAAGTGGGAGAGTTCACTCCTGCGGTGTTGGGAGACAATTTATGGCTCCACAGGAAAAGCCTGTTGTCTCCTAAAATGGCTTTTTTGTTATCGTTCCAATGTGATCGCCGAGTTCAAGATGGAGAGAAGGGAGGAGGGAGAGGAAGGAGGAGGGGCGGGTGGGGGGATTTGGGCCATCCCAGAACTCCAGATGTGCTGCGTCGTCACTCAACACGGAGCGGGGTTTGTCTTTGGCGACCTCACCGACCTCGGCATGGGAGAGAGGGGAGGGATCTGGAGGAGCTGCACGGAGGAACTTAACTGCTGCACACCGTGTCAACTCTATCGGTGAACATGGCCGGAGAGGAAAACAAGTCCTATCAGTATATTAATAAACCATCCATCAGCACTGTGCAAAGGCCATTATGTCAGGATGGGAAGGCTACCCTGTCGTATTCTCTTACTTCCACCAGGGAGAACTGACCTCGGCGTGTGTAACGCCTGCACGATTATTTGGATGGAGGCTTGAGGATTATTTATATTCTGATCATTTTTATTTTTTTTTGCACAACAGCTTTTGTTATGACATGGAGTCTATTTCATATTCTCCACTGTTGATTCTGGCAGGGAAATATTTGGGTCGATAGTTGACATACTTAATTCCTGAGCCATTAATTACTGAGACTAAGAAAGGTTGTAAAGTTGGAGAGAGATAGAGACAAAGAGAGACGGGGAAAAGGAAAGAAAGGGAGAGAGATTAAAACGAACGCGGCAGCATTGAAGGCTAGCTCGCTTCCCACCATTTCATAAAAGACTAACCATCAGGACACACTACTGTGTTTGTTTTGCCTCAGTACTGAGGGATGTAACACTACATTTTAGTACACTTACCTTGAATAACATTTTGAATGAGCATAAAATAAGCATTGCCAACTTTAAATCACTTTTGAAGATATATGAAATGACTGAAATGGCTTTGCTAGAGAAACTTCTGAAAAGTCTAACCAATCTGAATAACAAGATAAAGATTTAAAGCAATGGCCTGGGGGGTCATAGTATCGTTCTCTGTCCCTAATGAAGTGCCCACCCTCTTAAGCTTCTGACAACCTGGTCCGAGAGCCCACACACAAGTGAGAATGCAGGTTGCCACCTCGATAAAGCAAACCCTAAGGCTCCGACCGAGAGTGAGTGTGAGGTCAGCGAGCCTGAGATCCATGACATCACCAGGCGTCTCCTGAAGAAGCCTATTAGGCGGCACCTTTTCCGGTAGCATCGCGGTGCGCTCCAGCGCTTGACCCCGTCTCATGACCCAGCCCACTTCCTCAGACCCGAGAGAGGAACCTTAGGAGTGTCTTTGGGCCCTCCTTGTGACTCCTGTCCTCGTAAAAGGCGAATGTTTACATCCAAACCTATCACCCTCTGCCTGAACGTTTTCGAGAGAGAGAGCGAGAGAGCGAGCACATGCCTCCGCTCTGGAGTCATCAACCAATCGTATGGATAGTCGGCCATAAATGTCCTTTACGACGAGCCCCATAAATGACAGAAATGAAAAGCCCAGGAGAGGTCGAGACGTGTTTAATAAACTTTCCCAGAAATTGATGTTTGGCTGGCCGAGGCTAAACATTAGCATGTGTCAAGCTTGAACCTTGCCCCGACCATTTGATGTCTGCTGTCCTAACCTCGCCAGGAGGAATTCCCCTAGAAAAATTAGGGGAGAAAAAGACAAAAAGAAACTCCCTGGCCCCTGTTTAAAACAGGGTCCAGGCCACAAACTCTCTCTCTCTCTCTCTCTCTCTCTCTCTCTCTCTCTCTCTCTCTCTCTCTCTCTCTCTCTCTCTCTCTCTCTGTCTCTGTCTCTGTCTCTGTCTCTGTCTTTCTCTTGTTCTGGGATAGATATAGAGCTTTTACCTTTCACAGCTTACAGCTTACAAGGCTGACCCCAGGGTGGGGAGGGGCTGTTAAAATAGGGGGCACACAGTAACGACTTGACTGCGAGGAGCTACACAAAGCGACTCGGGGGTGATGACCTCAGCGCTGGGGAATGCGCTCTCACCCCTTCTCCCGGGAGGGGAACGAACAACGGGGAAGAAGCAGAATAACAACATGAGTCCAGTACCGCTAGGGCTTTGGTGACGTCTTCAAGCCTCTCTCTGACGACACCGGACACTCGCAGAGCAAGCCGTTTCGTCAGTCCGGATGCACGGACGCCCGGGCGTCTGGCTTCACTCCGCGGGCCTCGCCGGAGCCCATCTTGGCGGTTCTGACTGCCCCTGTGTCCAAGGACCACGTCGAGCGACGGTGCTGTTTGGCGGCATCAGGGAAGGCATTCGGCGTTTGCCGAGGCTAACCTTTTCCACAAACTAACACGAGATAATTCACGTTGGAGCAGAAGCCAGATGTTCAAAACAAAAGGCCACTGAAGAAAGATAGAACCCAGACCCTGTGTGTGTGTGTGTGTGTGTGTGTGTGTGTGTGTGTGTGTGTGTGTGTGTCAGTGTGTGTTAGTGTGTGCGTGCATGCTTTTTCTTCTTCTCCTTAGCGTTAGCGTGGCTTGATTAAATGCCTGTCTGGCGTGGATGTCGCATCACATGCCTTTGGCTGATTCCAGCAGCAGAAAAAAAGGGAAGAATTAGGTTCTGGGCCTCGATGGTGAAACGGCTTGCCTTCCAGAATGCCACGCTGCCAAGTGTTTCAAAGGAGAGGCAGGGCCTGTGACATCTATGGGAAGTATTTTCATGTCACCACTCAAGTATGTAGTTCAGCTGTCTTTAGTCAGCTTGATGTAGACCCTGCACTATGAAGAAAAATGTCTCAATGTCTCCGGATATACATTCGTCAACGTCCCCCATGTCAACTTCAAATCGACTGCTATGGCCTTTGCCCTTAGTTATAACACAGCCATCCTGGTTGGGTATATGGGGGAACCTCAACCGGACTGACGAGCTAAGACAGAGGGCTGAAGACTAACACCGGGGCCGGGGACAAAGTCGTCGTGCCATTCACACAAAAGCCCTCCACCTCCTACGCTTTTTATGCTCTCTCTCTCGACAACTGTTGCCATGATATCTGCGGCCAGCCGGCTGTGCAGGGCAGCTCGTTGGCGAGGGAGTGTTCACGCCAAGCCCCAACACAGACCAGTAGAATCAGCACCAGAGATGATACGGCGACCGTTTTCCTTCTGTATACTGGTCGTGGACAGGGTTTTATTGATTGATTTGGCGTTAGAAAGTGCCTACTGCATATACGTATATATAGATATAAATGTGAAGTGGCAGTTTTCTTCCTCCCTCCTTCTTTGTCTCTCGAAGAAGAGCCACATGTCGTGGCAAATAGCTACCGGCAGTTGCATGAGGTCAGAATTATACTTAGTACTCAGCAATAGTGCCCAGACGAATTCCTCTCTGCCAGGAAGGCCATTCTGGAATTGAGCTTGTCCTTGGTGCTTCACTGGTTTTGCATCTGGACTAGAGGGAGCAGCTTGTGCATGGCGATTGGCCCTCCTCCCCTCTCGTCCTCTGGCACGTGGTGTTTATAGAGGAAGAGGGAGAGGAGCGAGCTGTGGTGGGATGGCGGGGACACCCCAACCTACGTGCCAGGTCACATGGACTCCACTGGGCTCTGTCTCCAAGCAGACGTTTGTCCACTTAAAGTTGCAGACGCACACTATCTCCTCTTCATGGACTTTATCGTCTGTCTGTGTCTCTCTCTCTCTCTCTCTCTCTCTCTCTCTCTCTCTCTCTCTCTCTCCACCTCCACCCTTGACTTTCCATCCTGTACATCCCTCTCTCTGTTCCATCTCCATCCTTCCCTCCATCTCTCTCTCTCCTTCTGCAGCCTGACCTTGCCCGAACCCTGGCAGACATAACAGAGCGCCTAGAAAGACATGCTGTTCATGTGTGTTCGGGGTGTGCTTGTCTTTGAGTGTCTGTGTGTATGTGATGTGTGTGTATTTGGGTGCGTGCACGCGTGTGAGAGCAATTGTGTTTGCGTGTGCGTTTAAGCAAAAGCGTGTGTGTGTCCGGGTGTGTGTCAGTGACTGTGCGCATGTTTGTGCGTTGACGAACATAAGGGAGCCTATGCTATCCTTCCTATCTCCAAGAGGCCCATGCCCCTGTGTGTTAGTGTTACACGCAGCAACTTGCACCAGAGGTATTGTTAGGATCCTCAAATATTGGGGGGCTTAGCCCAGCCCAGAAATCTTTAAATGTTCTTTTTTTTTCAAGATCTCTCTCTCTCTCTCTGCCATGTTTGGAATGACAGATGAATAGTTCCAAGATGTTTTATTCTTTTTTCATATTCTTTTTTTGTTCAAAATATTCATAAAACATTTGGGGCTATTCATAAAACATTTGGGGCTGTATCCTTAGAGGCCCAGGCCTAACAACGTCACTGTGACACCATCAAACTAATCAAATGCCCCGTGAAAATATTGAGTTGGACGGCTGTGAAAATATTCCCCAAACACCGTCATTATTCCTTTGTGGGGCCCAGTGCAGGAACAGTGCCGTCAACACACTAGACAGTGCAGTATATTAAACTCTTATCTGTGCCAAGCCCGTTGATTCTCTTCAGCTCCAGCCCTAAATATTTACGTTGGATTCTAAACATGCCGGTCCGAGAGAAACGCCCTCTGTGAACTTTAAAATCTAGTGAATCCTGTGTCTGTGTGTGTATGTGTGTATGTGTGTGTGTGTGTGTGTGAAAGTGAAAGTGAAAGCGAAAGAGATAAACCTGGGCATTTCATTGGGCATCTAGGTTTCCAATGACCATGTCATTTTCAGCTGTCCGTCTGTAAGAGAAGACCGGGCGGACTTGACATTTCAGGTCTCTTAATGTCACATATGACACACACGCTCAACCCCCCCCCCCCCCCCCACACACACACACACACATACAGACAGTCCAACACGTATTATGAATGGGGTCTACAGTAGTCACAGATAAAATGAACCCTGAAACAGTAATGGGGTCTGCTTGAAATCCTAAACAAAAGTACAGCTTTGCATTGTTGCACTGCTGGGTCCTGACAGGCTTTTCACACAACTCTTTATCCGGTTCCTTTGGATTTCACCGGCGAAACATCTCCATTTGGACAACCGTGACCTCGACGTTCTCTGCGCCTCAAATACTTTTTTAAACGTTCTGTTTTAATTCAAGCTTTAGCAGGCAGCAGTAAAAAGGGAAAAAGGAAAACATACATTTGTGCACGTGTGTTTCTGTCTGTGTGCGGTTGTGTGTGTAAGACCTTGTGTGTTAGTGTGTGAGTGTGTATAAAGGGAAGTGTGGGGGGGGGTAAGCCATCCATCCCAGCTCCTCTCTTCCCTCCCCGGGACTTCTGGAATGCAGTCAGATTCCAAGCCTTATCCACCCACCCACCCCCACCCCCCACGTGCCCCACCTCAACTCCCACCACCTTAAATCAACAATGCAGCGCGCAAATACATGCCAGCCCACACGCTATTCCATGTGTTTTCTGGTCATGCGTATGACCTTATGTTCACTTGAGGCATCAGACATCAGTTTCACTCTTTCTAAAAAGTGTTTGTTATAGACCTCGAATCAGCGTTTGCTGGTTTCCCTATGTTTCATCCTAATGTTCTGTATCCCGCGGACAACCACAAGGACAGCTATACTGTACCTGTTAGTGCTGACTCAAACTGCCTGTACGACACCCGTGAGACTAAAACTGACTACAGGGCCTATGCAAGTTTTACCATCCCTGTTTTATGATATTTTGCTAGACACATTACACGCACATTGACATGGCTACTGACGTAACTCATTAGGAGAGCAAGTGGTAGGACCGAAGAGAATGCAATTAGACCCGGAGGACTATTTAACCAAATGTTACGATAAAGGAGTTTTCTGCTCCGACAATGCCCCTGGGAGGACACCATCTAAACTTGCAAACGCAACGGAATGCCCAGTACATCGTTCCTAAGCTATCCTTACTGCCCACGCATCGTCCACAACAAATCAATTCACTTGTGCCCTGCATCCCAGAGGCAGCGTGCAAATCTACAACCTTCTGCTGGTCGTTCTGCTGTCCTAAAAGTGAAACAAATCTGAAGACCAGAGAGGGCCCACTCGGGGGCGAACAGCTGTTTCCGTAAAACACACAGGGTTTGACGTTAAATCATTTCATATACCACATCAGTGTAGACATCCTCTTGGTTATGCCATAGGGGCCACGAGTGACTATATGTGTGTGTGTGGGTGTGTGTGCTCTTTTGGAGGAAAGGTCAGCGGTGTGTGTTCATCAGCGCTGAGCGGTTCCAGCTGTTTCCCCCCAGCCTGTAAGTCACACAGTTCTAATGGTTAGTGAAAGTAGGTCGCAAGGAAGCCCGGCTTGCACACTGATAATGCTCTCAGTACTCAATACTAATGCTGCCTTGCATATATTGTCAAAACTGTCCGAGTCCAGTCCCTGAAGGAACTCACGTTTACCAGGAAGTGAAGGTGCAACGTCAAAACCTGCCGTTTTTCGCATAACTTTACCACCTTTTACTGTGCTAACCCGATATCTCCTTTCACATACGCTTTAGTCATATACATACGCAGATACTATGATTCTGACCACCTTCAGATAGTTTAAATGTCTCTCTTTTTCATATTTTTCTTCCCAGCCAAGTCCACAAAAGGGAGAAAGTGGTGAGAAAAGACAAAATTTTTTAACAACTGAAACGCAATTTCTAAACCGGAGGCGTGGAGTGGCCGTTGTCGCTGCTGTCGGCAGCCTGTTAGTGAGTCGTTTCAGAACCTATTAAATCTCCATTAGACCCCGGTCTCCTTCCCCTGCCGCGGCTACGCTAATCCCGCTCAGGTGTGACCGCAGGCACACAAACAGCGCTTCCCTGATGCTCACACCGGCACTCCATTTCCCACGCTCCTCCTGGGCGTAGGAAGTCTAACGAGCCCCACTTGCCTAATTAAGGCCAATTATAGCCAATTAGCTTGCCGGTGGGGGAGTACGTTGACACACCTCCCTCGTAATCTCATTAAGACAACTCTCTTTCTCTCTCTTCCCCAGGTGGAATCTCTGAGACGGACTCAGGCAAGGACTTTCCTTCTGGAATCGGAATCCCTAAACCGCCTTGTTGGTTAAATTACCCAGAGACCCTGCGTTCTATTCCAGTTTACGTTTTAATAATCCCATTGTAAATAGTCTTCCCCAAAGGACTATCCCTCCCTGTTTGTTCAAATTCTCCTTTTCAATGGTGTAGGACTTCAGAATGTGCTCCTATTTGGGATGCTACAGAATCAATTATCTGCTATTTGGCAGATGCCTGCATCCACAAAATAATGACAAAGGATGTGGAACGCCTGATGAAAGCTGATAAAAGCCACCGGGACCACTATGTTTCCCAACCCAGTTCTATAGGAACCTTAGTTCTCTTGCTTTCTTCCCAACGAGGCTCGGCCTAGGCAGCGCTATCCTCCTCTTCCTCCCTCCCTCCCTCCCTCCCTTCCTCCTCCCACGCTCCACGCCCCAGCTCTTATTTCCCCGACAGGCTCCCAGAAAGAAGAATGTTCGTTCCCATGCCGTCGCCATTCCAGCAGGGTGCTGACGGAGCTCATGTGAAGAGCGATGGGACAAGAGGAACATGACAAAGCCAGGAAACACTGACAGACAGTGCAGAGATGGCAGGCAGGCAGGCAGGCAGGCAGGCAGGCAGGCAGGCAGGCAGGCAGGCAGGCAGGCAGGCAGGCAGGCAGGCAGGCAGGCAGGCAGGCAGGCAGGCAGGCAGGCAGGCAGGCAGGCAGGCAGGCAGGCAGGCAGGCAGGCAGGCAGGCAGGCAGGCAGGCAGGCAGGCAGGCAGGCAGGCAGGCAGGCAGGCAGGCAGGCAGGCAGGCAGGCAGGCAGGCAGGCAGGCAGGCAGGCAGGCAGGCAGGCAGGCAGGCAGGCAGGCAGGCAGGCAGGCAGGCAGGCAGGCAGGCAGGCAGGCAGGCAGGCAGGCAGGCAGGCAGGCAGGCAGGCAGGCAGGCAGGCAGGCAGGCAGGCAGGCAGGCAGGCAGGCAGGCAGGCAGGCAGGCAGGCAGGCAGGCAGGCAGGCAGGCAGGCAGGCAGGCAGGCAGGCAGGCAGGCAGGCAGGCAGGCAGGCAGGCAGGCAGGCAGGCAGGCAGGCAGGCAGGCAGGCAGGCAGGCAGGCAGGCAGGCAGGCAGGCAGGCAGGCAGGCAGGCAGGCAGGCAGGCAGGCAGGCAGGCAGGCAGGCAGGCAGGCAGGCAGGCAGGCAGGCAGGCAGGCAGGCAGGCAGGCAGGCAGGCAGGCAGGCAGGCAGGCAGGCAGGCAGGCAGGCAGGCAGGCAGGCAGGCAGGCCAATCTTCAAATACATTCACTCAACAGATGTGCTCAAAGTGCACTGGAGATTTTAAGAACATCTTCTGGCACTAAGGCTCTAGCAGAGGCAGCACTTAAGGGTCCTCTGCCAGTGCAATACAGTGTTACACCAGGGAGGACAAAACAGCCTCTATTTGACGATGGCCAGGTTTAGTGCCAGTCTCTTTATACCTTCCTTTTAGAATTGACTTCAAAGTTCTCTGGAAATCTCCTTTGTTTAAAGAAGCTGGGCAACACTCAGTGTGAGAGACCGTGAGATACAAGCTGTTCCTTGTTTTAAATGGGTTTTACATTTGAATTATTTTTTTCTTAAAATGTTTAACATGGCTGACGTGCTGTGACAGTTTTCACAGGAACTTCCCAGGTGCAGATACAGCCAATGGTGAGAAAAAAGCTAGGAATGGCCTCACATCCGTATGTCTGGCTCAGGACCAAGCAACGCAGCGGGGGACATTAGTCCAGGCTGTAGCAGGTTGTAGTATTCCAGAATGAGAAGGGCATACCAATAGAATGGGATGTATCGACGGAGGGATGCAAGACGACGAAAAGAGGGGAATTGAAAAATGAACAGCACGATCAAATCCGTGAAACGCCCCAAAGGCGTGAGACCCCAGACCAACGGGCGTCACGGAAACGGAGGGCCGCGTGTTTCTCGTGCCGCGGGTGATTTGAAGCTGTTCTAATCCAACAGAGCATGGCCACACCGTCTGGAGATGCATGTTCATATGGCCTGCTCCATTGGCAAATCAGCTGACCCACGTTGATCACCACCACCACCTGCCGAGGCACCTGGTGCTCCCCTACACACACATCTGCAGACTGGGAATGACGTGCACTCCTGCTCACGCACACACACACGCACACACACCCACACACATGGACTACCATGCACTACATGTACTCCAACATATACATGCATTGCACAGACACACACACTCCTTGGCAAGCAGGTATGACAATGACGGCACACGCAAGTACACGCATGTGCAATGTACTCAACACCCTTGTATGCTTTTAACTCACATGGACATACACACTGATAAGCTCACACTTGACACGCACACTCAAGCACACACACACGTCAGAGTTCTTGCTTCTGGGAAGAGCTTCAACAGGAGGGAATGTTATTTTTGCCTGGATGTGACGCCTTTCTTCACCAACACAGTACAAACCAAACACTCAGCTGAAAGCTAGCTTTACAGAACGTTCTGTTGTTAAAGTCTGTGTGTGTGTGTGTGTGTGTGGGGGTAGATTTTCTGCTGCTCGGGATGAAAACAATGTTTATAGAATTCCCAGATGTGCAGAGACCCATTCTTCACTATCCACACTCCATTTGAAAGAACCCCATTCTTTGGACTGATTGCTGCTATGATGACGTCACTAATAAATCAAACACAATTGAATTGGCAATTGCTAACCCTGCTATCAGACCATCATAAAGACCATCAAAAAAGGTATCCGATTATGTAAATATGTTGTGTTTCGATGATGTCATTCCATTCTCTGAGGTCTATTTTGCATGCTCTGTGCCTTGTATGGCCAATAAGGATAGGAGCTGGATGAGCTTAAGCTTATCTTAAGAGCCCAGATGTGTGCAGCTGTGGCCACAGCATAAGCCACCCAAGAATGTGTGTGTGTGTGTGTGTGCGTGTGTGTGTGTGTGTGTGTGTGCGCATGTTTGTGTTTTGTCAGAGGGAGAGAGAGAGAGAGAATGTTACTTGAGCCATAAAATAGCTGCACATCCCCCAAGATTTACTACAATTTCCAATACAAGTGAACATGTATCTTGCAGCCTGCACAATCGCTGACTAACCATCAGGTAGTGAAGTCCAAAGATGTCTCTTCTGGCTGAACATATGTAATCAATAGCACCACCTTCTGGTCACTACACAGCTCCACACCTATTTTTGTCCTCCCAGATGTGCAGCAGCTTGTATTGTTACAGCCAATCACACCTCGAGGGCTTCCACCAGGGGGCAATATGATAGGCTGAGATCGTCGCACAGCTGCAGGGGGATGGTGTTCCTTTGGGATGCTCGTGTTTAAAGCTTGTTAGAGAGAGAGATAGCCGCGTCCACTCTGGCACTGCGGCGTGCCAGAGAAGTGTTCAGAACTGCTCCACACTAAGCCCGCCTGTGGTGTGCTGTGCTGTGTTGTGTTTCTGTGCTGTGCTGTCCAATTCTGTGTCGCGTTCCAACCTGGTCCCTTGGTCTCTGTCCGATGAAATAGCACAAAATGCAGAGCCTGTGTTATGTGGACATGTGTACGCTCCGCACCAGCACATTGTAACACAACACTCGCGCTGGAGACCTTCGTCAGTCCCTCCGCGCATCCCCTTCTCCAACAGAAAGGGGAGGCCACGACCAGCTCCTTTCTATTTTAGGCTTGTTTCGATAAGAGCTCGTGGTTTGTTGTTCTTTCCCGCTGTCTGGCAGAGGAGAGCGGTCAAAGGTCACCCAGTCGGAGCCTGCTGGGTGCATCTCCTTGGCTCTCGGCAGCAGCACTCATGTTTATATGTCTAGATGCGTGACAGGAATGTTGAGAAGCGTCCATTAGATCAAGAGGGCTTGAAATAGAAAAACGTGCAACAACACGGGTCTTGTTTTTCGATCGACGCGTTCCTTCCTGCGTTCCCGTGCTTTCCTTGCTCGCCACAATCTGGAGTTGCCTGGGCATGACTATTATGTAGCTCGGTTAAGCACAAAACAGTTCTGTCTGTTAGCTGGGTGTACGTGTGTGCGTACGCACACATATGAACGTGATGAAAGAGAATATGTATGTGTGTATGTACATTTATAAAGTGTTTGTTTGTGTGCGTGTGTGACACACCAACCCCAATGCAGACATTGAAGACCTACAATACGTCCAGTACTCAACAGCGAGTCGTACTCACTGACCACTGGCTTCTAAAGACCACTTTCACAAGGCATGTAGTCTCCATCGGGGAAGATAAAGCTGACTCCTGTGAGCTGGGCCAAGGGGAAGGGGGAGAGGGGAACACTGGTGATAAGACACCCAGGGATGGGGGATCTGTTTAAGGGAGAAGCCAGGGGAGATGGAGCCAGCTAGCCAGGGTCCAATGCGGGGTCAATGCTAACGCCTTCCACCTTACTGAGATAGTCTTCACGTTTAGGGGGGCGTTTGTGTGGGGAGGGTGTGGAGGAAGAGGTTTAGATGTGTGTGTGCGTGTGTGTGTGCGTGTGCTTGGCAGAGCCTGTCGGGGAAGTTCAAAGCCTTTCCATTACCGACTAGGCCTGAGTCCACCAGTGAGACCTAAACGCTTCCGGGGGGGGGGGGGGGGGGGGGGGGGGACTTGGTTTGGCCTGCAGGTCCTCATCGCTCTCTTGGCAGGCAGCTATCGCAACTGTGTATCGGTTCTTAGGTGACAAGATTGCATTAGTATTATTGTTACAGTCCTGAACTTTTCTGATAAGCGTTGACTTGGGAAAGGATGTATACAGCTTGATTTAACAGACCAGAGGCTGAGACTAACACCTAAACATGGCTTGTTACTGTAGAAATCCTTATCCTTTAGTACTATATACGTGTGTGTGTGTGTGTGTGTGTGTGTGTGTGTGTGTGTGTGTGTGTGTGTGTGTATGAGGAGCTAGGAGAGAGAGGGGGAGGCAGAGACGGTGTGTTGCTGTTATGTGGAGATGAGTCTGTGTCTGGTCTGGCTCTCTTGGATGCAGTGCTGTCAAGAACATGGCGGTGTGTGTGGAGGAGGGGAGGAGTGGGAGTGATGGAGGTGCTCACACTGTCTATGACTTTTAAACTCAACCTTGAAGTAGATCCAACACCGGAGACATCTCGCCCATAAAGTGGGAATTCATTTCAAGATTCTAAGTGCCTCATCGCAACCCTACTTCCCAACATGAAATCCAAACAGGGAATTCAAACTCCTACAAGCTTAATAAGCTGTGAAATGTGCTTTAATAGACGCCCGAAGCCTTGCTTATTCAAAGTCAAAACAGCTTTGGGGAAAGGGGGGATGAAAGAAGCTGGGAATAGCGGGAATCCGCGACTGAGGTTCTGGAATCGGTGGGAGGGCAAAGCGGTCAGTCCCCCCCCCCCCCCCCACACACACACACACACACACCCACACACACACACACACACAACACCCCCACCCCCCTTTGCAGGCTTCTCGGGGCTGGAATTCCAAACAACCTTCCATCTCTTCCCTTCTGTGTGTTTGCGTTATTTCGTGGAGGGAGGCCGCCCATGGGGACATGATATTAGGAATGTCCAGTTGTGGGCAAAGGAGCTTCACCAACTACTCTTATCAATCCAATGCGTTCATGGCACCACCAGGGAACGTTGGCTGTTGTTTTGAATCACAGAATTAAGGGTAAAGGGTATTGTGGGTATCGACCCGCTGATGGGCAAGGTAGCTTCCTTTTTTCCTTTTTTTCTGATTTCCTTTCCTTTCAATAGACTTTGTTTGGTTACTTCACAGTTGGAAGTCCTGACACAAGATTAGTCTTTCATTTAGAATGTCTTTTGCAATCTGTAAAAAAGGTTCAGCTGCTAAAGTCAGGGCCAGAAAACACACACACACACACACACACAGTCACATACTTTTCAGAGATTAGTTCAGGGAGTGAAGATCAAAAATGTAAATCCTGTACGTGGGAGAGGGGCAGCAATAATCCTCCCAAAATATGTAACTTTTCTCACACACGGTGAAACAGCGTGCCAAAGGAATGCCGTGGGCAATCTTCATATTCTGGATAAAACGAGCACATCATTTATGCCTTGATCTAAAGAATTTTAGTTGTTGATTTCAAATCATTTACTAAAGAATCACTACCATCAGTTGGTGAAAGAGGATAGCTTCCCCCTCCAAAATAGTTTTTCAACTACAGTGAAAACAACATGGTTTTTACATAACGATTAAAAGATGCTGGAAGAAAGACAAAAAATAACTTCAAAATGGTTATGTCCCAATCAGCGAAACATTGGAGCCGCTGAGGTGACCCCGAGGTAACCCTTAGGCCTCTGTCATCGTGTTCCAGTTTGAACTCGGGTCTTTGAAGTGACCGACATAGGGGACCCAAACAGAAAGGTAAAAACTGTTTTCTCCTTCAGGCTCATTCTTGTGCGACAAAAGGAAATGAAAACTTTGGACTTCCTCTGCGCGCATGAGGAGACTGGCCCATGCAAGTGCATACATACACACACACACACACACACACACACACACACGCACACACACACACACACACACACACACACACACACACACACATATCAACAAAGGCAAGACAGGCAATTCAATATGACATTTGAGCAAAGTTAAATATGCTGTGTGTCAAACCCATTGCTTTCCAGTGAGGGAATATTTCCCACAGAAACGTTGTTGTAACTATGGAGGCGACAGTCGGGTTGAATTCCTCTGCCTCGTAGCTCTTGCGTGAACTGTCATGCCTAGTCCCTGTCCCGCTGCTACAGTTTACATCTTGAGGAGACGAAGAAACAAACTGAACTTGTAAACCCAGCAGTGCGTCCAAACACTTCACAGCGCGAGTTATGTGAGGATTTTAATAAGCGTGAATCCTATGCACCCCCCACTGGCAAAACCTCACACACACACACACACACACACACACACACACACATAGCAAACCACATTAGCGTGCATCCTACTACCTCTATAAACACACAACAATGCTGGGGCAGACCTAGACTTAAGAAGAGGTCTAATCGGCAACAGGCACTGAGATTTGGGGGCGGAAATTAATGTTGACTTTGCAGGAGGCTCTACCTCTAGCCTTCCTCTCGCCTCATTGTTAAGAAAAACGTCCTGAAAAGAAAACAAGATCGAAAAGAAGCAATTTGTTTTTCAAAAGAATATATGTAATTTAATGAAGAGCATCCGCCCATAAAAAGAATCAGCATTAGGAATAAAAAAAAGGAGAACTGATTTTGTAAACATACAGTTGCAGAAAAAAACGTTTGAATTTATATAAAGTAAAGACTCCCAAACACTTCCAAGCAAATGGGTATGCTTGCCACAACAAAAACGTATACAAGCAGCAAAACTCCTATTTAGAATAAATGGACAATAATATAAAACTCCCCTAGAAAGTAATTAGTAATAGTAAAAAAAAATTACAAAAACAGAGCCAAGCCAGTTTATTTCTTTCATATGTTTGACACCAAATGATGATCCTCTGAGATAAACCGAAACGTATCATATCTCATTTGATTTAGGAATAAGATTACGTTTATTTTCTTTGCTTGATTTTGGCACTGTGTGAGTTGTCTGTAATCTTCACAGGCAGCTGGTAGCCGCGATGCTAATCTGCTGAACCACTGAGTTGGATATAGAAAGGAAAAGACAGAAACCCTGTAGCCTTGCGAAGCGGCACTCTAGTCACTCTAGCCATCTTCTTTTTCATGTGACAAACTGGAGACATGGCCAAACATTTGCAGAGATTATTGATTGGTAAATCTTTCTCATACATCCTTTGGGGTAGGGTTGAAATGGTGTGTCATATTTAATATTTAAATATTAGTTCCATACTTTTCATGTATGGCAAACAGCTTTAATGCCAGATGTTATTCTGAAATAGAACTAACACAGTCAGTCAATGCAGAAACTAGTTTTGGTTTTATCCACTGCCAGCTGCCAAATAAAAAAATAAAAAACCTTCAGCAACACACATGTTGACAATAGAAACATACCCCTATAGGGAATCTAACCTGGAGTGAAATTAAAAACTCTCGCAGACTCAGAGATTAACAATGTGTCCTTTTAAAGAAAATAAAAACATCATACGCAGGTTTTGAACAGCAAGGAGGATCAGGGAGTTGGGCAGCCAGATGATTTGGGCTTGGGCCTCACTCAGCAAAGGGTTGAGATTGGGGGCATGCAATGGCAAAGTGAAGCGAGGGAGGTAACCTTAGCAGCAGGTGGAAGCGCTCTTTCAGCAGCCAACCCACACGTTAACACATTCCTCAGACACCTCGCAGTCGAGGTCAGGGCCCTTAAACACATCGCCAAGGTGAAGGAAGGGCGAGGAGGAGCTGGAACGTTGGCAAGAGCACACCGAGGTGGAGAGTCAGGTCGGTGCGGACATTCACCAGTTCAAATAATGTATAATGAAAGGTAGAGAATTTGAATAAAAAAATTATGGTTAGGCACAATCTCCAGGGTAAGTCTTTGTCCAGTTCAACTTAAACCCTTTATGTTGCACACCCATTGCAGTTGTGTTGCCTTCTATATACAGTATATGTTATAACAAATGTAAATATTTGCCGATATTTAGCTGTTATTCCAGGTTGCTATTGGTGACACCCCACTGACCAAATATTTTTTTATTTAAAATCCATCTAATTCATACCTCCACTCATAAATCATATTTCACTCTGCTTGCTCGTCGCAATCTCAGACCCCCCACAAAGTTGGACCCCCACTAAGCTTCTCTTGGAAACACTTTGGTTGTCCATGACGGAAACACAAGCCAACGCTTCATGCTAACAAATAGACAGGTATTTCAGGAAAAAGTATTGAGAGCAATGTTCTTTTCCTTAGAAAATTGCTCCTTAAAATGTCCAATTTTGCAGACCTAGATTTACCCCCTCGCACGATTGTTGCCCGTGCATCGTGCCCTAAGAAGAATGAAAGAGGCTCTTAACAGTAACTTGCAGGGAAGATGCGTGACATAGATAGGTGCTGTTACAGAAGGTCAGTCTGTTCCATGTGCTCACCTAATGTTCTCTTGAGCAGATGATTCCCGTGGTGCGGGCGCTCTTTGAACAGGTGCGAGCAGTTACTGAACGCTCTCTGAACACACAGGATGATTGTTTTGACTGGCCATCTTCTAGGTCACTAGACGGGAGAACATTTGTGTGTCGGGATAGAACCCCTCTGCCAAGCTGGTCGCTCACAGCACTCCACTGTCTGGATGTGTCTGAATGGAGCCCAATCCTCATAAGAGCCAGCCAGGGAGCATTGTCTCCTCAATCTTAGAGTTTTATCATTTGAAATTATAATGGTATTCACAACATAATATATATGTGTGTGTGTGTGTGTGTGTGTGTGTGTGTGTGTGTGTGTGTGTGTGCGCGAGTGCGAGCGTGCGTGTGTTTGTGAGTAGAGTTTGATAGCATGCGTATCACTCTCTTCCGACACCTCCAGTGTCATTGTTTCTCCTCTTCCTCGTCACAAAGAGAGTCCAACCGGTTCGCTAGAAGTTAAGAGAACCTGTTGGTTCCTCAGAGCCTTGGTTTAACCAGTGTAACCTCATGTCCTTCATGAAAAATTCATTGTTTATGTCTTGGCGGAGACGTGACTGATACCTGAACCCTGAAGTTGGTTGTTTCTACCGTCCAACAACAACAATTTGGACACGGAACATCACAGCAAAGCAAGCAATCACATGCTTTATCTACTCACTCTTTCTACCTCTCCTCATTCTCTCTTCCTCTCTCTGCCTTCTCACTCTTTCCTCAAATGCCTTCCTTCTATTTCTTCAATCCCACTCTTTTGCTCTTTTTTTCTCTTTTGTTTCACTCTCTCGCTAAAGAAAAATAGAACCAATTAAATCTACACATCCGTTCTGTTTGTGTTTTCACCAACAAAAGCCCTGAGGTCCCATAACTTACGCTGGGGTACCAGGGACCAATGGCTCCCTCCTGATTCCCCCGTGTCACTTCCACTGACCCTACTCCGAAAAGGGCCACAGTCTCGCCCGTGGGAAAAACAGCGGGCGAGAACCCCACTGATCGGAACTGTGCCCGACCCTGTGACCGTTCACACTCGTGAGAACCAGACCTACGTATCTGAACAAGCCGCTGCATGGCACCCTGTACCGTATGTACTCTTTTCTTTTGTGCATGAGCGAGCAGAAAGGAAGCCTAGAAGGAGCTGGATATCATCCTACCTTTTCACTGGAGCCCTTGGACCAAGGCCAACTATGTGGCCAATCAAGCCGTGGCTAAAAATAAGTAAAACCCAAGCATGTTTCTGTTAAGATTTCATTAGCTGTGGCTGCCGTGTGGTTATTCAGTCTCCAGTTCTAGGTTTCTCTGTGCTACTTATAGACCTGAGCGCGACAGTAGCCAACACTGGCCTGGTCTGACTGCACTGACCACAGCTTAACACATCGGAACACGGCTGCAAACCCGCAGGACACATATATGAAATGTATAAAAGACACTGTCATCAGACACGTCTATGATGGCTTTGATACAACGAGACACAGAACCTCTGTTTCATTGGAGAGACCCGGGAAAAGTAATGCTACTGTAAAAGAAAAATCTTTGAGCAAATCAAAACGAAGCAATGGCGTGGAATTGTAATGAGGTATTTCATATAGTCATGGACCATCTCCCAGAACTCACAGGGAGAACAGTTACTACAGAGCCAACAGCTGTTTGCCAGAACCTTATAAACAAGTGTTTCACATTTATATGACATCATGTTTACCAAGCACATCTGACAAAGTCCATATGTGAATGAAGTCACATGCATTTGTTTTAGGAGAATATTATATGTCCAGTAGATTAATTCAAAAATTATTAAGTTTTGGCTTTGAGATTTTAAATTCGTTTTATTCATCGTTAGATGTCAACCTATCCGTGCAGCCAGCGGATAAATGATGGCAATTTATGAAGAAAGGACTGACGATCAAATTTGATTGAGCCAAATAATTAAAATGTAGTTTAGTCCACAAGCTACAACATGGAACATGTAATTGAGATTACAGTTTTTCCAACCCATTTCATAGACTACGGAGCAACTCGCAAGCTTACCTCCGACTTCCATACAACGTAGGCATGATAATTTGTCTGTTGGATCTTCTTCTGGAGCCACCTCCGTGGGGAGAAAAGGGTGTTCGTGTTCCCGGACGGGGTGACACTGGAGCTCCTGACCAGAAACGGTAAATCCCACGCAGTATTCCGTTTGGCAACTTTGGCATCATAGTGAAAGTGAAAATTGGAGGATGGGTTGATTTCCAAATGTAAGGATGGTGAGGAGAGGTACGATATGGGTTGTTTCAGAGTCAAAGCTTTGGAGCGCAAATCCAGCCTCGCTCTCAGGTGTTCAGGAGAGGCATGAGAGGGTGCAAACGCACCTGTGTCCACTGCGCCTAGCCCAGGTACCCCCAAGTTGTCTTCCTGTGTCCCCTCTCTCCCGGTGCCACAGTCCCGTATGATAGCCGGGTCCAGACTTCGAGTTTGCCGTAAACTCCTTTTGGAAACTACTTTTGAAGCCGTGGAGGAGCAAGAGAATACGTTGAGAATTCCTTGAGGAGACGACATGTCCATCTCTCAGTCCCTGTCGATGCGTTCCTTTAATTTCTTATTCGATCCCCTAGCCAAATATCCCATACCATGATTGTTTCTGAGTAGGTCATCCAGATATTTGCGAGCGCAAAAAGGCACTTGACTGTCACTAAAACGCAAGAAGGAGAGCCTCTGTTACCACTTTACTGGCTCGTGTTGCTCGACACGTATCCCATTTCCAAACTAGGGTGAAATAGACAGAGGGGCGGTGGGATAGGATGAGAAAAAGTTTCTCAACAGATGAAGAGAACAGGACGCGCGCTAAGGATATGCAGGACCCGTCACAAGTGACCGTTACATTGGGACACCAATTACTATAATTACCTGATATTGTAAATGTGTGTGCTCTTGTTGCTCAGATGAGATACTAAACACTATTGCAAAACATTGGAAGGAGAAAAAATATGCTTGCAGCCGGGCGGCTATATCTGTAGCCTACAGATTAAAAATGTTTGCCATGTGAGTATTAATCCGATAGTCTGTTTGTAATTTCCGCTTTGGCAACATTAGCCATACCACTCAAGGGAAGATTTCTACTACTATGACTAATATAGTTAGTCAATGTTTCCATGCAGCACAATAATGAAAAACTGACAGTAAATACTTGCGCAACATTCATGCATTTTAATCAAGTTTTTGAACATGGCAATAAAAGGCAAAAAAGTGTGAAAATGGTAGACAGGTGTTCGTGTTCGACAAGTTCGTTTTGGGCGAGTCTTTATATTGGAAAATGTGTGTTGACATGGGCGGGGTGTGGGCGGGCTGGCTCACTCATGTGTGCTTGTATTAGAGTATATTTGTGTGTGAGAGCATATACTTGTGTGTGTGAGGTAGGTTGTTTGTGTGATTGTGTGTGATTGGTGTGAACTACTGTGTGAAAGTATGGGGAGAATGAATCGACGCCGCAGGACTGCATGGGGGAGGAGGTCCAACTCGGCGAGATAAAGCAGCTTATGAAGCTGCGCTGCATGACACTGATAACAGCTCAGTCCGATTTGACCAGTCTAAAAACAGACGGAAAGGGGTGGGGGTCGAGGGGGATGCCGGGAAGATAAATGCTGAGAGGAGGAGGAGGAGGAGGGGGGGGGGGGAAGAAAGAAAGAAAGAAAGAAAGAAAGAAAGAAAGAAAGAAAGAAAGAAAGAAAGAAAGAAAGAAAGAAAGAAAGAAAGAAAGAAAGAAAGAAAGAAAGAAAGAAAGAAAGAAAGAAAGAAAGAAAGAAAGAAAGAAAGAAAGAAAGAAAGAAAGAAAGAAAGAAAGAAAGAAAAGGGAAAGAGGGAAAGAAAGGGGAGCTAGAACAAATGTTAAAAATAGAGAGAGAAAGCTTAACAGTAACCAGTCCTGTTATGTGTGTTCTTTTAACACCACATACTGGATTCACGCTTGATTGGGTTTATTAGTAGGACTGTAATTAAAAGTATAGTCCCACTCATCTCGGCTTTCTTTTTTGACTTTGCTTGCAAAATCAGGGATGAATTTCAAGGGAAATAGGCTTTTCTTCCAAATTCCCACATATCATACCAATAAATGCAATGGAATTATATTCTTGCCTTTAAATGTCGTTGCATTAAGATATGGGAGTACACATGTTGAAATTTTGGCTCAATTCCAAAATAAAGCTGTATTATTTGCAGATATTATAACCAAGCACTTCATAATCTCTTGCCCTCGGTTTGCAAACTCTATATACTTTCTCCACCTTCGTAGTATAGGTCACAATTTCAAACTGATGACACACCTTTGCTGTTAATGTGATAGGTGGCAGCACAGAGAACATGCAGAGAACAGAGTTCAAAGCTAAATAAAACGGAGAAGAAACAAAACCCTTGCCACTGATAGGAATTTGGTTGCCTGTATTTAGGTATTGGTAAGCACTCTGGAGCTGGGCTCATGCATTTCAAAAAGGAGTGTTAAAACAATATGCATTTGCAAACCTGCAGGTTAACTAGTAAATTTGTCCTGTGCTGTTTTTTTTTTTCATATGGCGGTCATACAGTTAGACAAGAATGAATGAAATGGACATGATGAACAGAAACATGGAATTTGGACTGGGATTCTCAAGAAGACTCACCTATAGCTAATGTTGCCTATCACATTGGACTTTGAGTGCCATTCAGTAGATTTAGATGAAATAGTCCTTTAGGTTTAAACAGGCATGATTCATATTCATATCAAAATGAATTCAAATGTACTATTTAGAATATTTGGATTACTTTGAAATATGAAGCCTACAAAGTCATCTGTTTTAAAATAAAGCATTATATTATTAATGTATTTGTTTTATTATTATTATTATTATTTATATCATTTATTTATACAGGGTAACTGACTGAGACTAGGTCTCTTTTCCAGCAGTACCCTGTTAAAGGCAGAAAAATAAATTAAAACAACTAAACAGTCATGAATGAAATAAAATTCATACAAATAAATAAACAAAATTAATGAATACGAAATAAAGAAATAAAATTACAATTCTAATAAGCAGATAGAATACAACATCTTCAGCAGAAATATTGATATACGAAGTTTCAACCAAAACAAGTACACTCTTCAACTCCCATATCCTCCAATACAATTTTGAATTGTTCAACCGAAACAAACTGCTCTAATTTCAAAACCTGTTCAGGTACCTTGTTCCATTTATCTTGTTCCTTGTTCCATTTATCTGCGGCAAAAAAACTGAAAACACATTTTTCAAGTTCTGTTTTCACGTTGGGGCTTTGAAGGCTGATAAAGTGGTGGTGAAAGTGTCCCATGATTACTGGATTTGTGCTTTAAAAAGGATGAAAGGTAAAAAGGCAACTTGCCCAACAATGCCTTGTAAACAAAAAAGAGACAATGTTTTTCTCTCCTTTCACTAAAAGAAGAAAATCCTACTTTCTTATTTATTGTACAGTGATGGGTTCTAAATCCATCCCCAGTTACAAAGTGCAACGCGCTGTGGTAAACTGCATCAAGGGACTTTAACATAGTTGGGGCTGCATGCATATACACAATATCATCATAGTCCATAACTGACAAGAGGGTTGATTTTACAATTGTCATTCTGTTTTCAAGAGAAAAGCACGATCTTATCCTATATACTGTAGAGCTCCAAGTCTGCTCTTCACCTTCTTTGTGAGTTCAAGCACATGAGTCTTATATGACAACTTTTCATCTGGGATATTCCCAAGTATTTGTAAATTGCAACAGCCTCTATTTGGGCTCCATTTAGGGAGAACATCTGATATGCTTTGTAATCTAGGCTAGTAACTTTCAAATATAAATATATGGATAATAAGACCTTGTGCTTGCATGTTTCCATAATACGGTGCCTGTCACCGTTTGACTCATATTACAATCTTTTTTGTTAGTGGCCAATTTTGTCAAATATCTCTATATATATTTTTGAAAAATAGATGATATATATATATATATATACCTCTCCTGGGGACCATCACCTTAACGTGGTGGAGAGGTTTGTGTGCCTCTGTGAACCTGAGGGCTGTATTGCCTGGAACCTTGTGTTCCTGGTAGGGTCTCCCATGGCAATTTGGTCTCAGGCGAGGGGCCAGACAAAGAATGGTCCCAAATACACCTCATGGACAAGCGAGGAAGAAGATTAGATACCCGGCCCGGAGGAAGCCCGGGGTCCCCTCCTGGAGCCAGGCCCAGGAGGAGGACCCGTCAGCGAGCGCCTGGTGGCCGGGCTTGCCACGGAGCCCGGCCGGGCACAGCCCGAAGAAGCAACGTGGAAAACATCGCCGTCTCAACTTCTCCGTCCCGTGGGCTCACCACCTGCGGGAAGAACCAATGGGGTCGGGTGCGCTGCCAGAAAGGTGGTAGTGAAGGTAGAGGGTCTCGACGGACCAGACCTGGGTGGCAGAGGCTGGCTTTGGGGACGTGGAACGTCACCTCTCTGGGAGGGAAAGAGCCGGAGCTTGTGCGGGAGGTGGATCGCTACCAGTTGGATCTGGTGGGGCTTACCTCTACGCACAGCCTCGGCTCTGGTACCTCAATCCTGGACAGGGGTTGGACTCTATTCTTCTCCGGAGTGGCCCAAGGTGCGAGGCGCAAGGCGGGAGTGGGGATACTTATAAGTCCCCGGCTGAGTGCCTCTATGTTGGAGTTTATCCCGGTGGATGAGAGGGTCGCCTCCCTACGCCTGCGGGTCGCAGGGGGGAAAACTCTGACTGTTGTCTGCGCCTATGCGCCAAACAGTAGTGTGGAGTATTCGGCCTTCTTGGAGACCCTGGATGGAGTCCTGCATAGGGCTCCTGGTGGGGACTCCGTAGTCTTACTGGGAGACTTCAACGCACATGTGGGCAATGATGGAGACACTTGGAGGGGCGTGATTGGGAGGCACGGCCGCCCGGATCTGAACCCGAGTGGTGGCTTGTTATTGGACTTCTGTGCTAGTCATGGACTGGCCATAACGAACACCATGTTCGAACATAAGGATGCTCATAAGTGTACTTGGTACCAGAGCACCCTGGGCAGAAGGTCAATGATAGATTTTGTTATCGTGTCATCGGATCTGAGGCCCTATGTTTTGGACACTCGGGTAAAGAGAGGGGCGGAGCTGTCAACTGATCACCATCTGGTGGTGAGTTGGGTCAGGTGGCCGGGGAAGCCCCTGGACAGACCTGGTAAGCCCAAACGTGTAGTGCGGGTGAACTGGGAACGTCTGGAGGAGGCCCCGGTACGGGAGGCCTTCAACTCACACCTCCGGCGGAGCTTCTCTTGCATCCCTGTGGGGGCTGGGGGCATAGAACCAGAGTGGGCAATGTTCAAAGCCTCCATTGCTAAAGCCGCGTCTGAGAGTTGTGGTCTCAAGGTCTTGGGTGCCTCAAGGGGCGGTAATCCCCGAACACCCTGGTGGACACCAGGGGTCAGGGGAGCCGTCCGACTGAAGAAGGAAGCCTTCCGGGATATGTTATCCCGGGGGACTCCGGAAGCAGTTGCAAGGTATCGACAGGCACGGAGGACTGCAGCCTCGGCGGTGGCAGAGGCGAAGCAGCGGGTGTGGGAGGAGTTCGGAGAAGCCATGGAGAAGGACTTTAGGCTGGCACCAAAGTTGTTCTGGAAAACCATCCGGCACCTCAGGAGGGGAAAGCAGGGAAGCATTCAAGCTGTATACAGCAAGGATGGGACGCTGCTGACTTCAACTGATCAGGTGATGGCACGGTGGAAGGAGCACTTTGAGGAACTCCTAAACCCGACAAATCCCCCCTCTATGGTTGAGGCGGAGCTAGAGGATGATGGGGGATCAACGCCAATTTCCCTGGTGGAGGTCACTGAGGTAGTCAAACAACTCCACAGTGGCAAAGCCCCAGGGGTTGATGAGATCCGCCCTGAAATGCTGAAGGCTCTGGGTGTTGAGGGACTGTCATGGATGACACGTCTCATCAACATTGCGTGGAGGTCAGGGACAGCACCTAAGGAGTGGCAGACCGGGGTGGTGGTTCCCCTCTTCAAAAAGGGGGACCGGAGAGTGTGTGCCAATTATAGGGGCATCACATTACTCAGCCTCCCCGGGAAAGTTTACTCTAGGGTGTTGGAAAGGAGGGTCCGGACGATAGTCGAACCTCGGATTGAAGAGGAACAATGCGGTTTCCGACCAGGGCGTGGAACAACGGACCAACTTTTTACTCTCGCAAGGATCCTGGAGGGGGCCTGGGAGTATGACTATCCGGTCTACATGTGTTTTGTAGATTTAGAGAAGGCGTATGACCGGGTCCCCAGGGAGCTATTGTGGGAGGTGCTGCGGGAGTATGGGGTGAGGGGGTCACTACTTAGGGCCATCCAATCTCTGTACTCCCAAAGCGAAAGCTGTGTCCGGGTTCTCGGCAGTAAGTCAAACTCGTTTCCAGTGAGGGTTGGTCTCCTACAGGGCTGCGCTTTGTCACCAATTCTGTTTGTGACATTCATGGACAGGATTTCAAGGCGCAGCCGCGGGGGAGGAGGGCTGCAGCTTGGTGAGCTTGGGATCACGTCACTGCTTTTTGCGGATGATGTGGTACTGATGGCGCCATCAGCCTGCGACCTTCAGCACTCATTGGATCGGTTTGCAGCCGAGTGTGAAGCGGCTGGGATGAAGATCAGCACCTCCAAGTCTGAGGCCATGGTTCTCAGCAGGAAACTGATGGAGTGATTACTCCAGGTAGGGAATGAGTCCTTACCCCAAGTGAAGGAGTTTAAGTATCTTGGGGTTTTGTTCTCGAGTGACGGGAAAATGGAACGTGAGTTCCGGAGAATCGGAGCAGCGGGAGCGGTATTGCAGTCGCTGTATCGCACCGTTGTAACGAAGAGAGAGTTGAGCCGAAAGGCAAAGCTCTCAATCTTCCGGTCTATCTTTGTTCCTACTCTCATCTATGGTCACGAAGGATGGGTCATGACCGAAAGAACGAGATCACGGATACAAGCGGCCGAAATGAGTTTCCTCCGGCGGGTGGCTGGCTTCTCCCTTAGAGATAGGGTGAGAAGTTCAGTCATCCGGGAGGGACTCGGAGTAGATCCGCTGCTTCTTTGCGTAGAAAGGAGCCAGTTGAGGTGGTTCGGGCATCTAGTTAGGATGCCACCTGGCCGCCTCCCTAGGGAGGTGTTCCAGGCACGTCCAGCTGGGCGGAGGCCACGGGGCAGACCAAGGACCAGGTGGAGGGATTATATCTCCATGCTGGTCGGGGAGCGCCTTGGAATCCCCCAGTCAGAGCTGGCGGATGTGGCCCGGGAAAGGGAAGGATGGGGCTCTCTGCTGGAACTACTACCTCCGCGACCCGATCGGATAAGCGGACGAAGATGATGATGATGATGATGATATATCCACACCACCTCTATTGCGGATACAGCAGACCAAAGAGTCACTGGCTATGTTAGGAACTACATACTTCATTACTATACCATATACTCAAGGTGATCTAGTATACTACTTTTTCAAAGATTTGCCTAAATTGTTAGTATACTCAACTGGAACATGTGTACAATATATGAACACTTTATATGTATTCTGTCAAAGCCAGAAGGAAAGTGGCTCATTGCACTTTGGGGCATGAAACATAGTCTTTGGCCCTTGAGAAAAGCCTAATTTAGTCTTCGACTCATTAAGGATTAATCTCAGATCTCTAAGGGATTTCTGTACACAATTAAATGCCCTTGTAAGGTTTGACACTGCCTGCTCCATGGACGGTGCACAAGAATAAAGAATCGTATAATCTGCATAGAAATGTACTTTACAGTCCTCTATAGAGGCACAAATATCATTAATATAAAGTGTAAACAATGTAGGAGCTAAATCTGCACCTTGTGGCACGCCATTTTCTATTTTTACAACTTTGGATTTCAAACCCTTAGCATCTACACACTGTGTTCTTTCAGCGAGGTAGTCCTAAAACCAGTTAAAAGCTGCATCATTGAATCACAAATTACTCAATAATATTATTATAACAAAAGTAAAAGCTATTAACTATTCTGTATTTTCGAAACCAAGCTGGAGGCCATTCCGAACCGTCCATGGATTTTTTTTGTAGGATAGCGATTCTTATGGGGTGAACTATACCTTTAATTGTTAATATTTAAAGGCAGAGCGGCCTCTTCTGGCTTTTGGAATTACATGCTACGGTGTCCAGGGAGGTACAGTGTAAAATGGCCAATTGCGATTTGTCAGGAGCGGACGCTTTCCCACAACAGCGCCATCTCCACATATTTTTGTGGAAGACCCCGCACGCAGGATACAGCTGCTCGGCAGTCAGGGGGTTAATGAGAGGGGGTCCATATGCCTCATCTCCAACGCGCCATCATGAACAAATGAATTCACGTGGATTTAAATTTCAATTTCACAAAGGAGAAAAAGTCTTATGTTTCGAACCTGATCCAACCAAGGCGAAAGTGCTGTATAATGCAAAGGTAATAATGTCATTGCATGTGTTTATTTATATTGACAGTTCAGATGTTTGCTAAACCTGCAGATCAAAGTAACGGACATTATGTTATTACATTATGGAAGGTGCTCAAACGTTACTGGAAATTAAGCATGACAGGCTTTAAAAATTATGCCAGGCCGTTAACGCGCAACGCAAGCTATCGGTGTTTTATTTACTGTCCAGGATGAGTCCAGTTTCATTAGCTCTCCCGGGTGTCCCGATATGTGTAGTAATTACATCTGTTCACTTATCAGTCACATCCGCGCTACTTCAAGTTACATTTCAAGAAAATACAGTGGCTCGATAGAGAGTATCGTTTCAATATCACTGTGATCCCACGTTTTCTTGCGGGAGACTGAGTGCGTTGCGAATCGGAAGAAAGTGTGAAAGCGCACCTTTTCGAAGTGGGACACATTCTGCATATCACGTGACGAAGTCCTTATTTGATAACATAATAAACAAACGCCGTTTCCTAGATTAGCAATGAAACAGTTGTAGCTAAGGTTACCTGCTACTTTGTTCGTATTCGGTATTGTATTAAGGGTTGATTCGAAATATAATGTTGTCATAACCTGCTCCCTGTAAGTCGTGGGCCCGCGCTCTATATAGCTCGACAACCTTTACCGTACGTTACATGCGTTGCTGCTAGCTAGCTAGCTAGCTTATGTTAGCACTCTAGCTAGCTTTACAGTCCTAAGTGAACAGGGGAATCGATTCATATTCACTTCCCGCGTATGCTTGGATGTTTTTAGGTGGTGGATGTCGTAACTGAAAAGGATGAAAGTGGAAAGAGGGTCCCCAAGTACCTGATTCACTTCAACGGTTGGAACAGAAGGTAATGTTGGCCTAACGATTCTTTACTTAGTAGTAGCGTTAGTTATCATACTTTATTAGCAATATAGCATAGTTAGCGACAGTTTGTAATTGCCTTTTGCATAGTGGTTCACCCAGGGTTGTCAGCAGTGCTGCATTGCAAAATGTGATGGTGTTCGTGTGTCCTTGTCCCATCTGCAGTATAGATAAATAACAATAAGAAACATGCTTTTGTGTTGTGATGCTAACTTTTGCTTAATGATTCAGTTGGGATCGCTGGGCTGCAGAGGATCATGTTCTCAGGGAAACTGACGAAACTAGGAAATTGCAACGTAAACTGGCTCGCAAAGCTGTGGCTCGCATGTAAGTACAATTCAATTTGGAATGCTTCAATCTGCCGATTTCTCTAGTCAGCTGCAGCTGCAATTTATATCTGTGAAACCAAAAAGACATGGTCGTGCAATTGTTTCTTATTTATAATAAATGTATTTTAATTCGAGGCTATGCACGTGTTTGGTGTCCTTTTGGTGGTCAGGAGGAGACAGAGATGGGGGAAGAGACGTCGTCGTCTACCTGGTGTTGACCCGGCTCTGAAGACGCTTCCTGAGGAGGACAAGGAAGAGAGTGATGATGCATGTAAGAAAACGTGACCTTCAAAGAGCCAAGACCCTGCCCTCCTATATTACCATAGGGAGATGTTTGCTCTAGTCTAGGGAGATGTATTGCTGCTAGAATGAAAGGGAAGTTATCCCTGATGTCCTTGAAGTTAATATTTAAGGCTGCTTTGGGCTTTGAACTCTGCAATTCAAAACAGGCACTGTTTATGAGTAAACTAGAGGCTGCTACGCTGTCTTCCCAACTCGTCAGTTCTCTGTGTTGGACAGGTTTGATTTCGTCTTCAGACAACAGTGACGAGGACGATTCCGAAGACCCTGCATCTTTGAAGAGCGAGGAGAGCGACTCCTCTGAAGATCTGGCAGCCATGGTAATGCTGAGAAAGGCTATTGTCTAAAATAACCTTTGTAATTAGCTTGTTGTCAAACTGTTGGTAAATCCCCTTTTAGTAAGTGGTTCATTATGTTTATGAAATACCACCGTCGATCTCTTTGTCTTGGCCCTGTCTGTGTACAGGAGGAGCAGGAGGCCCATACTAAGAGGGAGAGCGAGGACAAGACCATCAACATTGAGATTCCCGACATTCTGAAGAAGAAGCTGGAGGATGACTGCTACTACATCAATAAGAGGAAAAAAGTGAGGACGACGCAGAGGGAACCTTCATACATTATTTTTTTTTTTTTTAAACCTTCAACATATTTGAAAACAATATCTCCACATACTGCAAGCGTGCCATGATTCCTATTTCTAACAACTTAATATAAAGTTTTTTTTGTCAATTCAACATTCATATACATAAATTGCATACTTTCAGTTTCTAAATCCCCATTCTTGTAGATCCCTGACCTAATATCTTTCCTCACATGTAGTCTAAAATCCTATTTTTTGTTTGGATTACTTTTCCCTAGTTATGCTTATTTACACATATCTAATGCATGTCTTTACTTATGGTTACCTCTCCTAGCTGGTGCGCCTCCCTTGCCCGATGAACATTGTGACCATCCTGGAGTCCTACGTGAAACACTTTGCCATCAACGCGGCCTTCTCGGCCAACGAGCGCTACCGCCACCACCACGCCTCGGCCCAGGCCAGCCTCAGCCCCCACTACGTGCCCCCGGAGAAGAAGTGAGTCCCCCCTAAGACCCGGACGGTAGGCTCCCCTCCCCTGTTGTTAACCCCTGCGCTAAACCTCAATTCCCTCCCGTGGTCTTTAGTGAGGAGCTGTGCAAGGAGATGGTGGACGGCCTGCGCATCACCTTTGACTTCACACTGCCCGTCATCCTGCTCTACCCCAGCGAGCACGCACAGTTCAAGAAGGTCAGCTCCTCCAAGCTGCTGCTCCCCGTCCGCGACGCCACCGCCAGCTCCAGCAAGTAAGTCACGGTCGTTGGGCTGTTGAATGTTTCTAGTGTTTTCCTTTGTGGAAATGGTCTGCCCCAATTTTTACCTACTTTATTTACTGCAGTAAAGGGGTATTTTTTTACCAGTTGTACATGTTATTTATCTGTTGGTGCTAGAAAATAAAAACGACGCTTCCACCAGTTTCTGTACCGTAGCATTAAGACACGATTCATTGTAAACCTCCACCTCCAGGACCCTGCGTGAGCGCACCCCCAGCCCGCCGGGTCACAACCCCCCCACCCCCCAGTCCACAGACAGCCAACCTGCCCTGAGCGAGGCTTCCGTCGCCACCACCACCACGCCCAAACGCCGGCGCTGCCCTGACACGGACGGCGCCCCCCAGTCCCTGCGGCGCTCCACACGTCACACCTCTGGGGGTGAGAGGCTGTCGGAGGGCGGGGCGGCGGGAAGCGGAGGGGGCAGTGCCACCGCGTCCCCCCAGCCCAAGCGGCGTCAGATGGACACGCCCGCCCAGCTCCCCAAGTTCTTTCTCAATCTGGAGAAAAGTAAGCTGTTGTCGAAAGGGAGGGGAGGCAGGTATTTTTGGATCAAGCGTTTTGAATCAATGATATCAACACATACATTGACGGAAACTTTTATATGCGTGGAATCAGATATAGTGTGTCGTCTTTTGTTTTTGTAGTTACAATGACTAGCCGCCAGATGGCACTAATGTCCATGTAGTCGTTGCAGCATGAAGTAAAGGCTTGCCATTAAGATATTTTCTCTGATGGCATTTGAAAGGATACAATGAAGTGTCTAGTTAGTATTCTGTCAGTAGAGATAAAGCTGACCTCTTCTAGTCTGCTCCTGACGGGGAACATTTACATGTTACATGTTCCATGAACATGGAAACACATCCACTCCACTCAATGGCTTTGTGCATCGCCTCATCGTTTAAACTCTCCTCTCCTCCTTCTGCCCGACCCAGAAACCCCTGTCCACAGCGGCTCGTCCTCGCCGCTGCCCCTGACGCCCAGCAAGGACGGCGGCGGGCCGTTCTCCGGTCTAGAGAGCCGCCGGAACAACGAGTTCCACGAGGTGAGCCCCGACTCTACACAATGGCCCATCCTCATGTCCCAACCAGTTGGTGAATACGAGAGACTCTTAAAGCTATAGGGACCAGTCACAGAGAGAGACGCCAATGTCGAATCTGTCCAAACAAGAAGGTTGGTGTTCGCAATAGCCGTATGCGTAACGGGAACGTTATGGTTTCTCAGTGTGCTAACGCATCCTTAAAAAGTGTGTTTCATCTCCCCCACGCTCATTTCCTGTCTCCTCTGTCGCCCCTGGGACCAATCAGGTGCTGAGCTGGAAGCTGACGCCGGACAACTACCCGCAGAGCGACCAGCCGCCGCCTCCCTCCTACCTGTACGGCTCCCAGCACCTGCTGCGCCTCTTCGTCAAGCTGCCCGAGATCCTGGGCAAGATGCACATCCCCGAGAAGAACCTGCAGGCCCTGGTCAAGCACCTGGAGCTGTTCCTCAGGTGAAAAACACTAGAGAGGGACGAGAACTAGCCTCCAATTCAGACCCCTCAAGATTGCATATCACTTCATGTTTACTTATTCAGTATAGCTGTGGGTCAAATTCTGCAATGCATAGGTGTAGACCTATAGTCTCAAATTAGGATCAAAACATAGATGACCTATTAGTGTACTAACTTTGGAACGATTTGCCGTAGAAATTCATGGGAACCGTGTCAGTCAGGGGACGTGTTTCGAGAAAAAGCCCCTCTGCTTCTCTCGCTCAGCCCTGAGTGTGGCTACTCTCCCTCGGCCTGAAATAGACGACCCACGCCGGCCCCATTCACCTTGGGAGCCTTACCTAGCCATCTGGCCCGTTCACAGTCCACAGCACACCGGCGCTGGCGTAAGCCTAGCGTCGCTCCAGCGCGTTGCTCCAGCGCGTCGCGCAGCGCTTCGCCTCGGGCCAGCAATAGGTTAGCTCTCCGCGGAGAGGAGGTTTCCGGAGTGGGGTGCAGAGCGGGGGGGGGGGGGGGGGGGTTGGAGCTTCCGGTGCAGTCAGTTGACTGCTATCGTTCCCCTGACACACACACACACACACAGTTGGCTAACAAGGCCATCGTCATTAGGTGAGAGCCCCGAAAGAGGCACAGCTGTGGACAGCAGAAATAAGCTTTAATTTGAGTGCCTGCTTGACAAGAAAGGGAACGTGTCCGGTTGGACTGAGAAAGCAAAGCAAATGGGTCCAACCGGCAGCCTACTTTTCCCATACACGCTTTGTTGTGAGGATAAACCGATCAGCTGACCGATGGAGGTGTTGTTTGTTCCGGGAGAGGGGAGGGAGAGAGAGGCGTGCGACGGAGGGGGGCTGGGATTTGGAGCGCGCGTGAGAAAGAAAGGGAGAGTGAACGAGGGGAGCGAGATGGAAGGAGAGCACGACCATGGAGATGAGGGGGCGGTACACAAGCCTCTGCCTCTAATCTTTAAATCCTGCCCAGCGATCTTCAGCTGGCCCCAAACCCAGGGGATTTACCGCTCTCTCTTCTCTAATCAAAGTTCTGCACCGCTCCGCTCCGGCCACCGCGGGGAGCTGTTGAGCGGCTCTGACCGTCTCTTCTGGTCAGGCGACTGATGCCGTGGCTATTTCTGCCTGCCTGTTCTCTGATATGTGAAGGTGGGGAGAGGAGGTTAAAGAAGGGGGGTCGACTAGATGCTTTCTCCCTCTATCACCTGTCCTGCCTGATCGGATCAGAGTGGTCAGGGCAAATTGTGCCGATCAGGCAAAAATGGTGTGTGTGTGTGTGTGTGTGTGTGTGTGTGTGTGTGTGTGTGTGGAGAATCGAATTGCATGCTGGGAGTGGACACACTGATCTCTTCCTCTTGGTCTCTGCAAGAATGATTGGGATTATGTGTGTGTGTGATTATGTATGTGTGTCTGTCAACTATGGGAAAAGGTGGGAGTGCTGTGTTATAGACAGCAGCCGGTCTGTTCACTCTGCCCCTGGTCGTAAACAGATGCAGAGAGATCAGAGATCAGTGCCCCTGGCTGCCCTCCTTCCCCCTCTCCGGTTAAGAGACCCTCTCCGTCTATGTCCACAGTACCAACACCTCCCCAGGCAGACCTGTGGCGAGGCATTGTGCCGCGCCCGGGCCGGGACGCTCTCCAAGCGCTCTTAATTTCTCCCCCTGATGAGGATAATTTGTTTGCGGTGCGATTAGGGAAGCCGGTGGATCTAAGATGAGATGGCAAGATTTAGGGGATTTGGCAGAGCAGCGGTTACTAAGAACATTCTGGATTATTTCCCCCTGATTAGAGGCAGAGATTTTCCCTCGCTCCGGCACCCTCTCTCACTCTTGTTCTCTCTCTCTCTCTTTTTCTCTCTGTCGTTTCTCATCCTATCACTCGCTCATTGCCCCTTTTCCTTTCTGTCAGTAATGGGTTATTTAAGGAGAGACGAGGGGCTTGAGCTGGAACCGTCTGACTGAAGGGGGAGCTAAGTCTGTGGTAGCCCAGGGCTGTTAGTGGGGAGGAACCAACAGTGTCCTCCAGGAAACGGGCTTGTCCTCCACAGACAACGTCTTTTGATAAAGCTATTTGATTTATTTTCTTCTCCGCCGACGGTTCCCAACTCACATCCGTTAACAGACCAATATTAAGCCCCACGGTTACACGAGTCAATTTGTCTTTCCTCCGGTCTCCCTCCTCTTTGGCTATATCTCTTTGTCCATCTTCTCAGGTTCTTGTCGGAGTTTCACGAGGACTTCTTCCCGGAGTCAGCGTACGTGTCCGCCTCAGAGGCCCACTACAGCATGAAGCACCCCCGGGCCGTTTACTGAAGAGGGCCCCCACCGATGGGCTTTTCCCCGGGCCGGGCCCAAACCAACCCCCCCAGTCCTCATCCATCCCCAGACTAATTGCCTGTTCTGACCGCTTGCTCCACGAGCTGCTTTGCAAAACCACTCCTTCTTTATTGACTTCTACCCTGCTTTCCCTCTCTCTTTGACTGTTGGGCTACTCACCCTGTTGGTGGCCTCCCTGTATAGCAGCTGGTGTGCTCTCCCTTGGCTAGGCCTAGCTTGTCCTAGCCTGGCCTGGCCTGCTGAAGGCAGATGAGGTCTCCTTGCTCTCCCCCTTTTTTTAAATCCTGCTCTCTAAACTTTGGTCTTAAACCCCTGGATGTGGCGCAGTAACAGACGGAAAGGCCGCGTCTTTATCTCGGAGCGGGGGATTGCTTCGTCTGAACACGCTGTGACTAGTTCAAACTAGCTGTGACCCAGCAGCCGGTCCAGCCTTCCACTTCGCCCAGCGAGGGTTGGAGACTTTGGGAAGGACTGCGGGACACCTGCCGTGCCTGGAACTCAAGTATGGAGAGAATGGCTCCTCCCTGTGAACTTGCACACGCTGTTTGGTTTCTGTTTGTTTGTTGTTGCTAGTAAGGATTTGTATGTTTCCCAGAGCTGGAATTAGATTTCTCTGTAAAATACAGCGACTATTCATTGCTATTGGAGATCCATCCATTTGTTTTTCATCGTTGTCTGGACTGTTAATGTTATAATCCTAGTTTACCAACATTTCCAAATCCGACAATGTGTCTTGTCCAATTTCTATTGCATTGAATATCAACGTTTCAAACTGCGCTCTTTGTTCATATGCTTGAGGGGAATGTTAAATTTGTTTATTTTTTATACCCGTTCAAGGTTTTAGGCATGTAGATCTATTCAATGGGTTAACACATTTTCTTGTGGCCTTTATGGGGGAAAAAATCGTAATTTATTCACGAAAATGGTATTGAACTCAAGGGGAACGTTCCATTTTAGACATGTCATTTGATTTGAGAGACATTCTTGGTTCACAGCTAAAATAAAAGCCTACGTATTGTACTTTCTTTTTTGTTTGTTTGTTTTTGTAAGTAATTGCATGTCACCAGCAAGTGCATGGATAACCATGAGCCCATGCTGATAAGGACAAGAACATACATTTATTTTATTCTCTTGGAATTCAATGTGTTTTGTGTCCCTTCAAAGTGCACAATCCAGTTCTGTGTTTGAAAGGTGTTTGTTTTATCTTCATATTAAACCAGAGCATGTCGAGGTAGATTGCAAGCACAGTGTGTTAGGAGCATATTATCACTAAATGATAATAAAAAAAAAAGGAAACCAATGAGTCTAATATCAAAATTGCGATATGATTGACTTACAAAAACAAAATAAAAAGGATTCATTCCAGTCCTCTTCAAAGGTATTCTGAAACCGGTGTGCTTTGTCATATTGCTGACCCATTCGAGTAATTGAATTCTGAAAAGAAAAGTTGCTGGGACGATTTTAGAAAGAACAATTGAATATGAAGTTTGCATTCACACCAACTTTGATCCTATATATAAATAATGTGAAGGTGCTGTATCAGATCATACAGGTGATATAACTCACTGAGTTAAGTGTGATCTTACAAGTACGGTATTGAAATACAAATTAGTCACTTCATTTATGTTTGTTAACTTGTTTTTATGAACAATAATGCATAGCGTAAGGTAACACTGTCAATTGTACAAAATATGCACAATTACTAAAAAGCCAATGAAATGTAAAGGGTGAAAGATGTTAAGTTCTGCAGCTCTCACTATGCTACCTCATCTTGGTTTAGCAGTGTACAAATTGCCTGGCAGTATCGTTACCGAGTAGTACCCCATCAACCAGCACTAGGCACTCTGCTGCTGCTCCCTGGAGAACCATGGTTACTTCTGTCGAGACGCTGGATTAATCGGTATCACAGACCAGGTGTTAAGTGCCCTGTACAGGTGAATTTGTAGGCATTGGTATCAACAGTTATCTGTGATTTGTGACTTTTTCAGGAGCTTGGTTGTTTTGATAGGTTTTCAAATAATTTTCCGGTTTGAGTATCTGGTTTAAAAAAAAAAAACAGACGAAGGATGATATCACTGGTTACGGGTTCAAGGACAATCAGTTCTAATGCGGAGGTTACGCCATCCACATATAACACAGTCAAACCACAAATAATCTATTGCTTGATTTTTTTTGAAAGATTGTCTGTTTTGAAGCCATGAACCAGTGATATCCTGAGTCTGTGGCATACGCAGTTTGTGGGAATAGTGTTGTTGGTTGTGGCCTTACCCTTCCCCCGGCTGCTTTTCCATGCAGAGCTATGCTCTCACCCAGCTTCCAGGCCCTAGGGAAGTTAGCTGTTGGCATCCCTTCCATTACCTACAGACCCTAATGGGTTTTAGCGGTGAGCTCTAATGCTATTTGGCTAATGCTACCATAATGAGCCACTTAGCTCTGGAACTTGAGACTGGCTCTCAGGTCCGGCACGATCGTATCGCCCGCCGAGCCGCTAACCTCAAGTGGGCGCCATCGATCGATCCCACCTCCTCGCTATCCACTTACCACTGATTCAATTGGCAGGAAGATGTGATGCCATGGTAGGAGTGTGTGGAGTCGACGGCAACGTTGTGCTTTAGTTTATCGCACCATTTTCTGTCTCCCACCGCCAGTTCACTCGTAGCCTCTTCCATCCTACACTCCATAGTCTCAGAACTTATCATGGAGGGAGATGGAGCTAAGGCCGATGTTGACGCTTGTACTTCTCCTTACGCAATGGTGAAGCCGTGGGTTAAAGCAGATCTCGGGTCAGCCACCTCTGCCCAACCCCTTACCACTTCAACAGCGGATGACGACTCACAACTGACTGGGGACCAGCAGCCAGACGCCTCCGATCCCTATGCCTACGTTGACCTGTTTGGTTTGGATGTGCGATGGCACGAGACATCTTTTGCAGAGCAGCAAGGGTGAGTATAGGATGGACGGAATGAGGATATTAGTGTGGCTGAACGAGTGCGTTAACAGCTTCTCCTTGTCAATATTTTCCACCTGAGACAGGAATAAAACAGTGGTAATATGTTGCACAGTACTTAAAAATGTATCGCTTGGCTAGTGATAAAATCGGTTGGGCCATCCCGTTTAAAGTTTTTTTTTGTGATTGGCCACCGGGTAATGATTCCTAAGAGCCCAGCCAGGCTTGCTTTCGAATGTATCGTGATCTATCGTCAAAGTGCCTTTGGACCAACCAGTGCTGCCTCCGCTGCAGCAGCAGCAGCAGCCGGGCTCGCTGCCAGGAGTGTCGGGTCCAAATCCCAATGGAGTTGAAACGCTGCAATGGACAACCCGACCAGTGCTCTTACTGCATGATCCGCATGTTGTGTCTGTATGTGTGTGCAGACTGCATCTGTTTTGTAATTTGCTTTCTAGTCCTGTGACAGCCTCTAGTCCCAGGGGGTCTGTATGGTTTTGGCTGGTGGCGGGGCGGGAACAGCAGCCTCGGTATCAATTGAAAGAGTAGGGTTAAAAGTTGCTAAGCCTCTTGATACTGTAGCCAGCGACCCTCGATAAGCCCCTTCTTCCCCTCACACAAGTGGGGCATCTTCCTTGAAGCTGTGACTTGATGGTCTAAATGAGTTGCTGCCCTGGAACAACGCTGGATCGCAGAGATAACAATCCAATGTTGTTGTTCGGTGTCTCAAGTAATGTGGGCCTTCAGGCGTCTGCAACGCCTTTCAAGTGGAAAAAGACATTAACTGTGCATTTGGTCGATGGGAGTAAAGCCCAGGGTTGTGTTAATCCGCAGTCATTACTGATATATGTTTACCAGTATTTGTTAATTAGATAAGAGTGTCAATTACTTCATTATCTACCTGCAATACATGTGGCTGGACAGCCGTGAAATGTTTTTTCCGTTTTAGTGATTGCATGTTTACTCATAATTAGCTCTGTTTGGCAGTACAGATGACAAACAAAGGCGGATTCTTACCAAAATAAAGATGAATCATATGTTACAGTGCTGGAAAGGGGCGCAGTACTTAAAAATAGGCCAACAACTACCTTACATTTGAAAGCGAATTATGCCTGTTCCAAACCGTGTAAACTCTCCAGTAGGGGGCCAGACAAAGGGCACTGGTAAAGTCTGGTAAATTCAGACAGCGTAAATGGAGTGCCCGTCAGGGCCTCGCACATCCTCCCTGACTGTCCCCCCGAGGGAGCGCTTGATCGAATGTGCAGTTGGCCATTATCTTGACCGGTGTGTGGGAAGGCAAGGAACGGACGTCAATCAATACCTGCACTGGAATAATACAAAGCCGCAGGGCGGAATGCGGAATTGGCTAATTCACACTCCGCTTATTTTCTCTGCTTTCTCCTCCAAATACTGTTCATCCTTTTCATCATGCTGTCCGCGGCGTCCGTGGCCATCGTTCCAATAAGGAAGGACGGGAGAAAACAAATGCAGAGGAGAGTTGAAAAACCCATTAATCACCACTCTGCATTCCCCAGGTCAATGCAGGTCCCCCAGGAGGTCACGGTGGTTAGGCAACAACCCAATTGAGTGTTTTAGAATTGTAGGTTTCTGCAAGGTTGGTACATCTGTGGTTACCTATCAATATTATTATCCATATCATTCTAAATCATGAACTATTGAAACGGCATACTTTTTTTTGCGATGTCTTCTTATTCCCGAAGGGAGTCGAATGTGACGCTGATCAACACACACACACACACGCGCGCCAAGGTGAGGGCAAAAGGAGTGCCTGTGTGTGTACTGACGCTCCATAAAGTAGGGTCCATCAATTATCTCCCCAGTTACCGTTAGTGAAATTGAGACGTGTGTGGACTAACTGTGATAGATGTTGTAGCGCACCGGCATGCTAAGCTGTTCAATAAGCTGAAGGACTTTAGAACGGGTGCCTGCTCACCCAGCATCCTTGGCCGGCCATCCCCGTCCTCTTCACCTCTCCCACTCTCTCAGGCCATTAATGCCACTGATTCATTCACATGCACACTCCTTAAGCGCATTGGTGGAGTCTGCCAGAGTGCTGCTTGTCGAATCTCTGCCACCCACTGAGCATTTGTGTGTGTGTGTCATTTCCCGCCTGCTTCTGTCTCTCCCCAAGCGCTCTCCTCCTCTCGATTTCTTTTTGTATCTACGTCACGCTTATCTGTCACTGCCAAACGATGTCCCAACATCGCGCACACACACTCCCACGTCCATTCTAATCAGCATTCCTATTTCATGACCGGTAGAACTGCACACCACTTTTTCAAAACTGCGTCTCGAGATCTCGCCCCCCGAGTGGCAGGAAACTGTTAAATGTTCTCGCTGCGGCGTGTGTCCGGAGAGGGCAGGGTGGGTAGACCCCGGCATGGTGCTGATTGCTCCATCTGGAGCGGGTGGAGCGGCCGCCGGCCGGGACCAGCCAGGTGTGTTGGCTGGATCGCCTTAACCCCCCACCCCACCCCACCCCACCACCCTCTCTCGACACTCCTCTTCTCACATTGTAAATCGAGCCGCGCACCTTCTCTCCACCTCCACTGTTTCGGTCTGTTGGTATTTTCTTTTTGATTCTTTTCTCGACTTTATGCTCCTCTCTCTCTGAGTATCGTTGAGCAATTTGTTTTCCCTCTGACGTGGGCTTGGTGCTGCGTTACCTCTCCATGGCCAGGCTTCAGGATCGCGGCTGAGAGCTGGAGAGGAGAGGAATGCAGGGCGATACTCTGACTCATGAGGTAAGGGGACAGCATTCATCATCTCCTGATGGCGCTCGCTGTGTGTGTGTGTGTGTGTGTGGGGGGGGGGGGGGGGTTGAGCGTGTGTGTGTGTGTGTCTGTGTGTGTGTGTCTCTAGTTGGGCTACACATCTGGCCATTAGATTCTCCATGTTACATAACACAGCATTCAAGCGGGAAAAGTTAGGTAGCAACTTATTTAGGAACATATTACTAAATATATCCATATATCCATAATTCCTTGTGTGATTTGGAAACCTTTCACTGAAAAGTAATCATTGACATTATCTAGCCTTTGACTGACTTTGGAAGTTATTAATTGCTTGTATAAATTAAAATATGGATTGATGATTATGCAGGCCGTAACAAAATAGCCATGTTTGTAATGGCTGTTAGGAGATAAACTAATATGTATTTTATCAAATGTATTTTAAAGTGTAAATACAATCATATTTTATGATACAAACAAACACACTACCACACTCTTCTGCTAAGCAATGCTACACACTCCATCAAACATGGACGTATTGTCATGCGCTTTCACTCTTTCGGTGACTCTCGTCACTCACATACATGCCCGCAAATAACTTTGCCTCGCTGCCTTCCACACTACCATAGCACCTCTTGGAAAAAGCTGAGACACTGTCCCCAGTCGTCCAGCCCTTTGTGGGCCATGGATGTACCCAGCCCGTCTCACAGCAGAGTTCCCACTCTCTGCCACAGGTTCCGATCGTTGCCATACTGCTGAAGCCCGTGCCAGAAGTGCCAATTATGTCGAGGGGGTTCCTTGTTAGTTGGAAACAAGCCTCTCTCCCTACCCCTACTCCTCTCTCTCTCTCACACACACACACTCTGCTCACACTCAAACCTGACGGCGCACCAGATGACTGCGGATCTTGCGCTTGTTTTTATCGCTTCCTATTTCTTGGTGGACCCACAAAAAAGGCTTCTCTAGCCTTTTGAAAAGTCACTTGACATTACTTAATGTTATATTGACAGGGTGAACTGCAGAGTTTTATAGAGAACACTTTTTGACTATAAGCTGGGCCCCTAAATAAGTCATAGAATCCTCAAATCTGTCCGCGATCAGAGACAAAAACACTTTTCTTTACCCCTCCCAAAATATGTATTTGCTCAGTAGGTTAGTCCTTATCAATCAGAATTTTGAAGCAGACGGAGACGGAGCACCCTGGATATGAATGGACCTGTTTGTTGCGTAAGTCAGCGTAAGATGAGCTTGACCCGTACAAACCTGACTAAAAGCCGTAACAAAAGAATCACTGATCCCCCTAGTCTGTTCTTTCCTCAGAACAATCTGTCTCGTCGTAAGGCTCCCTCTTTACTTAGCTAGGTCCGTTCTGTCAAGGAAGTCGGCCATTTTGCAGTGAGGTGTACGTTTTTGTGCAGCTAATTTTAAGAACTCTTGATTGGTTCCCTTGATGTCCAGCCTTTTATTTTGAAGCCCCTTTTAGAAGCCAACGAGTCACTTGTCACTAACCTGACCAAGGAAGAATATGAATTAAGTGAAGTAGCTATAATCCCGTCATACCAGGAAGTATATGCTTCAGCCTTGCCTTTCATAACCATCAGCTTACTGACCACCAAGACACATCTGCGCGGCATCTGTCACCTTAAGACAAAGCTCCAGGAGACAGTAGAGGCAGGCAGCAGGCGCTGAGATCATCTCCAGTGTCGTGGTATCACATCAGATCATCTTCGGCAATTCAACCAGTACAGCCTCTCTGGGATGACGGAGTGGCTGGGGCCTAATTTTGAAGAAACGTAATTTAGCAACATTGATATTATCGTGATTATCAATTATCAATATACTTTTTTTCATACAGATGTTTTTACAAGTTATATTTTTGTTGAAAGCAGGTTTCGGTGCAGGACCACTCCTAACGCTGGCCAGAATTGTTAATCAACCCCGCCGATTATATAGGACAGCGCAGCGGAAGTCGTGCTGTGCTTTCCGAAGCCAAGCCGCATTACATAAAGTGGGCTCATGGCCGTAGTAAGTGGATGAAAATTGAATAGCTTTAACTTACGAGACTCTCTTTGTTTGTTTTTTCCTGGTAAACGAGCGGGCCGTTACGTAAGGCCTATGGCGAGGCCAGATGGAGACCACTGAAGTCCGGTGAGATTTGGCGGGGAGTCGATACCTTGTAGGGGCAGGGGGCCGCTGAACTGAGCTGAGCTGAGCTGGAGTGTATTCCATAGGAATTTGTTCTCACATTGAGTATCTCTAAAACAACTATACCAATGATAGAAGTTGTGAGACTTGCTTTCACAGGTAGTATGAGGAGCAACTAAAAGGGGCCCATTAGTGTCAATCACACATGTTTGAATACTCTGCCATTTGAAATGTAAAAGATGGAAGTTGCATTTCAGTCCAACTTGGGGCAAGGTCCTCTTTGGGGTTGGTTGGTGGCCAGTATCTCTTGGAAATGCAACCTAATCAACTCGGCTCCCCTTCTATTTATACAATACTGGCACTGGGACCCATGACAGATTAGGTGTGCCGTCTGTGACCATCTGCCCCAAGTGTACACTATGGAACCAGCAAGCCAAAAAGGATCCTCTTTCTCTGTCCCACAAACACAACCTACAGAGGAAGAAAAATCACGGTGGGCCATTAGCAGCCTGTTCAGGTATTAGTTAATAATAACTACGGAATCAATGATTATTGACTTTAAACGTTTAGTTCAAATCTGAATTGTAATCCATTCATTCTTGAGATGAGAGTGACACTTGACTTAATTCTTTTGCCACTGTATATTCTCCTATACGAGATAAGAAGATTTATCGCATTGTGCAGGCTGAGGGGGAGGGGCAGCATTATGGACACTGTGACCTTGACCGTATAACGCCACCCACCCCCATACCAGTTCCACACAGAGATTACAAACTGGAAATGCCCTTGCGCAAGGTATTAGCTGACAAAGTAGCTGTTAGTGATTGAAATGCGTTCTTTTGGTTAACACTCTCTTTGGCTTTAATACCGCTGCGCCTACCTGAATTAAGGTGAACTGCCACTTTAAAGGGTAGCATGCACCCCAGTCACAGTTGAACCCTCTCTGTGCTGTTGAGTGATAAGCATTACATACTTGGCACGCAGTAATTCATGTTTCCACACACACACTCACACTCAAAGTGCAGTTTGAGTGATGCTTTGACCACATTCCCCTGCAGGGCGAACGGTCCATTAAACATGAAACACGCACACAGTATTTTCTCTCCCGCTTTTCCATCCCTAAATCCCTAATTGAATGCTTTGTAATATCGTGTTGTACTTGAAATGTTGTCACTGAAATGTAATGGGGATTCTTTGAAGTTGAGAAGTGTGCCTGTAGTAATACTGAAGCCCATGCTAATGGAGAAAGCTGTGTGTGTGTGTGCGTGTGTGTGCGGGTGTGTGTGTGTGTGTGTGTGTGTGTGGTTGTGGTTGTGTGTGTGTGTGTGTGTGTGTGTGTGTGTGTGTGTGTGTGTGTGTGTGTGTGTGTGTGTGTGTGTGTGTGTGTGTGTGTGTGTGTTCGCACGCGTGTGTGTGTGCGTGCATGGGGAGCTCATTATGCCAACATAACAGGCTCCATGGCCCCCTGGCGCACTCAGGTTGAACAATGGCGTCTGACATCTGTCTGAGCCCGGTGACTATCACACGCACCGCAGCCAACGTGTCCCTCACTGGCAGCTCAGGCAGCTTAGGGCCTGGCACACAGATGTTCCTGCATTGATCCAGCGCTGCACTCCGTGTGTGTGTGTGTGTGTGTGTGTGTGTGTGTGTGTGTGTGTGTGTGTGTGTGTGTGTGTGTGTGTGTGTGTGTGTGTGTGTGTGTGTGTGTGTGTGTGTGTGTGTGTGTGTGTGCGTGCGTGTGTGCGCGCGCGCGCGCGTGCGCTCGCGCGTGTGTGCGCGCGTGTGTGAGAGCAAGAGGGAGGGAGTGAGTGTGTAACTGTGAGGGAGAGCTAGAGAAAGGGGAGTTGAGAGAGAAAGTCAATTACATTCCATTACTTGCCATCACAGACTTACATGCATTCCCGTTCTGCCACTGTCCAACTCTCTTTTTCTCTGTCTCTCTCACTTTCTGCCACTGTCCAACTCTCTTTTTCTCCATCTTTCTCGCTCCCACTCGCACCCTGTCTCTCTAACTGCTAGCCTGGAATGTGGTGATGATGTTTTGCTAGTCTGGGTGGGGGATGGGATCGTGCTGTGTCCCCAGTGCCACTGGCCCCTAACTCACACAGCATGTTGTGTGTGTGGGTATGCGTGTATGTTTGTGCATGTGAGCAAGAGAGACCCAGCGATTGCCTATCGATGTAGTGTCTGTGTGCCCGTGCATGTAAGTATATGTGTGTGAGAGAGCCATAGTGTCTGTCAGGGTGTGTGTGTGTGTGTGTGTGCGTTGGTGGTTTATCCCGGCTAGCCCAGATGCCCCGGCTAAATCCATCGCCAGCGGTGCTGCACAGCGAGTGCTAAGCTGGAACATTTGGCACTGAGCACGGGGAGCCAAGCCGGGAGGGGAGGCGTGTTCTCTCTCTCTCTCTCTCTCTCTCTCTCTCTCTCTCTCTCTCTCTCTCTCTCTCTCTCTCTCTCTCTCTCTCTCTCTCTCTCTCTCTCTCTCTCTCTCTCTCTCTCTCTCTCTCTCTCTCTTCCACACACACATCACACACGCGTGCAGGTCTGAGTTTGGGATTGCAGAGGCAGGGGGGAAAGTGGATTGACAGTGGGGCGAAACTCAGGGAGCGCCACCGGAGCTCTTTGGCCCACACTCGGAGCCTGTCGGCGGGCTGGAGTGCCCGTTCCGTCCGCCCCCCCGCAGGGATGGAACCGTGCGACGATGACGAGCTGGGGGTCTTCACTGTCATCCAGTAAGTAACTCTCTCTCTCTCTCTGTCTCTTTCTCTCCCTGTGTCGCCTGGCTCATCTGGGACACAGCAGGATGCGGCTCCATGCAGCACGCATTTTGACAGAGGCCAAGGGGGAAAGAAGGGCTAACTTTGTGGGCGTAATGGGGGCTCTGCATTTGAAGCGGTGTTGTGTGTTTGGAAATGCCAGCCCGATGCTATCGGATTTTTTTCTGCCTGGCGCCAGAGTCGTCTGATACGGGCTTTGTTGAGCTTTAAGACAGATTATTTAACGGTTCTGCAGGCTCAAGGAGATAAGTCTTAACGTACCACACAAAACCAATACAAGCCTCCAAAGGGAATGGAACGTGTGGAACGTATTTTGAAGCTTTTAACGTTTTGATTGTCTTTTGTGTATTATACAATTCGTCTCTACAAAAAGCAATATACGTACAATCCTTTATGTATACGTCAGCAGTTATGTAGCGGTATATGCGAGTCATTCCAAATGACTATGCATTCATTAAGGTCAGCTTGGAGAGCATTGTGAGTGCAGCGCATGCAAAGGCTTCATGGTTACATGCGGCAGCATATCAAAATGACCGCTGTCGTCATGGTGATTCTGTTGACCTGGTGTTACTGACGGGGAGCAGCCTCTCCTAACAGCTCCAGCCCGGGTGGCCTTACATGAGCCAGTGTGAGAGAGGCGTCTCATCTCAGGTTATCGGTTCAGGAGCTACTTATACCGATAGAGGGGGAAACCTATGGAGCAGATTGAACTGAATACTGAAAAGTAAAGAATGGAGCAGATTGAACGGAATACTGAAACAGTCAAACAGGGAATGGACTAAACTGAATTCTGAAAAGTAAAGTATGGAGCAGATTGAACGGAATACAGAAACAGTCAAACAGCGAATGGACTAAACTTAATTCTGAAAAGTAAAGTATGGAGTGGACTAAACTGAATACTTAGAGTAGTATCTGCATTCTTCTCCAGATGTAAGTTGTCCCGTGTTTAATAATATGGCTGTTGTTGTTAGCCACGGTGGCCCTGATAGGCCAACTCACTGCAACTCCAGAAAACATGCAAATAACCAAACACAAGCAAATTAAGAAAACACATACACCAACAGAAAATGCGTTGCAAATTCAGACATCAAAACACATTACAGAAACACACTGCAAATACAGACAGCACAACACATTAAAGAAACGCACTCCAAATACAGGCAACAAAACGGTTTGTTGTTAACATTGTAATCACACAATTCAGATCATATTGCAGATATCTGATGCTAACCAAGCATTGGCCATTTGGTTATTAAACTTTCTCACACATGTAAGATTAAAGACGTGTGTGATTGGCTATTACTGTTATGGCTAGCTAACATTGCATGTTTCACAAATACACTGTGTTCCAAATTATTATGCAAGTGAAGTATCAGTAGGATTACAGTTCACTTAGTGTTTAGTTCTTCAAAGAAAGTTTTTGCCAGTTTTTTTTGTCTTATATTTTTTAGATAACATCATATCAATCTAAGTTCTGTTAATTAGTTTGCAAGGTGATCTTAATTAAAGGGAAACCTACTTAAAGAGGTTGTTCCACATTATTAAGCAAGTCTCAGTTCTCATGCAATATGGGGAGGAAGAAAGATCTTTCAGGAGATGAAAAGCAGGAAATACTGCAATGTCTTGCAAAAGGCATGAAAACATCGCTATTTCGCGAAAACTGAAGAGAGGTTATCGAACTGCTAAAAGATTTGTGTGTGATTCAGAGCACATACGAATTCGGTCAAATAAAGACTTAATGAAAGTTTCTGGGAGGCAAATTAATAGTGTTAAAAGGGCAGCTATAAAAACGCCACTGTTAAGCAGCAAACAGGTATTTGAAGCTGCTGGTGTCTCTGGAGTCTCAAGAACCTCTCGATGCAGAATCCTCCAGAGGCTTGCAGCTGTGCGTAAAGCTGTATTTCGCCCACCCCTAACCAATGCTCACAAAGAGAAACTTTTGCAGTAGGCTCCGAAATACACTAATTCATTTTCAAACTGTTTTTCACTGATGAATACTGTACCACACTGGATGGTCCATATGAATGGAGTTCTGGATGGTTTGTGAATGGCCACCCTGTTCCAACAAGACTGCAACGTCAGCAAGGAGGTGGCAGAGTGATGTTTTGGGCTGGAATATTGGGAAGTGAAATGGTGGGTCCCTGAGGGTGTCAAAATGACTTATATGTGGAGTTCCTCACCGACCACTTCCTGCCATGGTATAAAAGAAAGAATCGTGCCTCCTGGAACAAAATTATTTTCATGCAGGACAACGCACCATCCCATGCTGCAAAAAAACACCATTGACTCCTTGGTTGCTATGGACCTAAAGGGAGAAAAAATCATGGTGTGGCCACCATCATCCCCTGATCTCGACCCTATTGATCACCTGTGGAGCATCCTTAAAAGGAAAATCTATGAGGGTGGGCGGCAGTATTCCTCAAAACAATAGCTCTAGGAGGCAGTACTGGCACCCTCAAATGAAATACAAGCAGAAACTGTACATGGACTTACAAGTTCAATGGATGAGCGAGTTGTTAAAGTGATCTCAAAGAAGGGCTCATATATTAATATGTAACTTGATCTATAAATATGTTTTTTTTTATTTATATTGCATTTATTTGTTGAAAAATGATCTGTTCATGCAACAATACAACAGATTTCTCTTTTAAAGTCGTTCATTTGAAACAATGTATTTTGAGTTCAATTCAAAATATAAAAAAAGCTATTGTCATCATTAGTAGTTTTGCTTGTAATAACATCTACATTCTAATATAATTGTTGTGGAAAAAAACATCCTTGATCGTATTGACTGTTTATGAAAAACACACAGAAACGTCACTTGCATAATAATTTGGAACACAGTGTAATTGTGTGTATTTCGTCAGGTTATTTTAATTGGCAGGCTAATGATAAGCAAAAGGCCAACGTTAGGTTGTCTGCAATAATATCTGCATTATGCAATCACAATGTTAAAATAAACCAAAAACACTTACATTTTAGCTCACATTTCCATTGTGTGGCCTGAAACTTCAATTCTGTTTTCTGCATTTGCAACACATTTCTGTAATGTGTGGTGTTTACTGTATTTGCAGCGCCTTCTGCAATGTGTTGTCTGAATTTGCAGTGTGTTTTCTAAAAGCTGCGCATGTGTTGTCAAATTGATCTCGATGTTTTCTTAATTTGCTTGAGTTTTGTCTATTTGCATGTGTTTTCTCTAATTGCAGTGCGTTGGCCTCTCAGGGCCACCGTAGTTAGCAGTGATGTTCAGACAGTTGCCCAGTGATTAAGCAGTTAGAAACGAGCTATGACACAACTGTAAGTTACTTGTTGGGTCGTGATTGAGCACTGATTGACCTGCGACAGGTCACTGAAGCACTGTATGCAATTCAATTGCTGAATAAGGAGCCGACATGGTCTATAATACTCTGGGGCTTCTTAGAATAACTATTACAGTCACTATAGAAGTGTTGGATGTCATTCCCTGTTTGGCACCCTGTGTTGGACTTAAAGCAATGGACACATGATATTTGATACAGTCTGACTGACCGTATGGTGCACATGGTGTTTACATAAGCTCCAGAAAGTTCAGAGCGGTAAGCATTCACAGTCATGTAATTACTGGGCACACTTGGGCGGTTACATCACAGACTCTGAGGGTTTTAGCTGGACGAGGGGCATGAGAGGGGTGGCTAGGTTGGGATGGGGGGTGATGGGGGGGGGGTGCGTTGTATTGCGGTGTGGCTATACGGTTCGGGTTGGGTTCAAAGGGACATCCTGAGCTTCCACCAAGTCAGCGATAGGAATAAGATTTCATGATTGTTTTTCTCACCAGCTTTTTTGTTTGTTTGTTTGTTTTGTTTACTGCAACCATTATAATCCATACTGGATAGACTTTGCCCTCAGCTTTTCGTATGTTTCCCGTCCAAGAACTTGGCTTCGGTCCGGAAGTCCAATCTGTAAGCGAGGACCTCTAGGACTATGTAGCATTAGGAATGCCACAGGGTAAGGTACGATGCGTGTCGTTTCATCCCACAGAGTCAGGAACGTTGAAAGGGCATTTAGCCACACCGGCTGTGGTGAAGGAATCTTGTAAGATTTGCGCAGGAAAAAAAATTGAAGGAATAGTAAATCTCTTTCTCAGAATTATGCAATAGGGAAGATCTTTGATTCTAAGATTCCCGAGGCTGGGAATACTGGTTGTCATCACTGGGGCTTTGCTATGGACGCGGGGCGTTGTTGTCGAGGATTACCGCCGGTGGGGCAAAGAGGTCATACTCTAGAAAACATGTGGCTCAGAAAATATGTTCAGCCCTGTGTCAAACCCTAACCCTTCCCCCACCACCATCTCACCCTCTGCATTAGAACCGTTTCCATTGACAGTTTGATAGGATATACAGAGAGAAACTCCACTCAAGGAAGCCCGCACCTACACAAAATAGCGACTGTTAGGGTTATCCCAAAACCTCCAGAGAACGAGCCTGGCCAGGAGCCAGCGGCCGTTGTCCCGTGATCCTTTCCTGGGTCTAGATTTGGAGCGGGCCCGGTGTGTTGTGGGATTGCCGGCGTGGCTTTGCCAGGAGCTGTTACGAGAGTGGGCCGCAGGCCAACGCGGTCAGGGCCGATGAGTTTACTGGCAGTGGCATGGGCAGCCTCTTCACCGGTTTCCAAAGATGGCCGGTGTCTCTGACCTGGAGCTCTCTCCCCGGCCCTCCTTGTCCGGGGCTCGGAGCAGCAAATTAAATATCTTTCACTATGTTCTTCCATACGTATATTATCATAAAGGACTACGTGGAGATTCTTTTTTTGAAATATTAAGCTTATTTTGTAGGTAATATACATAATCAGCAAAAGAATTACGTATTATCCCATAATAGTCGAGCGTTGAGAATCCTAGACAGAGATAAAAAAAAACTGGCTGAATGAAGAGTGAACCATAACACTGTTGGCCTCACAAATGCCCCTTCTATAACATCTCATGGCACATTAAGAGGATGTTTACAGCATCCCTATCAGGGATATGCTCGTAGGGTATGTGTTTTCCGAGTAGCCGGGTTGGCATGCTCGTGCTAAGTGGGGATTTACGGTGTAAATCTGTGACTGGGGTTCGTCGGTATTGGCCCGGCCTTGTAACCGGCAGACCAGCTAATATTCAAAGATGTACAGGCGCGGCCTGCGTTGACATGCTAACACCAGATAAGTGGACTCAAACTCTGTCGTTCCCGTGTGCAGCTCAGCTCGTGCGGCTTCATAGGACAGATGCTTTCACCAGCAACACACAGCCAGCCTCTCTGGACACGTTGGAACGTGCGTAGTTAGCTAAAGTATTTCGATTTCTTTATCAACAAATTCATTAAAAAAAAAATCCCCACTTTCTCTTTTAAAAACCTATTTGAGAAATGGATTCCTAAAGGCAGCAGCACTAAAACCAGCACTTCTCGTCAAATGTGAACATATCTAGTCCAGTATGGGATACCGTTTTTGAAGTCTGGGGTGAGAGGGGAGCGTCTCGGGTTAACTGGCTAGCAGGGATGGTTTTACCGACTTCTGGTAATGGTTTCTACGGCGTTAGGCCTTTACCAATAGGATTGCCATCTTAGGAAGGGATTGGAGCACTGGTTTTTGAACGTGGAAAAGTGTGCTGGGTGTTTTCGTTCGAGAGAGCCAGCCGTGCCTGTGGCTCTGAATGCAGAGTTGGTGTGTGCTCACAGAATTCGGATGTCTGACATTCAGAATATTGGTTGTGCGGTCAGGGAGCCTCCAGAGGTCCACACGCAGCACAGAGGCGGTCCTCTCAACATTCACCACATGTCTGTGTGCAGCACCATCGACTTATGAAGAATGGGTGAAAGGTTTCTCTGCATATGAATTTCAATGCCTTTGTTGCTGGCTTGCGTATATGTGTGCTCGCCTGCCTGTACATCTGTTAGCGCTGGCCTGCGTTGGTGATAATGGTGTGCGAGTGTGCTTGTCGCCATGTCCTTGCACGTGTGTGTGTGTCTGTCAGAATATGGAGGGTAGATGGCATGTACGCTCTTCGATTCTTGAGAAACTGTTTACATACAGGGTCCCGTAATGCGTGTATTAATTCTGCCCCTATTTGCCACTCCCACCTCGCTGTTGAGAACAATGTTTCCCATTGGCGTCGACCGGAAAGCTGCCCTGTGAATCATATGGCCTTGATGCATAACAGAAAGGAATGACGAATCACTGTGGCTCTGGGCCACTCCGCTATCTCCAAACAGAGGCTCCAGAACATTTGAAATGTCAATGTTTCAAACGGGCTAATCTCAAAAGATGAACACACAAGTCATGACAACATGTCCAATATTATTCAACGCCATGTTTCAATTGGAGTTAATTTAAGGATTTAGCTGTTTCCATATATGCAAAGCATTCACAACCGCATGGTCATTAAAGAGTTGAGAATGGGAGAGAAAAACTATAGGAAAGGTTGTTTTGTGGTAAACCAGGTATGGCAATACGCTTTGTTCAAGTTCTTTCGTTCAAATAAGATTTTATTTTTTTCACCACAGGATTGAATGAAGAGGCCTAATCAAATACTATATTTGCCCCTGTTGTTTTCCACGAGATTTAATTAACTGATACAGTGGTTTGTTCTGTAACTTGTTCTGCCGCAAGTTTTGATTGCCTCATGTTTGTGTCGACGTGTAAAACCATGTTATGCAAACACATTATGCATTTGCTTAGCTCATTAGTAACTTCGTGTTTATATCCAGTAATACTTTAAGATCCCGAAAGAACGTAAACGTATTGTATATTTCACATTGCTATGCTGTGTGAAAAAAAATATATAGGATATAGGTGTATTTTTTTCTATGTAGGGCCTGTGTAACCTCAAACAGTTGATACGTAGGCGTGAAAATCCCTCTTAATATGGGGCCAACATTGGTAATTGATTGGCTGGTTCATAAAAGGAGGGTTTAGAATCCCCAAGCTTCCCATCCCTATAGGCCATCTGTTGAGCATAAGGTTGTGGATTGGTTGGTTAATACAGTAAAAAGGAGGGTTTGGATGATCACAGAGGTGCCTAGAGATCCGTGAAATGTGTTAGCGTGCTTAACCTATAGCAAGGGGCAGGTATCAAACTGTGCAGCCAGACTTGATCCTAGTGTCCTAGAGCTCTCGACTTTATGCACATTAAACCCTGTCTTTTGCTGTGTCACAGTATAAGTATGGGGTGTTAGTGAAAGAAACCATGCCCCTGTTATAATGATGCTGTGGGCTGGCCCAAAGGTGGCCTGACAGAGGTCTCTCGCTCTCTCTCCTGTCCCCTCTTCCCTCCTCAAACCTTATCTCCCTTCCTCTATCGTTGCATCCCCACTGCCTGTCTTCCTTTCATCCAGCCCCCCCAGCCACCCCACAGCTCTCTCTCTCTCTCTCTCTCTCTCTCTCTCTCTCTCTCTCTCTCTCTCTCTCTCTCTCTCTCTCTCTCTCTCTCTCTCAGATGGCAGTGTTTGCTGCAGTTGTCTAGGGGATTATTGCCTGGCGATAAGGAGAGCGAAATTGCAGCTTGGATTATGTGAGACGAGGGCAGAGGGATGCAAATCTATGATCTCATTGTTGAGACAGGCCACCGAGAGCTGGGGAGCAAACAGAGGGGGTGGAGTCGTCGGTGTGAGTTGGCGAAGACATCCTGCCAAGTCTAATGTCAGGGCAGGAAAGGTGTGGGGAGGAGGTCTCGAGAATTGAAAGGGGGGGTTAGGGCACAGGCAAGGGGGGGAGTATGGTTGGATATTACTTAAAATAATGTGTTGAAATTGAACTTCTGGCTCCGTGTTCACTCATCAAGCAGCCATGTTAAATGTGGCGTAAACTTCGCTGTTTGTTTATGATGTGTGTTCAGTCGTGTGAAATCCATTGTGCCGTGGTGATAACGACTCCGTCCTAGCTTTGTTGCCAGATCAGGCTGTGTGGGGAAAGATAGGAAGTGGGTTTTTGGCAGATTCGATGGGGTGTGCCTTGTGATTGGGGAGACTACAGCGGATCACATCAGGCAACACAGCTGGCAAATGTCCCTCAAAAGTGGATAATGAAACAAAGGTGAAAACAAAAGCCTTGTTTGTTAGTAGAGGAATTAATTCAGTATGCACCAGTAAAACATTTGAAACCCGAATAATTGCGCTATATTGTCTGTAGAATGAGATGAATGTGATCCAATGTAATTGTCCCCAATATAGTATTACATATATAAATGAACCGACACTAAACATTATACAGCAGGCTTTTAAATGATTATGATTATGAGAAATACTAAAACCCAACCAAAACCCTTTTGTGTTTCTAATCAACGTCTTAGCTCCTTGATATTATATATATATATATATATATATATATATATATATATATATATATATATATATATATATATTGGTGTGTACAAATACATTGCCCTTTGAAGTGAGCTTTAAAGTGTCATAAATTTAGTAGGGTTGATAATATATATTAATAATCTAATTTGAATAGATTAGCATTGACTTGTTGGCCTAAGTCAGTATTACCGGCCAAGTGATGTCATCTTAATCTTAAAAATAATTGGCTTTTTATTTTTTACTATTAAACATTTTTTATGATCCATTCATTCATTTTACAAGAAGGGGTGGGATCAGTGTTTTTTTTGTCTTCATGATCCTGTTTACTGTTTCCGAAATATTGCAACGCAAGGTTAAACTTCACTTGGGCATCAACCCTGCAACCCTGCACAGCTAATGTAAATCTTAAGACAAGTTATATTAATGCTGACAGAACACATACATCTCCCCCTCAAAGGGCACTGGCTGTAGTTCACATATGGCTTATTCACAGGCAAATAGGCAATTTCACATGGTTGTGTGTGTGTGTGTGTGTGTGTGTGTGTGTGTGTGTGTGTGTGTGTGTGTGTGTGTGTGAGGGGACCATTATAGACCACAAGCTGGGAGCTGCATACAAAGAGCTTACATCAATTGTAATTGTAAACACACACACAGATGCACACACCAGTGAGTGACCTTGGCTATGTTGTTTTTTCTACCCACTGGATGGGGCCCCCAGTTGGTTGTTCCTTATCTCTTGGGAGCATGGAGAGCCAATCACAATACAATTATGGCCTCCTGCCATAGTAGAGATCAACAGACTTGCCCTGCATCTTTAACCAGACATCGTAAAGCTATTTCCTCTCACAGACCTAGGGTTCGCCTGGTTTCACTTGCACGATCCTGGAGAGAAATAAGAAGGTGTAGGGCAAACTCAAACCAAATCACCAGCATCGGGAAAATTAGGTGACAGAACATTTTCATTCTATGTATTCTTAAGCCGGCTAACACCACATGCTCACTTTACATAATCAAGAGTACGGATTCAAACTCTCCTGTTATTTTTAATGAATCATTTGGACAGGTAGATTTCTGCTTGGTATAAGGTTTCTTCTTCAGTCTTAAATGAAACATGTTCCGGGTCGCACATTCAACCTCATTCCTGGAACGGCTTCCATGGAAGCTGTTCATTTCTGTCTAAGCTGTGTTTTTTGTCTTACCCTAATATGACCCCTGTCTGAACACAGGTCCAAGCATTGATGATCTGAGAGTCTCGCTCCAAACAAGTCCCTGTGTGTGTTAAGGGTAAGATTACCAAATTGTGACAAGACAGAGAATGGGGGATAAGACGGCTTCAATGTGCTGGACGACAGGGCTTAGGACGTGAGGCGTTCTCCAGCGCCACACGGAAAAAAAACAACACTGGCCACAGATCCCTTAGGGAGGTCAGGGTTTCTCATCATAAGAGGCATTGGACTTGAAAAGGTTATATTTCCCCAGGATCAAAGTTGTCTCTGCTGCTGCCTGACTTAAAATTCTCTGCCTTTGGCTGGCCAGGCCAGGGTCATGTGGTCTCTCTAAGAACAAAGTGGCCATCTTGGGATTCAGTCTCTTTGTTTCAGAATAGCCCAAGGAATTCAGAGGTAAGGGCATCAAACTGCATAGGATTGCGCATGAAGATCATTACCGGTAGAGTTTCTTGTAGCACTCGCCCCAAGAGACTGTGGCCGTTTTGAGCTTGTGTTACCTGCAGAGTTTATGGTAGCACTTGCCCCAAGAGACTGTGGCTGTTTAGAGCTTGTGTTACCTGCAGAGTTTATTGTAGCACTCGCCCCCCAAGAGACTGGCTGTTTTGATCTCGTGTTAGTGTGCACACCTGCCCAGTATGTGTGTTTTTGGGTGTATCGATGTTCCACCGAAGAAGATTCCACATATGTATTATTCTAAATATTCACTCCACACAGCAGTAAGAGACATGCTAATGCAAGCATGAAGTGTGTGTACTCACTCACTCAAGTCTGAGGTTTGACAGCAGAAGGTAGTAAAGGAATGTTGCAGGGACACAAATACTATTGTTACAGTTGACATTTCTCCACGTTTGAACAACAGTGCACCGTAAGCCTTCTAAAATAGCATGTGCCGTCACTAAACAGAGCATGGCGCGTTCCAATTGCCCGTCATTGTGGTTTGAACGGTGTGGAATTGCGTCCCGGACTCAGTAGATATGTGGTTTTCCGGAGGATTGCATCCGTTTCGCCTGCGCCAACAATGTACGTTCACGTCTGCGGGCCCCGCGGAGCTTCTCGCAGAAGGAAGACCATGTTTTCAAGCACGGACCATCTGTAGAGGGGCAGACACACATAAACAAACACACACATACATGAAGCCCTCAGGGTTGTTCATTATGTCTCCTCACACATATCTTCTCAGACAGCCAGTGAGAGTGTGTGTGTGAGAGAGAGAGTGTGCGTGTGAGAGAGAGTGTGTGTGAGAGTGAGAGTGTGTGTGAGAGTGAGCGAGTGATCCTACATGATGTGTTCGTGTCTTTTGACATTGCAAACCCAACCCTTTTATGTCACTCCAGTATCCTAAGTATGACTGATCCCGCCTCCAATAGAACCAGCTGTCCCACCCCATCGCGTCTATGATGTGATGGAATAGGTGATCGATACGGTCTACTCAGGCTGAATATATGAACCTGCCGTGCCGTGGCTCACTTAGCCGCACAAACGGTCGGTGGAGACAGGGTCCTGCCCCCACCAGCAGCAGTGCTCCCTGGATTCTGCCGAGTCAGCTCCGCCTCGCTCCCCTCCTCTGCCTGTCACAGATATCCTTCTCTCCTTCTCTCTTTCTCTCTTTCTCCCTCTCCCTCTCCCTCTCTTTCTCACTCCCTCTCCTCCCTTCCTCCTCCTTATTTCTCTGTTGCTTACTCTTGTTTTCTCTCTCTTTCTCCTCCCTGGCCGGTGCAGCATCCGCACTTCCCCACCCCTCCCCACTATATTCCCTCTCTGTTTGAGTCCTGGTCACTCTTGCTATCTTTCTCTTTCGCTTGCTGTCTTCCTTTCTTTATATCTCCCTCTTAACCCCCCCCCCCCCCCCCCACACACACACACACACTCATGCCACCCTCCCTGAGGTGAGCGCTGGGGGGACGGAGGGCTCCGATCGGCAGAGGAGGCAGCGAGTCCCGGGAGCATCCCTCGTCTGTCACTCCTCCTACCCTCAGCCACACCCCCTCCACACTCCCCCTCCCCTCCTCCTCTCTCTTCCCACTCTCCCCACCACTCCCATCCCCTTCTCTCCCCCTCCCCTCTCCTCCTGCCTGGCTCAGAGCGTTCCTGCTTCTCTGAGCCGGCACATTCCCCCGCTCAGCTCTGCGCTATGGAGATGACACAGAGAGGGCTGGCTGCAACCCGCCTCAGCCAGGGCAGCCGAGGGGCAGTTCAGGCCGGATAGGACCAGGGGAAAGGGAGGGGGGCCCCCTGCTGACACACGCAGCCTCTGAAGGAACACAGCCTGCTGGGACAAGCAGACAGCCGGGTTCAGGGTCTATTTGCCCAAGGAATTCAACAGGGTTGACTACTATGAACTGCTGAGTTTGGGCTGAGCTGGGGTTGTGTTGTGGCTTCCTCTCGGACTATACGGTGACTTTGGATGTGGATTTAAACGCCCATGGGCAGCGGCTGAGTGTCACGCCGGAGCACTCAAGCTCGAGCACATGGACGTGTTTGGGTTCTCGAAAATGGCAAAGCTGTCAGGGTGAGTGTTTGTCTGTCTGTCTGTGTGTGTGTGTGTGTGTGTGTGTGTGTGTGTGTGTGTGTGTGTGTGTGTGTGCGTGTGCGTGTGTGTGTGTGCGTGTGATGTGTTTGCTTGTGCGGGAACGTGTCTTGGTGAATTCTGACTGCATAGAAACTTAGCCAATGATTAAGCCGTCTTGAAGTTGTTGAGGGTGGAGACTTTGTGACATTGGCAACTGTCACGTGTCTGATCCCATAAAGTTTGTGAACAGCCAATGGATATTCCTAACAGTGTAACATAAGCAGAAGCCTATTGATGCTGGACGTCTACGTAGGAAGACATTATGAACACAATTAACTGTAACTTAAATTAATCTGAATATGTTTTCTTAGTAATCTACAATATTGGAATCATTCATTCAGTTGTAATGTTTCGCAAAGGGTACACGTAAGTGTGTGTATAGAAATAGACATAGAGGGAGAAAATGAAAAGAGAGGGATGGAGAGAATGGAGAGAGAGGAGGAGGAGGCTTTGTAAGCAGTAATAATAGCCAGCTCAGTGCACAAGGAGTCCTGATCATTGGGAATGTACACTCCATTCACCCTGCTACCCTAGGGGCAATCCTGCTGGATGACACACATGCACACACAGAAATACACATACACATATGCACACGGTCACATAGAGTAACACACACACACACACACACACACATACTGAGATGATCCTTGACTAGTGTGGGGTGGCACCACTAAACCCGCAAAACATGACTGGAAACAAATCTCTTAAACCCCACCACACAAACACACACACACACACACACACACACAGATCCACAGACGTCAGAATCCTGTGTCTTAAGTACAGTGTGGCTCGAATCAGCACCTCAACTTTATACACGGCACTGCGGCTCAGCAGACCTCCTTCTAATGAAGGGGGTTTCTTTGGAGTGGGATTATTTGGAGCTTCTGGTGCGTACACTGGCTGGCACACTATTATGTTGGGCAAGAAGTTCTGGACATCAGAACTTCTGGACTCCTTTTTTTCGTATTTTTTTCAGACATGAACATTGTTGCCTGCAAGAAAATGATGAAAATGACAGTGCATTTTGCGGATATAAGCACAGCATGAGAAAACGTGTGAAGGACTTTGCATGGAACAAGAGCAAGGCATTGAAATCAAATCTAATAATCTAAAATCTTTATCTGATAAAATAAAAAACTAGATTCTTTTTCTGAATGGAGATACACTGTAGTTCAGGTATTCTATGAGCAGGTCTTTTATTTGGGCATTTAAGTTTTTTCCAGGCAGTGCATAAATGTTAGAACAGCCAAATCCAAAGTAAATTGAACCAGTCTCCACCTATTTTTATCAATCTTTTGCTTACTCCACAGTCTCTCTTCTCATCTCTCTCCCTTTTCCTTCCTCTCTGCAAACTGCCCCTCCTCTTTCTGCCTCTCTCTGTATCCCTCTCCTCTTCTGTCTCTCTCGTCCTTCTCTCTGCATCTCTCCCTTCTTCGCTCTGCCTCTCTCTCTTTGCGTCCATGCGACCCTTAAAGTTGCACGATTTTCTTGATTTGAGTTGCGTTAATCCTCTGGGGGGATTTGGCCAGTGATCACCGCGGCACACATGGCTTGCTGCTGCTTCATTCACTGGATGAAACTGGCACACATCTCTCTAGGTCTCTACTCTCTCTCTCCACAGAGATCAGCAGTATCAGGCCAGAGTGTGTTAGTCCGTTCTGGGATTTTTAATCAGTGCCTAAACTACACTGGTTGCCATTGTAGTTGATCTTGAATAAAAAAATAACACGCAAGAACTCAACAACATATCCCTGGCCCATATCCCTAATGCTCACGTGGGTTGGTTATTGGAAAGGTCTGAGCAGTGATATTAAAGTTTTCAGTGGGTCTGGAGAAAAATGCGGTTGGATGAGAGTTTGTACGCAGGACGTATTTGAGCCAAGCTTTTCATTTGATGGATATTCATCATTGGCAAGGGTCACAAGCTTTTTCCCTGACGCTTTGTGGAAAAGCAATTTGGGCATGTCAGTATCATAAAGTATGAACGATAAAAGTACAATAGAAAATGCATCACTTCCCCACTGTCCACAATACAGTTACCCTAACCTCAATCGATAACTGAAGTAGAGCTTCTTTTTTTACCTGTTTGTATTCAAGCTTCTGCGTCTCTGCAGGGAAAAGAAATTAGCTTGCAGGACCTGTGTGTGCTGCCTCTGCTGCTATGGTAATTACCAACAGAGGCATTCTCCGCCAGAGCTGGAGTTGATGTGCCAGAACAGGTAGCACCGTAAATGCAAGCACACACACACACACACACACACACACTCACACACACACACACACACACCCACACACACACACACACACACACACACATACACAAGAGCACTCTCTCAAACACTGTGTGTGTCCCAGGGCAAACCCTGTGCAAGTTTGAGCTACAACAAATGCACTAAGATCTGTTAATTATATACTAGAGCGGAATACATTCTGGGACATCCCAGCCATCAAATGATATCCATCCCATGCTTTTTTCAGTCCCTTAGTACAAAGTATATTAATGATAATATCACATTGTAAATCATTTATATTTCCATATTCATACTGAGCTCTTTGTGCCTCCATGAATTGAGACGGTGGCGGAGGTAGCGGCAGAGGTGGCGTCATGCACCCAATTTTTTGGGGTGGGGGCACCGTTTTGCTACTCCAATTTACTAGATGCCGCTTTAGTGTATATACATAATAACATGGATTTGATTTCGAACCATCGTCTCAAATAATTGAGGGGGCACCTGCCCCCTCGGTGTGAATGGACTCCACCACTCTGATGTAAGGTCATGTTAAAGATTGATCCCATTGACCTTTCAGCCCGGTCCAACTGCATTTTATGGGAAGATACATTTTATTGCTTAAGTTCCACCACAAACCCTTATAGCAAAGACATGACGATGACTTATTCATGAGCGCGGTGTTCTTTTTGAGTACGTCCAGAGTGGACACTTGAGTGCAGGAGATTTATAAATAAGGCTCTCTATCACACACACACACACGCACACTCCCACGCTCCTTTGGTTTCTTTCTCTCTGTCTCACACACACAAACACGAGCTCGACTTCTCTCTGTCACTCTCTGCGTGCCTCCATTTCTCGGTTCCGAGCTCAGGGAGCCACCTCCAAGAGCGCCTTTCATATTATGCCTCGATGCGGCAACCAGGTGTCCCACAACTCGCGTGGTCAAATGATATGAATGTGACGCGGATCCTTTGTTTTAACTGTCAGGTAAGCTAAGAGGCTGTTTTGGACATAGGCCTGTCCTAGAGGGACTCCTATCAAGCAGCCAGTTAGCCTAGCTTGCTGATCAAATGCAATTTGTTCTAATCCACTTGCACATATGTCACTTGTCATGTGCTCAGAGCCAAGGTGCCACAGGTCGGATATGTCAACACTCTTCATGATCCCCAGAGTCTGTGTGATTGAGTGAGGGTGAGAACACATTTGTCATTCTTTTTTTTGCGTAAGTAGGCACACAAATGTGTTTGTGTGTGTTATTGATGATGTATCAGTGTGTATTTACGTATGTATGTGTGTATCTTTACTCTCACAACCCTGCCATTCAATATCTGAGTTGCAGTCGCAAAATAACCCTGCACTATTCACCACTAATGATTACCTTCCCTTTATAATCGTATGGGGTGTGTACTATTTATTCAGGGTTGTTGGGGGGGGGGGGGGGTATTATTTTTAGCTCAGAGGATTTATGCCCCATTGTTTATCAAATGCAGATGTTCCAGTCAGCTGAGATTGAGTTTTTTTTACAGGCCGCGAACATGTGCCAGCGCACACAGAAGGCAGGAAGCACGAAAAGAAATGCGCTCTGCCCCGTTCCCCGGCACAAACACACGCACAAAGCAAGATAGCTAACTTGATGTGGCTTTCTACTGACTTGTGCTCCTGTTTTGTCAGAAGAAAAATGTCACTGTACCAGAAGGCCCAAATGAAAAGTGAATGTACTGTGAACACAACCTGCACGTGGCACATTGTTGATATGCTGATTTAAAACGGATAGAAGCAGAGCTGAAGTTGGCGGCCCTAGCTGTTGCTGTGGATCTTTAGTTGTTGTCTTTCATTTCATGGCTGTTGTGTCACCGCTTGTCCCGCCCCCTGAGTGGCTTAGTGTGCGTAATTGATTTGAGAGAGAGAGAGAGAGAGAGAGAGAGAGAGAGAGAGAGAGAGAGAGAGAGAGAGAGAGATAGAAGAGAGAGAGAGAGAGAGAGAGAGAGAGAGAGAGAGAGAGAGAGAGAGTGAGAGAGAGAGAGAGAGTGAGTGAGTGAGTGAGAGAGAGAGAGAGAGTGTACACGTGTATGCGTGCGTGCACGTGTTTGTGACAGAGACAAAGAGAGAGTAAATGAGAGAGAAAGAAAGAGCGAGGTAAAAGACACGAAAAGATATCAAAGAGTGTGGCAGGGTGGGAAAGGGTGAGCGACAGAGAGAGGAGATAGTCCAGGCCTGGTCCAGGTATTGACAGGATGAAGGCACCTCGTGGGTACGCTCCGAGGACAATGAGAGAACAATAATGTGACAGAACTAGCTGGATTAGATTATTCTCTGACAAATAGAGGGACCGAGATTATCGCTAATCCCTGGATTTGAAATATCCCTCTTGGATGACCGAGAGATGTTTGGTGTTACAATTCTTTCCTGCAGTAACCCGGGGACAACATCACATTGGTGTTTCTAGCCATGGCATTGTCCGTTAATGTTGAAATGCTGACTTGTTACTTTGCACCGCGGTCATGCTTGGACGCTGTTGCCAATCACAGCTGAGGCAAACACAGCAAGCCTTCCTGCATACAGACAGTCAAGTGTGCACCCAAGAAAGGTTGTTGGGGCTGTTGATCAATTGTTCCAGCCCAGTTGTTTTGCGCCCGTGCGCATATATATACACATATATATACACATATATCAACCTGAACTGTCCTGCTCTCCAAGCCAAAGGATTTTCCTTGCGGCCGCAAAGATCTGGTTGGCTGGCCACGCTGGCTGAGAGGCACCTGCTTGGCAAATGCTGTATCGCCTCCCCTCACATCAAAGCACACTTTGTGCGAGTAGGTGATGGATGTAACTGGATATAAACCTTCTCTCTCACGCAGACACACTTTGTCTCTGCTGCCCTTAACTGTATGGGCCTTTTCTCTTATCACAGATCAAGATGTTGGAGCATAATTTAGTGATGTATTTGCTTTGCCTTGTGTAATCGAGGTATAATCAGACACAAATTAACATCCTGTACATTAAAGAACCTTTCCTGTCAGAATGCCATTCGATTCCAATGTTGAATGTCGATCGTACAGGAAGATCCCTCCGTATTCAGGACCAAGCCCCTAGTAAGGGATGGGAGCCATGCAAATCTAAATGCGGGATTAGTCCACTTGTAAGTCATCCTATACCTCGTTCTAAAGTCGCAGGTGAGCTCACATGACCATTCCTGTCATGTTTAGTACAGGTCCTTCTGCCGATGTTGATGCCTGTGTTGTCTCGTCCATCTCAAACTTCGTCATCCCCGACGTCCCGAAGCCTCCAATGTCGGGTGTTCTATGACATCACGCCAGTCAAATCACACTGCGATCGCACGCACGCGCTAATGGGAAAGCGAGCTGGTGTGAAGCGCCAAAAGAGTGTCCTGGCGTTACCCATGGGGGGCAGCAGCGCCCACTGTGATTGATGGGCGGTGTGTGCGTTGCACACTGGCCTACCCTCGGCTTACATACATCATGAGTCACGCAGGCTGTCTCCGCCTAGCTACGGCCGAGATGTAATCAGCCTAAGAGCCCCGTCGCTTCGGAAGGAACAGGAGGAGGAGGAGACCATGACGGGGCGTGCCAATAGAGGCCTGGGTGGGCTTGTAATTGGTACTTTCGCATTGCAGGGCCGAGCTGGGCTGGACTGGGCCGCAGCGAACCAGTGTGCCCCTGCAAACACAGTATCTTGTCTTGGCAGGGGTCAGTCTGGTAGGGAGTAGGGTTGAGAGGAAGGGGAGAGGAGGGGTCTCATTTCGAACATCAGAGTGGTCTGAAAATGATGTTTCCCTTATGTTTACCTTTAATGGAAGTTTGTCTCTGCTCGGTAAGCCCAGGGTTTAAACTAACACTGTTTGAAGTGCCAATGAAGAACTTAGTAAAACAACTCCAAAACAAGTCCACAACTTCTGCTCGAGCTATAGAGAAACATATGTTTGATTTAAGATAAAAAAAAATAAAAGATTACTCAACCAAGCGTATTGGACCCTTATGAAGGGACTGTGGTTGGAGAGGATGAACGGGTACTGTCCATGGTGCTGAACAAGGTTTATGGCTCTTTTCTTAATGTATATGTTAGTCTTTATGCACCTCACCCTCTGTAGAAAACCTCTGACTAAACGCTCTGTAAAAGGACATAGCTTTGATTCCAGGCAAAATTTGCTGGGTGTTGTCCATGGTGCTGAAACGGGCTCAGCACCTCAGTCAAAGTAGACTAGATTTCATCAGCTCTCCTCTCTCACTGCCTCTCCCTAAGTGCACCGTATTGACTACATTCTCCCGCCTGACCGATAACACAGTTTCAAATGCTGAAATAGCTTATTGACCGCCTGCTAGCCACCGCATGCCACTCCAAGTTCTGCTGCCTTTTTATTTTGCGTGTGTTGACCGTTGATCTCTGGGTGCGCGGTATGGCACCGGACAAACGGTTCCGAGTGCGCCGCATCGGGACCGAATGGGGGCCAGGTTATGTAAGGTTTCCGAGCATATAAATAGGGAGCACTACCAGGGCATGTTTGAGAGATGTGCAGTGATGTTTCATTCATGAGCTCTTTAAGCGCATGGCGGGGTAGAGAGGAGGCCTACGCTAGTGGGATGGCGAATACTCTCAGGAGCTGTTCTCGGATCCGCAGGGGTTTGGTGCGGAACACAGACCGGCCCCTGTTAACAACCATAAGAGTTTGGGTGTGCCGGAGAAGTAAGCGAGGAGACAGTTTGGCTTTTGCAATGAATTGAAAAACACATAAGCTTGTCGTACGGGTTAATGCATGGGCACTTGGGCAGTACTGTAGTTTAAGGAGAGTCCTTTCGCGATCTCTTTATTGTGAAGAGGGGAAAGCCAAGAGTTCTGCAGTCAAAAGAGAAGCACAGCTCCTATGTCTGTCTATCACAACAACGTGAAGTGTCTCTCTAGTCTATATATTTTAAACACTGGCATACACAGTGTGTCTGAAAAATAACATAACATGCTCATTAACAATTACAGCAAATAGCCAGCTCCTTGCGCATGACTTGCCTGTTACGTTGACCGTTGCCCCAGGATATGAGAACCCAGCACACCCGCATCACATGATTAATGCAACGAGGGTGACCTTTATGTTTTTGAAAGGAATTAACAGTGGAGCATTAAAGCGGTAAACATCCAAGACAGCGTGTCCCCTCTATTGTCTCACAGTGGCTCTCTTTGAGATTTTCCATAGTGGTACATCTTTATTTTAGCACCACTTTGTAACTTACGACAAAAAGGGATTAGGCTTGTGCGCGTGTGTGTGTGTGTGTGTGTGTGTGTGTGTGTGTGTGTTTGTGTGCTTATGGAAACCCCCTTACTTGAGTGGGTAGCACAATTAGCCTAGTTCCTCACTGTGAAAAATAGAGAAGCTGAATGAAAACCAAAGCTGTGGGTTTTATTACAGTTATTAGCCGTTCGGCCATTGTGATAATGTAGGCTAAAGCCTCCAGGACCAGCTCTTAGTTATTGTGCAGAGTCAATGGGTCTCATGTGAGGTTGATGTTTTAGGCCAAGTGAAAGGGAAATGGTTCAAAGGCCCCCAAGGAACTGAGCTCTCCATCCTAGATGTTTTGGGATGACTCTGATTTTCCTGCTAGCTGGGACATGAGGGTTGTTAACTGGTTAGCCATAGGTTAGCCTGCTGTAGCTGCCATGGGCATTTTCAGCGATAGCACGTTTACACCAGTTAGGGGTTTTAGCTAAATAAAGAGGCCTGATAAATTGCTCCCTAATCAAAAGTTTATGGTTTAAGGAAACCGATGCAAAGTGTTAGTTAACAGTGTTCACATCCCTAGCTAGCGTGTTAGCCAGGGTCACAGGTTACAACCAATGATAAGATGTCAATAAACTTTCAAAAATAATCAGGTAAGCATTGATTTCAGAAAGCCAAGCCTAAAGTACGTGACATGTCACTTTGGGCTGATGTTTGTTTCCACCGTTACACCACGCTAATTAAATAAGCATTAAAAAAATCTATTGTACAAGTAGTGGCAGGCATTGAGCGTGTAGTCATGAACAATCCATTTAACATTGTTTCTCTCGAGGCCTGTTAAGTTCAGGCCAGCTTTGTCTTTTTGTTGTTGAGGACCCGGTTCCAGGGCTATGGCGTGCAGTGGAATCAAGCCACTGCCTCAATACAAGCACTTCATTGTATTAATAATATTTTATATTTTCTGTTATTAATTTTGGCATTACGTAGTCTCACATATGGTACTACTTGTCGTGGTGGATTGCACCCATTTTCAATATAAAAGATAAATGTTTTCCCTTTCTAGTAAAGAAGCCAGCTCTCAATTTCACAGATGTGATGGACTTGTATTTTATCATTACTGTGATAGTTTCAAGCATGATTTGATGTGGCAAATGAAAGTCTCTGCTGTTGACAGCTTTGCTTGAAGTATTGACTTTACAGAGGGAGCAGCTAGTTGATTTATATAGCTCAGTAGCTTTGGAAATGTCTGTTTCCTGCCTGGCAAAGCGTTTAGGATGAATAGGAAAGATTGATTTACTGAGGATGACTGGTAGGCTTTTATCGTTTATTCACTCACTCACACTTACATGGAGGTTTTTGAAAAGAAGGCAGAGTTAATCTGTTAAGTTTTTTTTAAGTGGATAGTGTTTAAAATCAATAATCTGACCTTTTCAGTAAAGTTACAAAAGGGGTTTTAGGCGGTTCTTTAAATGTGTCTTTCCTATGGATAAGGCTCAGTTTGTGAGATCATAATCATATTATACAAAGAAGAAATAATGATGTCTCTCATGCTGTGGAAGGAAGTCATTTTTCACACTAGCCTTGTCTGTTCTCTGTCTGCTAGCACGTTCCCTTACCAACCAAGAAGCACATTCAAAAGCAAATATTTAGCTTTATGGCACTAGAGTGGCAGCATTGTGAATGCCATTGGCTTGAGGGTTTGAATTCTGTATGTACAGTATAAACTTAAATGTGTCTATATACTAAAAGTGAATTCATGGAGCTACTTGAAGCTGAGCTGAGTCTCCATCGACAAAATGCCTCTTATTGCGTAACCTTAAATCTGTGACCGGATGAAAAAGAAAAGAAAAAAAAGACTCCCGCAGATTATGTCATGCTTTTTCCCAGACCTCTCTTTAACAGCTTACATTTTAGGGAATGGTTTTTGAGGAACCCCCCCAACTCCCAATCCAACCTCACCCCTCACCACACCACCGTGGAACATCCAACCTCTGGTGGCGTTGGGAAACTGACATTTTTCACACACCGCCTCCAGGAAAATCCTCTTACTCCGCACACACAGCGTGGATTTGTTTTCGCTCTGATGAGGCGGATTAGAAGATAAAGGAAGGCGAGGCTTTCGCTTCCCGAATCCGCCATGGCAGTTTAGTTACCATCGAAGCCCTCCGAGGCAATGAGACGCACGCTGAGGGAAGCCGTGTGGCCCCGTACTTTTGTACAGTCTCGGCTTGGCGAGCGCGAAGCACTCTCCGCACAATGGCAGTTTGGCTCGTGCCACTACCCTCATTGTCCGCGTCTATTGTAAAGTCTGTGTAGGCTTGTACTGGGTGTTGTAGCCATTATCATGCTTTATATTATTTCCAAGGCATTTGAAGAGGAGTAGTATACATACTGTACTGCAGTTTGCATTGTACTACCAAAGGCCTTCACACACTCTATACTCTAGGATACTAAGACAGTTTGCTGGCTAGCCCACCTGTCTGTGTGGTCTGTGCAGATGGACGAATAAGAAACACTATTATTACACATCTTAGGTATTAGCTTGTTTATTAAAGATATTCTGATCACACAAGTGGTAGTACGTAGCCATTTTTTGAAAAAGGAACAACAGATTCAGTTTACATCACGTGCTCATCGAGCCATAACGTCGGACAAATGGTCAATTCCCTGAGAAGCTGTGCCACAGTGTTGTTCCTTTTTGATTGAAGCTCCTCAACGAGGACACGTGTGGTGCTTTAGCACTGCAGCCCTGTGTCAGCCATTGAATGCTAACGGTAGACACAGTCTCCAAGTGGCCTCGTCTTGGCAGCCTGGCAGACGATGGTTTGAAAATGCAATGTCAACAGTCATGGCGAAGGTGTTACATTATACAGCCAAAACATTTTTGGAGCCCGTCCACATCGTAAAGCAAATTGCAACACTACAAGATTTGGTTTTAGACAGACAAAGATTTAGCACCGTCGGAAAAGGGTGCTTTTAATTGTTAAGGGAAAGTCTAGCAAGGCTAGGACTTGCAATTTCAGCAAAATACCTGAAGTCGAAATCCCAGAGCTGTCCTTGAGCATCAACTCTGCAGTGTTCCGATTAATTTGAATATGCAGGTACCTGAGGATCTCTGTTGTATTATTAACACTTTACATGTGAATACAGATTATTTTTATTTTTTTTACTGGAAACATAATTGTTGCATGACCTCCCAGCAAAAGACTGCACTGTACTCAGAGACTGTGTCTGCCATCAATATTGCATGTTTATACACAGTGGGCCTACTTCAGGGACTAGTGGTTGCTGCAGTCCCCGGGAACAGCCAAACCAAGGAGAATACAGTCGGACTCAAAGTCATATGGCTCTGCACGTTGTCTTGTCGTCATCAGCCGTCCTTGTGATCAGGCAAATGGCCATGCATGAGTGATTTGTCCAAGTATCAAACATTTGAATGATGGAGCCAACCCACAAAGTACTCGAAGGCTGCGTACAGTGTGCCCAATCACAAATACCATCCTAGTGCATTACAACTTTATGTGCTTCACTGGGAATACGCAGGCATGTTAATGCAAAGGAACTGGAGTGTGCTCCTGGAAGCCCCCAAGGCTCTGTAAATGTGATTTACGGGTGAGCTCTCTACGCAGGGTTTTCCCCTGACGAGTCTGTAGGGGCTCTCTTTAACGGTTTCACGAGATACTTTATATATTTTGACTGCAGTCCGCTAGCCTGAGTTAGAGTATGCTGTCCCACACTGCTGCCCGTGCTAACTGGAACATGTTATAGACAGTGTCATGGGTGGGGGAAAAGAGCAGAAGGCTCAGCATCAAGTGAAAGCTTTTCTCTGCCTCTGCTCATCAGATATTTCCGATTTTCTTTTCCTTTTTAGACTGTAATAATAAACGAGGTGTCCCTGTGTTTTTCTCAGCAACAAGAACAAATCGTCGGGCTGGCCTCCCCCGTCAGGGTCCTGGGGCGGTCTGCAGGGGCCGCCCTTCGGCTGGGACATGGACTCCTCCAGGGAGGGACGCGAGTACTTCACCAAGTAGGGGAGCGACTCTCTCTCTCTCTCTCTCTCACACACACACACACACACACACACACACACACATACACACCATACTACATCCATCTGGAAAGTTCTGTCAAAACAAAGGCCATGATGAAAGACCTCATGCATATTTCTTGTGTCTGTGATTAGTGGGTTTGATGAAATACAATGAAGGAATTGATGCAGTGCTTACACTGTCATGTCAACGGGTAACGTAGGCAATTTTCTGTTTGTTTTGTGAGTTTTGACAAGGAACATTATTCATTCTTTGTTCTTAGGACGTAAGAGAAAGCCTTCCACTGTCTGTTTTGCAGACCAGCCCAGTCAGAGGAGTATTCATGAACAATGACTGCTTGTTTGGGTGTCTGAGCATTAACTCTGTGACATCTGTAGCCTAGCATTTCCAATTCCTCTCAATATCTTTGCTCAAAAAATATCCAAAACAAACAGACATGTTTCACCTGAAAGCACATCACACTCTTCCGCTCTTTCACTGTCTCGAACACACACTCTCACGCGCGCATGCGCGCACACACACACACACACACACACACACACACACACACGCACACACACTTCCTCCATAACCTTAGGAAGGAGTGTTTGCTTAAGAGCCAGTGTATTCCACCGTCTGCCCATTCCAGCCACGCCAGACGCTTTCAGCGACGCGCGTCAGCAGCATACCACCAGAATACTAATACCCCCCCCCCCCCTCTCCTCTTTTCTCTCTTTTCCCTTCTTGCTCCTTTCGTCTCCCACTTCTCTCATGCTGTCGCTGCCCTTTCTCTATCCTCCCAACCTCTGACTCACGCCCTTTCTGCTCCACCTCTCCTTGTTCTCTATTCCTCTCTCTCTCTTTTGTGGTCTCATTCATTTTCTCTGTCTGCCCTCCCCGTTCACCTCCCTTCCTTTCATCTCTCCTGGCTCCTTTTCTCCCCTCTTCCCTCTCTCTCTTATTTCCTCCACTTCATCCTTCAGTGATACCTGCCGCTGCTGCTTTAGCGCCTCCTCAATCTGAATGCAGATTTTTCTAGACTTGTAGTAGTTAGACACTGCACAGTGGGGTATGCGGGGGGTTGTTACAGGAGTCAACATTCGTGCCAGCACTATCGCTGCCCTTAGCTAGTGTGAAGCTGGCGTAGCGATGATCAGGCACCAAGTCTTATGGCGTTAGGAGATAGGACACAGTTGCAAATGTAGAGGCACGTGGATTTCTACTAGAGCTAATGGAATGTGACGGGCAACTGAAGTAGATTCCATTGTCCCCTAACCTGACCTCGAGGCTGTGATGTATGCTTTGGCCTGCGAGTGAGTGAGTGAGTGAGTGTGTCCCTCCCATCTTGGTCCCACTTCTTTCTTCTTCTCCCCTTTTCCCTCTTTCTCTCACTCCATTTCTGTCTCCCACTCTTTCTCTCACTCTCTCCCTTACTCTCTCTCTCTCTCTCTCTCTCTCTCTCTCTCTCTCTCTCTCTCTCTCTCTCTCTCTCTCTCTCTCTCTCTCTCTCTCTCTCTCTTTCTCTTTCTCTCTCTCTCTCTCTCTCTCTCTCTCTCTCTCTCTCTCTCTCTCTCTCTCTCTCTCTCTCTCTCTCTCTCTCTCTCTCTCTCTCTCTCTCTCTCTCTCTCTCTCTCTCTCTCTCTCTCTCTCTCTCTCTCTCTCTCTCTCTAAAACTACGTTGTGGTCTGCTGGACCAAACAGAACAGCTTCTCTCTCAAGCCTCCTTGCCCTCTTCTCGTTATATCGGCTCCCCACCCTGTGGACTTGGCTGAACCTTGACCCTGGTTCCTCTGGTCCTGCCTCAAGGGGATTTTAACCCCATTGATCCCTGCCGCATGGAGATGAGCCATGCTCTCCCGATTGCTTCATTGGAATGGGGAGCACGTCGAGTAGCGCCAGAGAACAAGAGGGTCGACATAGATCGAACGTCCTGTACTTTTTTCACTCAAAGACGAACAGTTGAGCTGGCCAGAGAGGGAGCGGTCTGTTTGAATATAGTGCCAGGGAGGAAAGTTCCCGAATCACGTCATATAGTCATGGAACTGTTGAACCGGCCAAATACTTGACTGGTTACTATAGGATACAAAGTACACACTGGAATATGTTACCTTAGGGTAGCCATATTTGAACTGAAATGCGTTAGAATTGTTATTGCAATAAATCACAATCACATTCAAACTCTTCCGTTTTTGTTTATTCGTAGTGATAGATTATTGCCATCAAGAATTAGACATTGGGAATTGGCGAGTGCACTCAGGCTTAAAGAGTTTTTTAACCTTGTCCATTCAAACAGGATGGATTTAGAAAGTTGCCGTATATTGAGTGGGAAAAGGGGATTCGTTTTACCATCCAGGGTTGTTAGTGTGTGGCGGGCACAGATGTAGTGGGTCAAACCCCCAAACCCTTTCATTTAATTGTGCATTATGTGTACACTATTATGTGCCCCCAAAATGTTTTGCCTTTCTCCTGCCTTTGGAGACTATTTAAGACAGAGCAATATATTCAGAATAAGTCAAAAGTTTCTTCCGGCTTCATGTTCACTCGCTTCTACCTTGTCGTAATACAGTCATGGTAACATATCCAAATAACCTGTCATTAGGGGACCTTGAGTGTCTTGAAAGACGCCCTGAAATAAAATTATTATTATTATAATAAGTATTATTCATATTGTTAAATAGCACCCTGTCACGTGACATTACCTTTTGTATTCTCAGCATCTGACAATGTGCCTCCTGTTTCCTGCCAGCCAAGTGTCCCAGAGCAGTTCCCTGGAGGAGGTGCGGCTGGACGGGCTGATGCCCCCGGCCCCCCGGCTGGTGGAGATGAGGAGAGACCCCGTGTTGGGCTTTGGCTTCGTGGCCGGCAGTGAGAAGCCAGTGGTGGTCCGCTCTGTCACTCCAGGTAGGAGCCCTGGACTACATGTCCCATGATACCCTCTGCTTTCTTGGTATTTGTTTGAAAATGAATGTCGATTTTCTTTCCATATTATATTATATTAATGAATTATATTAGCTAGTGCTCAAGCTGTACCTTACAATATTGTTCCCCATTCATCTTTACAAGCCACAACCTTTTTTGTTTTTCAAAGCACTATCTCTTCATTGACCTTTAAAGACATCCTGTAGTGTGTGTTTGCCAAGACAGGACCGCGTGGCTCCCTCTGACTCAGACGTCAATAATACGCCGCTAACCGTTCCCCGGGTTTATAGAGCGAGACTTGACTCCTGCTTTATAAAGTTTCTCTCTGTGGCCATGTTAGTCAGAGCCACTGCACATCCCGCTAATCAATCACAGTGGCTTACGGCGCTGCTAATTGAACCGGAAAGGCAATGAATATCCCAGTGACAGAGGAAATATACACACTCGCGGGGCCGCCGCCATAGATTAACTCTCGCCCAGAGCGCTCTCCGCGCAAATTATGAATACTTGACATCCCAATTATTAACACTTCAACTCATTATCCGGGATGGGTGGAAAGGGTAATGTATGGCTTGTTGAATAAGTAGGGACTTTATTCAACATTTTTATGGCCCTCTGAAAATGGCAACCCATTATTCGGTAGGCCAGTAGGTAAACGTTTGAAGTGTCCCTCTAAAACACACACACACACACACACACACACACTCTGGCCTTTTTCAACCTGTCCTTTCTATATCGCCCCCCTCTCATCCATTCACGCTTTCTGTTATCGCTGGCAAACAGACAGCTGAAATAATTAGAGCGTTAGAATGAGTATAGACACACTCCGAGAATATAACCCGACTCAATCTGTCTTGATGCTCTGACGAGAAGGGGGAGAATTTATAGCTGGCGGCAGCTCATCTCTCACCGGGAGAGTAGGACACGAGGTGTGTGTGTGTGTGTGTGTGTGTGTGTGTGTGTGTGTGTGTGTGTGTGTGTGGGTAGGCGTGTGTTTGCCACCACTGGGAATTGGGGAGGCAACATTTAGGGAAACCAGACGTGTTGTGAATTTCCATCTGCTCCAGGAGATCCCGGAGTGTAATCAGCTGTGGGAGTGTGTGTGTGTGTGTGTGTGTGTGTGTGTGTGTGTGTGTGTGTATGTTTGTGCATGTTTAGAACACAAACTGATTAAGGCTGACATTTCCTTATGGCAGTGTGTCTGTACCACCTTGTGTACGCGTTTGCCCACGAACGTTTGCGAGTGTGTCCTTGTCTAACCATGTGGGCCTGTGTTCGGCTAGGAGGTCCATCGGAGGGGATTCTGATCCCGGGCGATGAGATCATCATGATCAACGACGAGCCTGTCAGCTCCGCCCCAAGGGAGCGGGTCATCGACCTGGTCAGGTAAACACCTCACCGTGCTACACCAACCACCTGCCCTTCTATCTGCATTTTTGTAAATAAGTCAAACAAATATTACTCTTTTCTTTTATTCTACTAAACATACTGTATATTCAGTCTGTCTTTGCGTCATATATGATGGTCAGTGTCTGTCTCGTTGCAGGAGTTGTAAGGAGTCCATCATGTTGACCGTCATCCAGCCATTTCCTGTGAGTCATTTCCTTTTTGGTCAATGCGTTCAGCGTGTGTGGGGGGTGTGTTGTGTCCCACTCGTGCGTCCGTTAACTAACACCAACACGCTCTCACACACCCTCTTCCTTCTCGCTTTCTCTTAGTCCCCCAAATCAGCGTTCATCAGTGCAGCCAAAAAAGCCAAGCTGAAGTCCAATCCAGTCAAAGTGCGCTTTGCAGAGGAGGTCATCATTAATGGGCAAGTTCCGGTAAGGGAGGACATACTGTACACACACACACACACACACACACACACACACACACACACACACACACACACACACACACACACCATTATTCATCAAGTTCATCCTATCCCTGTGTCCTCGAGTACACTGTGAGGAGCTACTCTTGTGAGTGGAAATTCTGCCATCTCATCTCATATGGGTCAAATATGTGTTATGAAAATGGTCGTGTTACAAACATCGAATTATTCCTGCCTGTCCCTAGTCCCTTCCAGAACTCTATGAGCCACAGTATGGCACACAACAACACTCCTCTTCTCGTAGTCAAACTACTAGAAGCAGTATAGTAGTATTATATTGGTGTTTAGACTCTCTCTCTCTCTCTCCACCTCTTTTTCACTGCCACTCTCTATGTCTGTGTTTCTCTGAACCGATCCCTCTGTCCTTTTCTGTCTCTCTTATCTCTCCTTTTCCCCCCTCCTTACCAGAACTCTGTGAAAGACCACGCCCTTCTCTTCATGCCAAATGTTCTGAAGGTCTATCTAGAGAACGGGCAGACCAAATCGTTCCGCTTCGACGACACCACATCCATTAAGGTACGGCTGACGGGCTGCGCCCCGGAAAGAGAGCGCCCTATTTTTTTGCAATGACGGCCCGACAGAGAGAAGATGCTGTGGTAAAACAAAAGGCTAGACCTTGAAGTTCAATATGGTCGCTGAAAACTTAAGTGGGGGTAAATGCCGGTCAGTTTTTTTTGTTGTTGTTGTGACAGTGCTGAGGGACGCTATATTTTTTCCAGGAGGTCATCATGACCCTTCAGGAGAAGCTGTCCATCAAGTGCATCGAGCACTTCTCGCTGATGTTGGAGCAGAGGATGGAAGGCTCCGGAAGCAAGCTGCTGCTCCTGCATGAACAGGAGATGCTAACTCAGGTAGCTTGGAATAACTGAGCCGTCACAATCGTGCATGCTAACGCTAACTCAACTTCTATTTAGTCTTTAACCAATGGTTGGTGATATATTCAGCTACCCTTTTTATCATTGATATGATGAAACCAATTTCACATCCTTCTAAATGAGACTTTAGTTGAAACACAGTAAAAAATAGCCGACACTTGAAAGCTTGAAACACGTATTAGGTCCACAGCACTAAATTCACATACACACTTGATACACTCTAGGACACACTCTAGAAAAAAACACACTCATTCACACACACACACACACACACACACACACACACATGCTCTGACGCACACACTGCTCAGTATTCATGAGGCCAAGTCAGGGCCCGGCTGCTGTCACTTATCAGGCCCAGCGCAGCAGGGGCGCCAGCTTGTTACTTTCTAATGAAGGGGTGAGGTCACAGGAGGACGCTCTTAGTATTCCACTCCACGCCAACACACACTGTGGCGGTCAGCGCGCTGGCTGGAAATAACATCTTCACTGGTCTGAGGATGGAGTGTGTTTTCATTTCTCTGAGCAAAGTCTCTGGAGTGGCCTTTTGATTCTCTGTTTCGCATTTGATGGCTAGGTCTGTGAGTTGACCCAAGGCAACTTGCCTGCCATCTAATTGTTTTAGCACCGTTATCTCTGCATCACGTGGGATTAACTCTTTATTAACTGGCCGAACTACCATGGTGTTGGTACATTTTTGCAGCTAGCCCGTGGTGTTTGCTTTTGATTAGTCTCATGGGGATTCCCCTCCTTTTTTTAATTACCCCCCCTCCCTGTTTTCGCTTTTCTTCCATCTCCTCGTTCCTTCACCTGCCTTCCCCTCTGCAGGTTACCCAGAGGCCCGGCTCCGACAAGATGAAGTGCTTCTTCCGGATCAGCTTTGTCCCCAAGGACCCCGTGGAGCTGCTCAGGCGGGACGCCGTGGCATTTGAATACCTCTACGTGCAGGTCAGCCCCCGCCACCCCCAACACGGAAGGCACTTCCGCACTGAAGGGCCAAAATGGAACTGAACTGTGCTGGTCAGGTTCTCCCATTCACGATCATAGTAGCAGTATTTACAGTGGAAAAACAATGTGACCACGAATAATCTGTGCAAATATAGACTGGCCGTGCATTATAAATGGGATATCGGTGCCTTGCAATCAATTGCGCGAATAACAATTTCAATTGTTCTTGAAGTTGGATCCCTTAGGGGTTGTTGGGTGTAAATGTGCCTAAAGTGTTCCTACATCTTATTTGGGGAGCTCATTGTTTGGTCCCATTGGGCTTGCTGTAGAGTTGCAATGACGTGGTTCTGGAGCGGTTCGGGCCGGAGCTAAAGTACGATGCCGCGTTGCGATTGGCTGCTCTGCAGATGTACATCCTCACCATGACGACAAGACAGACCCAGAAGGTCTCTCTCAAATACATCCAGTAAGTACGGTTATCTTTCCTTTATACCTAGGGTCTATTAAAATCAGTAGATCAGTGTATATGTACCTATACTTTCAAATAAATGTCCCACAAATTTGTGTGAGAAATAGAGTTCACATGTCCTACCAGCTGTATCTATTCTAAGGATCCTCTGCCAAGGGGAAAACTAAACAGTCTCCGTGAACGTGATGTTTTTCGTAACGTTACAGAAAGGAGTGGGGTCTGCCCCTGTTCTTACCCCCCACGGTGATGTCCAGCATGAAGGACAAGAACATCAAGAAAGCTTTGACGCACATCCTCAAAACCAACCAGAACTTAGTGCCTCCGGGGAAAAAGGTAACCGGCCATGTTTTTCAAGCACAATGCATGAGGAAAAGCTGCAACCAAATCACGCGGAATAAAGTTCCGTTGCAATCCCTGTTACATGGTATTTTGTGTATTGTTAGTCATGTGGGTTTTAGATAGCTTTACTTCTTCACACTAACAACCTGGATGGCGCTCTCAATAATGAATTTTCGGACGAGTTGAATTGTGTTTGAGGGTATCACTAAAAGCTCATTGGTATCCGATTGTGATTTTATATGTCTTCTCTACAGCTGACTGCTTTGCAGGCCAAGGTGCACTACTTGAGATATCTGAGTGATCTCCGACTCTATGGAGGGAGAGAGTTCAAATCCATACTTTTGGTACGAGCCTTCGCCATTTTATGCCCTACAGTAAAATCGACAATTTTCAATCTAATTTCTTGCGTCAAAATTTGATTTAATAACTATGAATGGGATTAGGTTTCAGTGACTGTTGGCGAAAGAATATCTGTTCTCGCTGTGAAATGAGTTTAATCATTTTTTGCCTGATTTCTTTTTCTCCAATGTTACTTCTCACTCACTCAGACGAACATTTTGTTCCCCCTCTCGTTTTTTTGTGTGTACGTAACCTCTCTCTCTCTCTCTCTCTCTCTCTCTCTCTCTCTTCATGCCCGTCTCCTCAGCAGGGGGAGAAGCAGACGGAGGTCACCCTCCTGGTGGGGCCGCGTTACGGCATCAGCCACGTCATCAACGCCAAGACCAACCTGGTGGCCCTACTGGCCGACTTCAGCCACGTGAACCGCATTGAGATTCTGGACGAGGACGAGACCAACGTCAGGTTGGAGCTCCACGTGCTGGACGTCCGGGTGAGGCCAGGGCTGGCTCCGAGGGCAAGAAGGGCAGGAAGAGCAGGCCGCGAAGTCAAAGGGGAAAGAAGGAGGGAGGGAGGGCAGTCAGGCTGGGAATTCAAAGGTGGAAGAGGGAGGGAGGGCAGGCCGGGAAGTCAAAAGTGAAAGAGGGAGGGATGGAGGGATGGAAGGCGGGCAGGCGAGCAGGCCAGGAAGTCAAAAGCGGAAGAGGGAGGGATGGAGGGATGGAAGGCGGGAGGGCGGGCATGCCAGGAAGTCAAAGGGCAAGAGAGAAGGAGGGATGGATTTGGGTTGGCGTGACTCACAGGCATACACAGGCATTACACACCGGTCCTTATAAATGATGTTGTAGTATTGAATGCTGCTTTTAAAGTTGTTTCTTGTTTGTCTCCTTACTTTTTTTCTCATTTGTCTTCCTTTTTTCTTTCCTTTATTTATTACCTTCCTTCCTTCCCTCCATCCTTCCTTCCTTCCGTCCTTATAACCCTCCTTCCTTCCTTCTGTCCTTATAACTGTCCTTCCTTTCATCCATCCTTCCTCCTTCTGTCCTTCCAACCTTCATTCTCTCCGCCTTTCCTTCCTTCCTTTCATCCTGTGGTTGTGGTTGAGCTCTCAGCCCATCGCGTTGATCATGGAGTCCAGTGATGCTATGAACCTAGCCTGTCTGACAGCAGGCTACTACCGCCTCCTGGTGGACTCTAGGCGCTCCATCTTCAACATGGTCCACTGCAACAGCACTGGAATGGATGAATCCGGTGAGAAACCCTGGGAGTGAATTTTATGAATTTCTCTGTAGCACAAAAGATAACAGATTTGATTCGATTACAGTGTATTATTGTAATAAAAACCATTCCCTACAACACGCAATATATAATACTAAAATATCAAACGCTAGAACCTTTTCCTCGTTTGGTTCCATCTGTAGGCCAGGACAGGATCCTGGAGTGGCCCTACAGCACGTCTATGGGGGACAGCGAGGAGGACCCCAACGGCCCACAGGACCCAGGGGGGGATGGCTACCGCCAAGACTCAGACTACCCCGAGAACCACATCTCCCCCTACTCCCCCGAGTGCCATCCCACCATACCCGGCAGCGACAGACACCCGGAGGGAGGACGGAGTCCCCTGCCCCCTCCGCTGCCCCCGTCCACCCGACACAAACCCCAGGACTCCCCGCGGAGCGCCAAGGTGTCTTTCATCTTTGGCGACCCACCGCTGACCGCCGTCAGCCCCCAGAAGCTTGGCTACCATCAGCTCAGGGAGAGCCCGGACATGCCGGAGCAGCGGCCGCCTTATCTCCACAACAACGTCGACGGCATGGCGACAGAGGCCGCGCCGTTCCAGTACAGTGGGCAGCCGCACATCTACAGCAACATCGGCGAGGAGTGTCCCGAGGAGCCGCTGCTCCGCGACCTGTGCTACGCCGACACCACGGACGAGGCTGAGGAGGAGGACGATGCCAGCTGTGAGGAGGACTCCACTGCGGGGAGCAGCACGGGGGCCGGGGCCCGCCGGGAAGATGGAGGGGCCACGGCCGCCAGCAAGGCCACCTTCATCTCGCTGCCGGGCTCCACGGACGACATCATCGACCTGACGTCGCTGCCGCCACCAGAGGGCGAGGAAGACCAGGAGGAGGAGGACTCGCTGCTCGACTCGCTCAACCTGGCCATCGCCGCGCCGCCGCCAGGCTTCAGGGACAGCTCGGACGAGGAGACGCCGGACGGGCCGGCGACGGGCACGCAGGTTGACCAGGAGGAGGAGATCCCTGTGTCGCTGATCGACGCCGTGCCCACTCAGGGAGAGGGGAGCGGGGGACAGAGGAGGCTGGAGAACGCCGTAGTCAACACGCTGCATGCTCTGGAGGCGTTGTCTGTGGCTGAGCGAAGGCCGCACAGACCAGGGCCCAGCAGCAACCCAGGTCTACACACAACCATACATAGTTCTGTGACATATTTTGCGTAATTTCAATTCTGTAAATAAAGTATTTGTTTTGTCCTCTAACTGTTTCACCATGAAATAACTCTAGAACTGATTAGACTGATTAACTGAACCTAGAGAGTAAAAGCTCCCTTCTCTCTTACTCTTCTCCCAGGCGTTTTGATCTCACGAGTCTTCAGCCCCGGCTCCTCCTCAGACTCAGGCAACGAAACCAACTCCTCGGAGATGACCGAGATCTCCGAGCTGGCCGCCGCCCACAAGCTCAGCGAGAGCCACATGCGTCTGCTGGTGGCCACCAGGGAGGGCTACCAGCCCCTGCTGGAGGAGAAAACCGACTTCACCGGCTCGCCCAGTGCCGGCTGCTCGACAGCCCCGCAGAAGAAGCCCCGGCAGGCCTCTTCCCATGGAGGACTCCAGCCTCCCGCCGTACCTCCGCGCCGCAGCCCCCAGCCGGAGGCCCCGCACCCTGTCTCCGATGCCAGCGAGAGCCGACTCCACCAGTCCTCCACCATGCAGAGGCCCAGTTCGGCCGTCCCAGGGGGCAAGTGCCCCAGGAAGTCAACGGATGCCAACGGGAAGTTCAACACGTTCAGCACGCGGGACAGCCACCTGGGGAGTACCGGCCGCTTGGACTTGGAGCGCACTTCGTTCTGTGAACGGGGAGGCAGCCAGAGGAGACCGCCGCCTCCTTTCCGGGAGAACCTCATGGGGGACAACAGTATGCCACGTGGCGCCCGGAGCCTTCCGCGCCCGCCCTCCTCAGACCACCTACGGACAGACCCAGAGGAGTTTGATGAGGCGGCCGGGGACGCTGCTGTGGGTGGGGATATGGATGACGAGCGTCTGGTAGTGGCATCCCTGCTCTCCTCCGATAGGAGGCAGAGGGGGCCTGACCTGGTGGAGGCCTGTGAGGGCCCGCCGGCCTCCAGACAAGGCGTGGCCCGCCTGTGTGAGTATCACCTGGCCAAGCGGATCAACTCGCTGCACGGCGAGGGCCACGGCTCCCAGCAGGGCTCGCTGTGCTCCTCGCTGGACGCCGCCGGCAGCAACAGCAGCAGCGCCTGTGCCACGCCCACCGACTCGCCCCTCTGCACCACTGCTGGAGGCCCTGCCCTCTCCAGCTCCTCCTCCTCCCTCCTCCGCGTATTCAACTACGAGGACAAGAACCCGCAGAGCCACGGCACGCCCCCCAGGTCCAACCCCATGGTCAAGGACCTCCACCCCCACGCCGACCCGGCCCTGCTCCGAAAGATGCTGCCCAACATCCACCCTCCGGCTGCGGGGGGCGAGCCTGGCCGGGAGGGCTCCCACCGCGCCACCGCCAAGATGAAAGAAACCACAGGTACTGGCGGGGCTCACCGTGGCAACTTCCACAATGACGTGCATGCAAAGCAGGGGGCCGTGCGAGGTTTGAACCAGAAGGAGGGCAGCGAGGCCTATAGGCAGCTGATTAACTACCTGACAGTGAGCCAGATGCACCAGGGGGGAAAGCTGCACAGCGCGGGCCTGGGCGGGGCGGTCAAAAAGGACACGCGCCGCTATGTCACCAGTCACCCCCAGCTTGTGGACATGGTCAGGAGTAAAGGCAACACTGTAGGCCGTTGTCCCTGCATGCCGTCCGCATCCTCCTCTTCCCCCTTCCTCAACCCTAACTTAGTCAGCCCCAATGCAGCCGCCTCCGCCGCCCAGCTCCGGGCAGGCCTGGGCCCCCAGCCACCGTACCACTCGGCAACGCTGCCAGCCAAGCTGAAGAGGAGTCCTGAATTGCATGCTCAGAGACCCACCCACAGCCTGGAGGTCGGGCCGCATGGGGGCAGTGCCGAGCGGCGCAGCTCCTTCTCGGGCCTGGAGAGCGAGTTAGAGCAGGGCGTCGTCCCCGACCGCTTCCTGTCCCTGTGCCGGCAGGAGGGTGGCGCCTGTCCTGAGTCCGGGATGGGCCGGCCACACATGCGCTCGAGGAGTGCCATGTCCCATACCGCTGGCGAGGACTGGCCACGGGCCGACCTGCGGACAAAGCATGCCGTCCGACAGCAGCAGCAGGGTGTGGTGGTCGCCGTTAATGATTCTCTCTGTTTCTCTGCCGCCCCCAGTCTAGCGTCGCGCGCCGAGCACCACGGCTCCACGCTGGGACTGGGAGACCATCCGTCAGCCTTTACCAGGCAGGGCCGCGCCTACGCTCCATCCCCTGGCCCCAACACTCTGCCCCCGCCGCCTCCCCCTCCACCTCCCCCTCCTCCGCCCTTGCAGGCCAACGCCAGCGCCAGCAACTCCATCGTGCCAAAGGCGGAACAGTACCTGCGGCAGAACCACGTCCAGGCTCTCTCCCCGGGAAATGGCCGCTGCAACAGCATCCAGCGTGGCCGGGAGCTGCGCCGCAGCATAAGCAATGCCAACTCTGGGATGGGCAGCGCCGAGGTCCTGTTTGACAAGGTGCCTCGCAGCCGCAGCCAGCAGCAGGTGTCCCAGTCGTCGGCCCCCCACCACACCGCTGACCCCAAGCTCCAGCGCAGGCCCACCAGGAAAAGGCTTTCCAAGAGCTACTCACAGGGCTCCATGTGTTCCAGCACGACCTGCTGGTCGGCGGGGGGAAGCCGGGACAACCGCAGAGCCTCGGTCATGTTCCCCCTGCAAAAGGAGGGCAAGGCTGGTAAGGGCTCCCACAAGCTGGACACCAGCCCATGGCGCTGCAATGGCCCCTTCAGCTACTGCTTCTTCAAGCGGAAGAGCCAGCCAGAGGAAGACGAGTCGGAAGGGGACGAGCCTCGACGAGGCTGCGGCGGGCCGGACAACGGGGGGCCACAGGGGCCTGCGCTGGACGCTGCCGGTGACCAGCTCTACGGCGAGGTGCTGGACAACATGAGCTTCAGCGACCGGCTGGCACGCATTAACGCCCTGAAGGACCGCATGTACGTGTTTCCTACGGGCTTTGGTGAAGTGCGGCGCGACTCCAGTGAGCTCATCGCCCTGGTGCGCTCCAGCGTGGGCCGGGGCGACCGCGGCGTCTCCATGCTGCCCATCCAGGACCTTAGCCAGTACAAGCAGTTGCTGACGATCGAGTCCAAGGAGCTGGGCCGGGCATGCCGGAGGATGGCCCAGGCCCACGGCAGCCCCGAGGAGATGCTTCTGTCCATCACCTGCAGCTTTCAGGTGCTGTGCTGCCTGTGCGAGGCCTGCATGTGCCTGGTGAGAGGCCTGGGGGCCCTAGCCGCCCAGCAGCAGAGGGAGGTAGTGGGCAAGGTGGATGAGGTGGTCATGAACTACATCTGCTTGCTGAGGGCTGCCGAGGCGGCGTCTGTGGGGGCCCCTGGGGAGCACAGCGTCAAAGCCCTGGTCCGCCACTCCAGCACCATGTCCGCCATCGCCAACGCTCTCACCCGCTCCCTCAAAACGCTGCTCAGCAAGTAGAGGCTACCCCCGCCCAGCAGGCACCTTTAAAATGTAATGTACATTTGCAAAAAGCCATGAGTCCTTTGTAACAAGATTCTAGGCACCCTTTCCACCTGTGTATAATGGATTTCAAATGTATAAAGTGTACATACACTATATAAATATATATTATTTGCTGTAGAATTTGAAAGAGATTATGACGTAGGCAGGATTCTCACAAACTTTGTCTACTCTTTTACATGTTATTTAAACAGTATTAAAAAAGATGCAACACAAAGAAAAGGGTTTGTCTATGGTATCCTATGTGACACTGAAATGGCACTGCACTTAGTATGGCTTCTTCTTGTTATTTTCTAATTCATCTTGAGACATTTTTAAACAAAGGGACATAAATACTGTATAAAATATTAATCTAATTTAAGACATATAAGATTGAGCACTGTGTTATTTATTTTCTTTTTGTTCAGTTCTTTGTGTTTTAATATGATCGTCTTTGGACTCTGTTGTGTCATCCTTAGACAATATATTACATAACAAGATGAATATGTTTTATCTTGTCAATAACATTATGATCCTTTTTCATGATTACCCAAACCATTAAAATATTTTACATATAATTTTGCTGTGTCTTATTTCAGCCTTAATTTAATTATCCTCATCAGCCCGTTATCCACGCTTAATCGTTTGGTGATGAGGTAGGCCTACGGTACATTTGGTCACCCCCAAAAAGGTGAATCTTGGTATGAGATAAGGGAGCAGCAATACATTGAAAAATATCTGCCCAAATGTGTCCATTAACTACTGATAAAGACGTGGGGGAGGTCGGATGAGGGCAGGGCTGTGGGGATGGGGACATCAACGGGCACACCACCATGCAATACCATCATAGTCTGATGTGGTGAACTATCTACCATGAAAAAGGGTCCTATGCCTACTCTGATTATAAGAAGAAAGACAGCAGAGGTGAATCAAGGTGTGCGTCTGAATAGTCAAAAAACGATGTCTTGTGGCCATAACTAAGCACCTTTCCTTAACCTCGATGTGAAACGTCATGATATTCAGTGGCGGCTTGTCAGAGGAGGCTAGAAATTTGAATGGGAAAAAGTAACAAATTGTTGTAAAAATAATTATTTCACACTCCATTGTGTCTTATTTTTCTCTAACATTACAATCTCTTGTGCCATTTTTTGACAACATAACAAAAATGGTACGGTTGAGGTGAGACTATGTGCTCTCCTGTGCGCTCAATGCCATGCCACTGGCTGTAGCGATCCTGCACTAGGGATGGGCGGATGCATGATGAAATATCGATTCTATAATCTTTATTTTGGAGAATCGATACTCACGTAAAATATCGATATCACGTGTTTTATTTAGCAAGTTATTTTATAATCCTATTTCTATTAGATTGATGCAAAAGTGAAAAAATAAGTAGTTTAGTAACCAGGGACGTGCAGAGGGGGGCGGAGGGTGCACCTTGATATCCAAAGTGCCCTCTTGTCAAGGCGTACTTATTTTGTATTACTTTTTTGGGTGAATGTCTGCTCTTATCAAGACGAAACTTTTACATTTGATGATAACTTAGCTATAAAAACGACCTGGCTGCCGTGAGTCAGTTTAAGCCACATGATGACCTTTCACATGACCTGAGGTCATACGTGACGTGCCCTAACGGAGTTGCAGCTGCGACCGACGACGCTACAGACAGACGCTCAGTGGGAGAAATAACGATTCATTTCACTAAGTAAGTGAGGTTTGCAACGGTATTATGTGCGCGTTGTTTGTGTATTTTTACAAGACGAAGTGAGCATTTACGTTTGTGTTTATTTTCCGCGCAGTACCTTTACAGTACAATCAGCTGTTAGCCGCCAGCTAACCACGGTTCCAGCATTCGGTTTGAAAGTCTGGGGAAGTTTGACAGTGACAGTGCGCAGTATAGCCAACTCTTGCGAGACAAATAAGCAACTTCACCTTACAAAACAAGCCCAACACTTATGGCCATATATGTATCATAAAATAAATATTAAACATACATAGTCCTTACTTTATCTTGTTTTGTTAATACAGTTAGCTGTTAGCAGTGGCGTGTACAGACATTTATCCTGGGGTGGGGGAGGGGGGTGGCAAGATGGTCAAGGGTCAAGTGAATGGGGGGCCGAGAAAATCTAAATTATGTGAGAGTCAGGAGCTCAGAATTAGTTAATTGAGCATGACGGCACACGTTACATCCTTAACACTTAAGCTTTGTACATGCCCCAGCTCATATGAAGACATCGATTATTACGAGTGTCTATTTTAAGTAATAATATGATGGTTACATTACTGTAGTAGAACTGAAGTAACATATCCTGTCATTTGCTGTTGTTCTCAGAGCATATCCTAAACAGTAAACAAATGGATTTGTCCAAATGAGGTACTTTGCTTGGCTACTTTGTAAAATGCCTGAATATAACCCAGAATGTTTAAGGCTTATAAAAAAACGGATAAAATATATATACCTTTTTACAAACTAAGTGGATATCAGGTGAGTGTTGTATTGAGAAAGATAAGTATAAATTAAAGGTCTGTTTTGCAGCTCTTACTCTACCACAACTCAGACACTCAAATATTTTCCATACAGTAACATGGTAACTAAATATTGTATTGCTTCTCAGAACATTGTTTAGCTTTCCATAAACACTTTTTTTAATCACAAACAAGTTATCTTATGTGTCAATGCTACCCTTATCATAATAAATGTAAATAATAAAATGAGCAGGGGCATTCGTTCCTACATCCAATTCGATAGCTAGCGAACGTTATCTAGCTAGCCAGTCAGACGTTTGACTCGTTACAACAACGCCATAATATGCTAGCCATGTTTTCTTTTTTTACATTATACAATTCTTTTTACTTTAAATAGATCAAATAGGCTACATAGTGTACGTAACATGCAATATTCTTGAAACGCTGGCCACTGTGGTCCAGTAGGCCATGTAGGTCAGCTGGCATTTGTTACACCAATAGTAACATTACCACACTAATTAGGCTACTACTTTTCAACAGTTCTCTCAAGTCGTTTCCCATCAAAATAGTGCGAGTTAAGCACTGACTTGAGATCGGCATGCTATAGTTCTATTAGGTTTGTTAGACTGTCTGTGCCTGTGATTGAGTGAATGATGAAATCTAGCGCGATGACAACTAAAGACATAACATCTTGTGGAAATTCTGGGAGGGGGGTACTAGGGGGGGCAAATCCGATTCCAGATGGGGCTGTGGCCCCCTCGGGCCTCCCCTTGGACACACCAATGGCTGTTAGGATGAATAGAATAGAAGATATCGCATTACATTGTCATGAATTCATTCTAATTAAATATAATCTTGAGTCGCGTCAGTCGTACCTTCAGATTGTCACCCTTGTCCCTATGTTTATTTCTACAATATGATTCTGGTGATTAATTGTGTTTTCAAATGCACGTAAAATAATGCAATAGATTTATAATACCCAAGCTATTACCTACAGCTAGAGTTTTACACATCTATTTGGCCGGCCCTCGATCGACTTTCTCTAAGCTCTGCTGTCATCGTGAATAATCGTGAGAGATTTTAAAAGTTATATAATTAATTTAATGCATGCAAACATTAAGAATCTACAAAACAAAAATAAAACAAAGAGCTTTTCGGAATAATAGCTCAACAACGGTTCCAGAAAGTAACATTCTAACAGTTCACATAGAGAAACGCTTAAATAATGCACACTGTGGGGGACAATGATAGAGTATAATGCAGTTTGTTGTAAGATTCCATGTTACATTCTGTTTGAATATGGATTGCAGTAATTCAACAGGTTATGCTCAAAATTATGTTGGTGTGCGGCGTTTTAAAATCTTGTTCTGTGTGCCCCTTTTTAACTTTGAGCACCTGCCCCTCTAAAGGTCTCTGCACAGCCCTAATAGTAACTGTGTATGACTGGAACTACTTTCTCCTTCCGCACTGTCCCTCTAGTCACAGTCACTGGGACGCGCGATGCGTTCGTTGCAGTCACACTTCTGTCAGTCAGTCACACCAAGACGGTGAATGTGCGGCTTTGATTTAAAATGGAACAAGGAACGAAGTATTGTAGTACATTTCAAGTAAATTTGTGTTTATATAAGTCAGAGCAACTGTTCTTTTTCTTCTTGTTCTTCCTATGATTATTTGTATCCAAATGTTTAACACAGGCCTACATATCTTGCTATTTAAGATATTTTATTTATATTGTTGATATACCTTAAGGGTATTTCATTAGCCCAGATGTTGCAGGTTTCAAACTTGGAAAAGCTAATAACATAATTGAACAATTGCACGTTTAATAATGCTGCTATTAAACAGAAAACAAAGAGAGAAGCCTGGTCTTTGGCAGTTTAATTAAAACTAATGTAATGGCTTTAAAATATATTGTTTTATGTCAGCAATGTTACCAATTGTAATGGTAGAAATCACAGATATTCCCCATTTTATGTAAACAAGAAGTATTTTAAGGTATCGGTATCGGGATGCTTGACATGGTATCGCTTGGTATCGGATCGAAAAGAAATCTGTGGTATCGCCCATCCCTATCCTGCACAAAGCCAAGGGAGGCAAGAAATGTTAGCTAGCGATCTGCCTCCTTTTCCTTGGAAATCATCCAATCAGCGTTGAGTTGGCAAATTGAATTCTGTCTTCTCGCTAAGGAAAAAAAGCTGAAAGGAAGCATGCCTCTGTTTGTCTCTCTGCCAATCACAATCAACCTGAACTTGACTTATCATTTCTCTCACGCTTCACGCATACTGTGTATGCTACTTTGAAACAACTGAGCGTTCATTAGCAAGCTTGCAGCTCGTAGCCTATCTTGTATAAATACAAATTACATACAATATATTAATGGAAATATACAATATATTACACAAATATGTGTGTAGAAGTAGGGCCTATATGTGTGATGGTATTTGGATTGATGCACAATAATGTGAACTCGGCCGTTCTGTTTAGCGTGAGTTCCTGGCACCGTAATAGGTTGTTGTTCAAAGTTAAACAATCAGAAGTCCCTAGTATTCTTCCTCCTCCCACTCTTGTGAACCGACCTTGGGTATCATGAAAGGCGCTATAGAAGTCCAAGTCATTATTATTATTAGTATGAACTATATCATGCCTTTAGCTTTGAAAAGTAGCAACCTGATATGCCTCCTCTATGCACCAACTCACAAGCCGCTACTGATGATATTAAGGAAAAGTCATAAGGACTTAGCAACCTGCGTTGCTAAGCGAATCCGACTGCGCTTACACTAGGGTACGTAATTATGCGACGTGCTCACGGCGAATGTAATTGACTTGAGTCTTCCGTGGTGAAACTAATACCCAAGATATGACAATCGTAATGATAATGCAAACTGAATGCTTAAACAGAAATCTAGTGTTGGCCTAACCTACTACTTTCACCAAACACTTAAGTTAGATCATGTCCTACAATTCCTACAATAAAAGGTCTACATGTGGCGGGAGAAAATTAAGTACAAATAAAGAGATTTTCCTGCAAAGAAAGAAAGTCATAGCATATAATTATAATTAAAAATGTAATTTCCCTATAGGTCCTTCTACTTCTGTGGTCATTGAGATTGATGTCACATCTACTCCCTCAGGAACTTCCAGCCTACACCATGGATCAGTAGCTGCTCCAGTTGACCCTGCTGAGTGGTTATCTGTCCTGTCCGACTCAGAAAAGACTGATCTGGTAAGCAGAGGGCCACTGCCTTTAAAGGGAAACTTTACTGAGGGAGGCCATTTCATTTTAGTTGTAGTTGTTTGGTGTTCTGCACTTTTGCAAGTTGCACATTATTTAAACCAAAAGCAATTACTGGTGGTATTAGTGGTTAACTTGTTTACAATAAATGCATTCTCTGCTGGTATTTTTTGTTACTATTCAGTAGACCACGTTCAGTATGCCACTTAGTACTGTATCACTTCACTTTAAATATTGAAGTGCAAATGAACACCAGACCACTCTTGTGAGTTTGCCACCTTTTAAGATTAAAAACCATAAAAGGGAAAAACATGCCAGGCTGACATTGGTATGATGTAAGCAACACAGCTACAACTAATAAAATGTATAATTGAATGGGTGTATTAGATTTACAGTATGTAGGTGTGCGAATGATCAAACATTGATAATAGTTAATAATATTGGCGGCGCCTAGGCGGTGGGAGGACCCCCAAATCAAATTCTGCTTAGGGCCCCATGAAGGCTTGTGCTGGCTGTGGTTGGAGGAAGTCCCTGCAGTCCCTGTTATACATTTTGAACAATATTTACAAGTGCCTTCATGCTTTTTCTTCAAGGCGCTGTTAATAAATTCCTTGTGGTTGATTAATCCAGACCGAATGACAAAGGATTTAGATGACATAGTCACTAGGTTACTTCCTAGCTTGCAAGTGATGATAAACTAACGAGTAAGTGAGGTCAAGAAAATTGAAAATAATTGTATTGTTAAAATTTTAGAGGCAACGCCTTCTGTATTTGTTGTGCATGCATGGCGTGTGCTCCCAAATGTTTGATGGGTAATGTGTATTAGTAAAAGTGCATTGAATAGAGTATTGCGCTCTTGCTCTGTTCTTTGAATAGGTTACAGAGTAGGCTAATAGTGCAAGTGTAGTGCTAGTAAGGCAGGCACCTTTGGAGAGATGGGTCTAGAACCCAGCATATTGATGACAGGGTAAAGTGACAATGAAAGAAAAGGAACAGCCATTTCAATATTTTTTCCATCTACTATCCAAAGATTTTGTATTATTTACAGCCAGATCAGCCAAACGCCTCAGTTCAGTAGCGATCTCCTGACTGGACTCCTGACCATTTCTGCTGTGAGCCTAGCTGGCGGTGAACGGTGTGGGTGAAGGGGAAGTAGTCAATCTATGCACTTTGATGTTGATCAACCAATAGGCGAAAAGTTGACTCCATGACACAGTTTAAATGACGCCCCCTCATTTGCATAATGAAGAAGAAATGCATACAGAAATGTAAAAAGCAGAATAAATGTATAAAGAAAATAATACAGATATAAATAAGTTTGTGTAAGTAAATAGGTCAGAGAAATGAAGAAGGAAAGAAAAATGTAATAGAAAAGTAAATAAATAGGGGAATTAATACAAAGGCAAATACAATCATTGACATTTGATTTATTTTTGAGCAATTTATTCATTTATGTATTTACTTTAAATTTTGGCAGCTTTGGTCCGCCATGGTTGATACTCAACCCTATTAACGCATTAATAATTATATTCCTGTGCATTGAATTCATAATCATCATTCTCCTATCCATTTCTTTACAGGAAAATCTGCAAAAAAAAAGTTTTTCTTGTACTGTGTTTTCTGTACCTTCTGGATTAGTAAAAACCCACTGCCCCTGAACCTCATAAACATAATGTGGAAGCATGTGGGCACACTGCTATGCGAACATCAGGGCACGACGCACGTGAATGTTCACAGACACACGTAAATGCAGAATTGTAAACTAGCCTTAAAGGGGAATTTCACCCTAAAACAACAACAAATTCCTATTTTCCTTTTATTATAAACATCTGGACAAGTGAGAGAAGTTTCATAGTGGTGTTCTATATTCCGAACATTGATAAAGCAAATTCTGAGAAAGCACATTCCATGACGTCAGAGATTGAGATTGTTCGGCTTTGAGATCATAAAAATGAATGTACCTTTGCAGTTTTGAATTCCGTGAAGAATCTGTACGATCACGATTGCGGTATAAACCTGCATTTCGAACAGATATGTTTGTCCTCTTCGTAAGGAGCCAATTTGCATGTTTCAACATTGTGTCTAATGTTCTCTACATTAGAAGATCGAAACACTCCTCCAACTGTTGTTTTACTAAAAGACTACAACAAGCATGGGGGCATCCTTCATGTTCTCTTAACATTCCACCAATCCCTGGTCGTTACCGTCACCTACTAATATGTGCTCGCAACCTTCGGAACAACGGAGAACAGCGTCCGTGTAACCATGGAAACTCACTCTCCCACTCCTGCAGTGCGCACTGCGTTAGGAGAAGGAGGGAGAGAGCGGCTTACTGTGATTCCTCCGAGCAGCACGCGTGGGAATAAATTGGATTTTAGCGATTGAGACCATAAACTCTTAAGGAAAATGTTTACTGGTGTAATAAAGTAAGTGAGATGTAGGGTTATCTTCTCATAGACCTCGATACAATCTGTCCTTTTTTGCAACCAGGGGAGGAGGCCCCTGCTGGATATTAGAAAGAGTCCAGGTTTAAGGCACTTCCACGTAGGCTTCACTTTTCCGAGCCGGAAGCTTTGTCGATTTATACAGGTATATACAGTCAATGTTGGCAACACGGCAAAGCATGGTTAACCAATCGTTACACACACCCATTTTCATTGGTTACATAATTCTGTAGGAAATCTGGGAGTTGTGGTCCACTGTGAATGGCCAATCTAGATTTGAACTCCAAGCATACAACTAAAAATGTGTTTAAGACCTTCTAGCTTGAGATAATTTTTTTATTTAAGGCAGGGATTACAATTTAAACAAAATATTCAGTGAAAAGGTAGGGTGAAATCCCCCTTAAAGTTGTAGAATGTTTGAAGTGGGGTGGGTGCATATGTAACTTAATGTGAGTAATGTAGATAGCCATAGCCTTGGCTGAAACAAAAAATATTCGAAATAGTTAATAAACTTAAACATTGGCCAACTATGCAAAATTGTTGGAAAAACTTGTATTTATTGAAAAATATTGGAAAATGAATCACGTTTTGCTTTACCAACAACATTTTCTTCATCGATTAAATTCGTGTTCACAAAATAAAGCCATCAATACCTGGAATGGGGCCTCCACTGGTGGATCAGTTTGTAGCGAGTGGCAAACGAGTGGTGGTGATGTTAGCGACTGTAGTGGGAGGAATAGAGAAAGGGAAAAATATCTTTTAACAAAAAATACTTTCTTAAATGTTACTTCCCAACATATTTTAATGACATAGATAATCATAGCCTTGTCTGAAAATAAAATATTGAAAATACTATTGAAAATATAATATTGAAAATAATAGATGGGTATTGTATAAATTATGCAAAATTACCATCATAACTAAGTAGAACTATTTATTCATTTATTGAAACCTGTTTGAATGTTAATCACATTTTTCTTTGCTTTACCAAAGAACATTTTCTTTTGTCGATTTCCCAACATAACGTGGTGACCTATATAACCATAGCCTTGTCTGAAACAAAATCAATTCTAAATAGTTAACCAAATGGTAGGAAAAACTAAATATTTATTAGTTTTCGCAAAACGATTTGAATATTAATCACACTTTTATTTGCATTACAAGGTAACATTTTCTATTTCTATAACATTGAGTGAGAATAGAAAGCCATCAATACCTGGAATGGGGCCTCCACTGGTGGATGAGTTTGTATTGGGTGGCAAACGAGTGGTGGTGATGTTAGCGGCTGTAGTCGGAGGTACAGTGACAGGGCAATAAGGATTTCTTAATATGTGAGCAAATACTAAATTGTACGTTATTTACCAGCATATGTTAGTAAGATCTTAAACCATAGCCTTGTCTGAAACAAAATCAATTTTAAATAGTTAACACGAATAAATGACGGACCTGCTGTCAATTATGCAAAATGGTCAGTGAAACTAGATATTTCAGAATATTCGTAAAACTATTTGAATGTTAATCGTGCTTTTTTTGCCTTGCCATGTAATATTTTCTTTGTCAATAACATTGCGTTAGAATATAAAGCCATCAAGACCTGGAAAGGGGCCTCCAGTGGTGGTTGAGTTTGTATTGGGTGGCAAAGGAGTGGTGGTGATGTTAGCGCCTGTAGTTGTAGGTGCAGAGACATGAAAAAAATTGCTTCTATATTCCCCCACATATCTCGGTAACCTATATGACCATAGCCTTGTCTGATTCAAAAACAATTCTAAATAGGTAACACAAAGAAATGATGTACCTACTATAAATTATGCACCATTGTCAGCTAAACAAAAATATTTAGTAATGTACGGTAAAATATCTGAATGTTAATCATGCTTCGTTTTGTATTACCAAATGACACCTTCTTTATCAATACATTTGATTTAGAATATAAAGTCATCAAAACCTGAAATGGGGCCTCCACTGGTGGTTGAGTTTGTATTGGGTGGCAAACGAGTGGTGGTGATGTTAGCGCCTGTAGTTGGAGGTATATGGACGGGGAAATAATGATTTCGTCATGAATGAGCAAATACAAAATGTAACGTTATTTGCCAACATTCCATAGTAAGATCTTAAACCATAGCCTTGTCTGAAACAAAATGAATTCTAAATAGTGAACACGAATTAATGACGGACCAGCTGTCAATTATGCAAAATGGTCAGTGAAACTAAATATTTCTGAATTTTCGTAAAACTATTTGAATGTTAAATATGTTTTTTTTGCATTGCCATGTAACATTTTCTTTGTCAATAACATTGCGTTAGAATATAAAGACATCAAGACCTGGAAAGGGGCCTCCAGTGGTGGTTGAGTTTGTATTGGGTGGCAAAGGAGTTGTGGTGATGTTAGCGCCTGTAGTTGGAGTTATAGAGAAAGGGAATTAGTTATTTGTTGATCAATACTCAAATACTTAATTGAACAATATTTTCGAACATATGTTAGCAATGTATATAACCATAGCCTTGTCTGAAACAAAATCAATTCTAAATAGTTAACCAAATTGTCGTGAAAATGTAATATTTAGTAATTTTCGCAAAACGATTTGAATATTAATCACACTTTTATTTGCATTACAAGGTAACATTTTCTATTTCTATAACATTGAGTTAGAATAGAAAGCCATCAATACCTGGAATGGGGCCTCCACTGGTGGATGAGTTTGTATTGGGTGGCAAACGAGTGGTGGTGATGTTAGCGGCTGTAGTCGGAGGTACAGTGACAGGGCAATAAGGATTTCTTCATATGTGAGCAAATACTAAATTGTACTTTATTTGCCAACATATGTTAGTAAGATCTTAAACCATAGCCTTGTCTGAAACAAAATGAATTCTAAATAGTGAACACGAATAAATGACGGACCTGCTGTCAATTATGCAAAATGGTCAGTGAAACTAAATATTTCTGAATTTTCGTAAAACTATTTGAATGTTAATCATGTTTTTTTTGCATTGCCATGTAACATTTTCTTTGTCAATAACATTGCGTTAGAATATAAAGACATCAAGACCTGGAAAGGGGCCTCCAGTGGTGGTTGAGTTTGTATTGGGTGGCAAAGGAGTTGTGGTGATGTTAGCGCCTGTAGTTGGAGGTATAGAGAAAGGGAATTAGTTATTTCTTGATCAATACTCAAATACTTAATTGAACAATATTTTCGAACATATGTTAGTAATGTATATAACCATAGCCTTGTCTGAAATGAAATCAATTCTAAATAGTTAACCAAATTGTTGTAAAAATGTAATATTTTGTAATTTTCGCAAAACGATTTGAATATTAATCACACTTTTATTTGCATTACAAGGTAACATTTTCTATTTCTATAACATTGAGTTAGAATAGAAAGCCATCAATACCTGGAATGGGGCCTCCACTGGTGGATGAGTTTGTATTGGGTGGCAAACGAGTGGTGGTGATGTTAGCGGCTGTAGTCGGAGGTACAGTGACAGGGCAATAAGGATTTCTTCATAAGTGAGCAAATACTAAATTGTACGTTATTTGCCAACATATGTTAGTAAGATCTTAAACCATAGCCTTCTCTGAAACAAAATCAATTCTAAATAGTTAACACGAATAAATGACGGACCTGCTGTCAATCATGCAAAATGGTCAGTGAAACTAGATATTTCAGAATATTCGTAAAACTATTTGAATGTTAATCGTGCTTTTTTTGCCTTGCCATGTAATATTTTCTTTGTCAATAACATTGCGTTAGAATATAAAGCCATCAAGACCTGGAAAGGGGCCTCCAGTGGTGGTTGAGTTTGTATTGGGTGGCAAAGGAGTGGTGGTGATGTTAGCGCCTGTAGTTGTAGGTGCAGAGACATGAAAAAAATTGCTTCTATATTCCCCCACATATCTCGGTAACCTATATGACCATAGCCTTGTCTGCTTCAAAAACAATTCTAAATAGGTAACACAAAGAAATGATGTACCTACTATAAATTATGCAACATTGTCAGCTAAACAAAAATATTTAGTAATGTACGGTAAAATATCTGAATGTTAATCATGCTTCGTTTTGTATTACCAAATGACACTTTCTTTATCAATACATTTGATTTAGAATATAAAGTCATCAAAACCTGGAATGGGGCCTCCACTGGTGGTTGAGTTTGTATTGGGTGGCAAACGAGTGGTGGTGATGTTAGCGCCTGTAGTTGGAGGTATATGGACGGGGAAATAATGATTTCGTCATGAATGAGCAAATACAAAATGTAACGTTATTTGCCAACATTCCATAGTAAGATCTTAAACCATAGCCTTGTCTGAAACAAAATGAATTCTAAATAGTGAACACGAATAAACGACGGACCAGCTGTCAATTATACAAAATGGTCAGTGAAACTAAATATTTCTGAATTTTCGTAAAACTATTTGAATGTTAATCATGTTTTTTTTGCATTGCCATGTAACATTTTCTTTGTCAATAACATTGCGTTAGAATATAAAGACATCAAGACCTGGAAAGGGGCCTCCAGTGGTGGTTGAGTTTGTATTGGGTGGCAAAGGAGTTGTGGTGATGTTAGCGCCTGTAGTTGGAGGTATAGAGAAAGGGAATTAGTTATTTCTTGATCAATACTCAAATACTTAATTGAACAATATTTTCGAACATATGTTAGTAATGTATATAACCATAGCCTTGTCTGAAATGAAATCAATTCTAAATAGTTAACCAAATTGTTGTAAAAATGTAATATTTTGTAATTTTCGCAAAACGATTTGAATATTAATCACACTTTTATTTGCATTACAAGGTAACATTTTCTATTTCTATAACATTGAGTTAGAATAGAAAGCCATCAATACCTGGAATGGGGCCTCCACTGGTGGATGAGTTTGTATTGGGTGGCAAACGAGTGGTGGTGATGTTAGCGGCTGTAGTCGGAGGTACAGTGACAGGGCAATAAGGATTTCTTCATAAGTGAGCAAATACTAAATTGTACGTTATTTGCCAACATATGTTAGTAAGATCTTAAACCATAGCCTTCTCTGAAACAAAATCAATTCTGAATAGTTAACACGAATAAATGACGGACCTGCTGTCAATCATGCAAAATGGTCAGTGAAACTAGATATTTCAGAATATTCGTAAAACTATTTGAATGTTAATCGTGCTTTTTTTGCCTTGCCATGTAATATTTTCTTTGTCAATAACATTGCGTTAGAATATAAAGCCATCAAGACCTGGAAAGGGGCCTCCAGTGGTGGTTGAGTTTGTATTGGGTGGCAAAGGAGTGGTGGTGATGTTAGCGCCTGTAGTTGTAGGTGCAGAGACATGAAAAAAATTGCTTCTATATTCCCCCACATATCTCGGTAACCTATATGACCATAGCCTTGTCTGATTCAAAAACAATTCTAAATAGGTAACACAAAGAAATGATGTACCTACTATAAATTATGCAACATTGTCAGCTAAACAAAAATATTTAGTAATGTACGGTAAAATATCTGAATGTTAATCATGCTTCGTTTTGTATTACCAAATGACACTTTCTTTATCAATACATTTGATTTAGAATATAAAGTCATCAAAACCTGGAATGGGGCCTCCACTGGTGGTTGAGTTTGTATTGGGTGGCAAACGAGTGGTGGTGATGTTAGCGCCTGTAGTTGGAGGTATATGGACGGGGAAATAATGATTTCGTCATGAATGAGCAAATACAAAATGTAACGTTATTTGCCAACATTCCATAGTAAGATCTTAAACCATAGCCTTGTCTGAAACAAAATGAATTCTAAATAGTGAACACGAATAAATGACGGACCTGCTGTCAATTATGCAAAATGGTCAGTGAAACTAAATATTTCTGAATTTTCGTAAAACTATTTGAATGTTAATCATGTTTTTTTTGCATTGCCATGTAACATTTTCTTTGTCAATAACATTGCGTTAGAATATAAAGACATCAAGACCTGGAAAGGGGCCTCCAGTGGTGGTTGAGTTTGTATTGGGTGGCAAAGGAGTTGTGGTGATGTTAGCGCCTGTAGTTGGAGGTATAGAGAAAGGGAATTAGTTATTTCTTGATCAATACTCAAATACTTAATTGAACAATATTTTCGAACATATGTTAGTAATGTATATAACCATAGCCTTGTCTGAAATGAAATCAATTCTAAATAGTTAACCAAATTGTTGTAAAAATGTAATATTTTGTAATTTTCGCAAAACGATTTGAATATTAATCACACTTTTATTTGCATTACAAGGTAACATTTTCTATTTCTATAACATTGAGTTAGAATAGAAAGCCATCAATACCTGGAATGGGGCCTCCACTGGTGGATGAGTTTGTATTGGGTGGCAAACGAGTGGTGGTGATGTTAGCGGCTGTAGTCGGAGGTACAGTGACAGGGCAATAAGGATTTCTTCATAAGTGAGCAAATACTAAATTGTACGTTATTTGCCAACATATGTTAGTAAGATCTTAAACCATAGCCTTCTCTGAAACAAAATCAATTCTGAATAGTTAACACGAATAAATGACGGACCTGCTGTCAATCATGCAAAATGGTCAGTGAAACTAGATATTTCAGAATATTCGTAAAACTATTTGAATGTTAATCGTGCTTTTTTTGCCTTGCCATGTAATATTTTCTTTGTCAATAACATTGCGTTAGAATATAAAGCCATCAAGACCTGGAAAGGGGCCTCCAGTGGTGGTTGAGTTTGTATTGGGTGGCAAAGGAGTGGTGGTGATGTTAGCGCCTGTAGTTGTAGGTGCAGAGACATGAAAAAAATTGCTTCTATATTCCCCCACATATCTCGGTAACCTATATGACCATAGCCTTGTCTGCTTCAAAAACAATTCTAAATAGGTAACACAAAGAAATGATGTACCTACTATAAATTATGCAACATTGTCAGCTAAACAAAAATATTTAGTAATGTACGGTAAAATATCTGAATGTTAATCATGCTTCGTTTTGTATTACCAAATGACACTTTCTTTATCAATACATTTGATTTAGAATATAAAGTCATCAAAACCTGGAATGGGGCCTCCACTGGTGGTTGAGTTTGTATTGGGTGGCAAACGAGTGGTGGTGATGTTAGCGCCTGTAGTTGGAGGTATATGGACGGGGAAATAATGATTTCGTCATGAATGAGCAAATACAAAATGTAACGTTATTTGCCAACATTCCATAGTAAGATCTTAAACCATAGCCTTGTCTGAAACAAAATGAATTCTAAATAGTGAACACGAATAAATGACAGACCAGCTGTCAATTATGCAAAATGGTCAGTGAAACTAAATATTTCTGAATTTTCGTAAAACTATTTGAATGTTAATCATGTTTTTTTTGCATTGCCATGTAACATTTTCTTTGTCAATAACATTGCGTTAGAATATAAAGACATCAAGACCTGGAAAGGGGCCTCCAGTGGTGGTTGAGTTTGTATTGGGTGGCAAAGGAGTTGTGGTGATGTTAGCGCCTGTAGTTGGAGTTATAGAGAAAGGGAATTAGTTATTTCTTGATCAATACTCAAATACTCAATTGAACAATATTTTCGAACATATGTTAGTAATGTATATAACCATAGCCTTGTCTGAAACAAAATCAATTCTAAATAGTTAACCAAATTGTTGTAAAAATGTAATATTTTGTAATTTTCGCAAAACGATTTGAATATTAATCACACTTTTATTTGCATTACAAGGTAACATTTTCTATTTCTATAACAATGAGTGAGAATAGAAAGCCATCAATACCTGGAATGGGGCCTCCACTGGTGGATGAGTTTGTATTGGGTGGCAAACGAGTGGTGGTGATGTTAGCGCCTGTAGTTGGAGGTATATGGACGGGGAAATAATGATTTCGTCATGAATGAGCAAATACTAAATTTAACGTTATTTGCCAACATTCCATAGTAAGATCTTAAACCATAGCCTTGTCTGAAACAAAATCAATTCTTAATAGTGAACACGAATAAATGACGGACCTGCTGTCAATTATGCAAAATGGTCAGTGAAACTAAATATTTCAGAATTTTCGTAAAACTATTTGAATGTTAATCATGTTTTTTTTGCATTGCCATGTAACATTTTCTTTGTCAATAACATTGCGTTAGAATATAAAGCCATCAAGACCTGGAAAGGGGCCTCCAGTGGTGGTTGAGTTTGTATTGGGTGGCAAAGGAGTGGTGGTGATGTTAGCGCCTGTAGTTGTAGGTGCAGAGACATGAAAAAAATTGCTTCTATATTCCCCCTCATATCTCGGTAACCTATATGACCATAGCCTTGTCTGATTCAAAAACAATTCTAAATAGGTAACACAAAGAAATGATGTACCTACTATAAATTATGCAACATTGTCAGCTAAACAAAAATATTTAGTAATGTACGGTAAAATATCTGAATGTTAATCATGCTTCGTTTTGTATTACCAAATGACACCTTCTTTATCTATACATTTGATTTAGAATATAAAGTCATCAAAACCTGGAATGGGGCCTCCACTGGTGGTTGAGTTTGTATTGGGTGGCAAACGAGTGGTGGTGATGTTAGCGCCTGTAGTTGGAGGTATATGGACGGGGAAATAATGATTTCGTCATGAATGAGCAAATACAAAATGTAACGTTATTTGCCAACATTCCATAGTAAGATCTTAAACCATAGCCTTGTCTGAAACAAAATGAATTCTAAATAGTGAACACGAATAAATGACGGACCAGCTGTCAATTATCTAAAATGGTCTGTGAAACTAAATATTTCTGAATTTTCGTAAAACTATTTGAATGTTAAATATGTTTTTTTTGCATTGCCATGTAACATTTTCTTTGTCAATAACATTGCGTTAGAATATAAAGACATCAAGACCTGGAAAGGGGCCTCCAGTGGTGGTTGAGTTTGTATTGGGTGGCAAAGGAGTTGTGGTGATGTTAGCGCCTGTAGTTGGAGGTATAGAGAAAGGGAATTAGTTATTTCTTGATCAATACTCAAATACTTAATTGAACAATATTTTCGAACATATGTTAGTAATGTATATAACCATAGCCTTGTCTGAAATGAAATCAATTCTAAATAGTTAACCAAATTGTTGTAAAAATGTAATATTTTGTAATTTTCGCAAAACGATTTGAATATTAATCACACTTTTATTTGCATTACAAGGTAACATTTTCTATTTCTATAACATTGAGTTAGAATAGAAAGCCATCAATACCTGGAATGGGGCCTCCACTGGTGGATGAGTTTGTATTGGGTGGCAAACGAGTGGTGGTGATGTTAGCGGCTGTAGTCGGAGGTACAGTGACAGGGCAATAAGGATTTCTTCATAAGTGAGCAAATACTAAATTGTACGTTATTTGCCAACATATGTTAGTAAGATCTTAAACCATAGCCTTCTCTGAAACAAAATCAATTCTGAATAGTTAACACGAATAAATGACGGACCTGCTGTCAATCATGCAAAATGGTCAGTGAAACTAGATATTTCAGAATATTCGTAAAACTATTTGAATGTTAATCGTGCTTTTTTTGCCTTGCCATGTAATATTTTCTTTGTCAATAACATTGCGTTAGAATATAAAGCCATCAAGACCTGGAAAGGGGCCTCCAGTGGTGGTTGAGTTTGTATTGGGTGGCAAAGGAGTGGTGGTGATGTTAGCGCCTGTAGTTGTAGGTGCAGAGACATGAAAAAAATTGCTTCTATATTCCCCCACATATCTCGGTAACCTATATGACCATAGCCTTGTCTGCTTCAAAAACAATTCTAAATAGGTAACACAAAGAAATGATGTACCTACTATAAATTATGCAACATTGTCAGCTAAACAAAAATATTTAGTAATGTACGGTAAAATATCTGAATGTTAATCATGCTTCGTTTTGTATTACCAAATGACACTTTCTTTATCAATACATTTGATTTAGAATATAAAGTCATCAAAACCTGGAATGGGGCCTCCACTGGTGGTTGAGTTTGTATTGGGTGGCAAACGAGTGGTGGTGATGTTAGCGCCTGTAGTTGGAGGTATATGGACGGGGAAATAATGATTTCGTCATGAATGAGCAAATACAAAATGTAACGTTATTTGCCAACATTCCATAGTAAGATCTTAAACCATAGCCTTGTCTGAAACAAAATGAATTCTAAATAGTGAACACGAATAAATGACAGACCAGCTGTCAATTATGCAAAATGGTCAGTGAAACTAAATATTTCTGAATTTTCGTAAAACTATTTGAATGTTAATCATGTTTTTTTTGCATTGCCATGTAACATTTTCTTTGTCAATAACATTGCGTTAGAATATAAAGACATCAAGACCTGGAAAGGGGCCTCCAGTGGTGGTTGAGTTTGTATTGGGTGGCAAAGGAGTTGTGGTGATGTTAGCGCCTGTAGTTGGAGGTATAGAGAAAGGGAATTAGTTATTTCTTGATCAATACTCAAATACTCAATTGAACAATATTTTCGAACATATGTTAGTAATGTATATAACCATAGCCTTGTCTGAAACAAAATCAATTCTAAATAGTTAACCAAATTGTTGTAAAAATGTAATATTTTGTAATTTTCGCAAAACGATTTGAATATTAATCACACTTTTATTTGCATTACAAGGTAACATTTTCTATTTCTATAACATTGAGTTAGAATAGAAAGCCATCAATACCTGGAATGGGGCCTCCACTGGTGGATGAGTTTGTATTGGGTGGCAAACGAGTGGTGGTGATGTTAGCGGCTGTAGTCGGAGGTACAGTGACAGGGCAATAAGGATTTCTTCATAAGTGAGCAAATACTAAATTGTACGTTATTTGCCAACATATGTTAGTAAGATCTTAAACCATAGCCTTCTCTGAAACAAAATCAATTCTAAATAGTTAACACGAATAAATGACGGACCTGCTGTCAATCATGCAAAATGGTCAGTGAAACTAGATATTTCAGAATATTCGTAAGACTATTTGAATGTTAATCGTGCTTTTTTTGCCTTGCCATGTAATATTTTCTTTGTCAATAACATTGCGTTAGAATATAAAGCCATCAAGACCTGGAAAGGGGCCTCCAGTGGTGGTTGAGTTTGTATTGGGTGGCAAAGGAGTGGTGGTGATGTTAGCGCCTGTAGTTGTAGGTGCAGAGACATGAAAAAAATTGCTTCTATATTCCCCCACATATCTCGGTAACCTATATGACCATAGCCTTGTCTGATTCAAAAACAATTCTAAATAGGTAACACAAAGAAATGATGTACCTACTATAAATTATGCAACATTGTCAGCTAAACAAAAATATTTAGTAATGTACGGAAAAATATCTGAATGTTAATCATGCTTCGTTTTGTATTACCAAATGACACTTTCTTTATCAATACATTTGATTTAGAATATAAAGTCATCGAAACCTGGAATGGGGCCTCCACTGGTGGTTGAGTTTGTATTGGGTGGCAAACGAGTGGTGGTGATGTTAGCGCCTGTAGTTGGAGGTATATGGACGGGGAAATAATGATTTCGTCATGAATGAGCAAATACTAAATTTAACGTTATTTGCCAACATTCCATAGTAAGATCTTAAACCATAGCCTTGTCTGAAACAAAATCAATTCTTAATAGTGAACACGAATAAATGACGGACCTGCTGTCAATTATGCAAAATGGTCAGTGAAACTAAATATTTCAGAATTTTCGTAAAACTATTTGAATGTTAATCATGTTTTTTTTGCATTGCCATGTAACATTTTCTTTGTCAATAACATTGCGTTAGAATATAAAGCCATCAAGACCTGGAAAGGGGCCTCCAGTGGTGGTTGAGTTTGTATTGGGTGGCAAAGGAGTGGTGGTGATGTTAGCGCCTGTAGTTGTAGGTGCAGAGACATGAAAAAAATTGCTTCTATATTCCCCCTCATATCTCGGTAACCTATATGACCATAGCCTTGTCTGATTCAAAAACAATTCTAAATAGGTAACACAAAGAAATGATGTACCTACTATAAATTATGCAACATTGTCAGCTAAACAAAAATATTTAGTAATGTACGGTAAAATATCTGAATGTTAATCATGCTTCGTTTTGTATTACCAAATGACACCTTCTTTATCTATACATTTGATTTAGAATATAAAGTCATTAAAACCTTGAATGGGGCCTCCACTGGTGGATGAGTTTGTATTGGGTGGCAAACGAGTGGTGGTGATGTTAGCGGCTGTAGTCGGAGGTACAGTGACAGGGCAATAAGGATTTCTTCATAAGTGAGCAAATACTAAATTGTACGTTATTTGCCAACATATGTTAGTAAGATCTTAAACCATAGCCTTCTCTGAAACAAAATCAATTCTAAATAGTTAACACGAATAAATGACGGACCTGCTGTCAATCATGCAAAATGGTCAGTGAAACTAGATATTTCAGAATATTCGTAAAACTATTTGAATGTTAATCGTGCTTTTTTTGCCTTGCCATGTAATATTTTCTTTGTCAATAACATTGCGTTAGAATATAAAGCCATCAAGACCTGGAAAGGGGCCTCCAGTGGTGGTTGAGTTTGTATTGGGTGGCAAAGGAGTGGTGGTGATGTTAGCGCCTGTGGTTGTAGGTGCAGAGACATGAAAAAAATTGCTTCTATATTCCCCCACATATCTCGGTAACCTATATGACCATAGCCTTGTCTGATTCAAAAACAATTCTAAATAGGTAACCCAAAGAAATGATGTACCTACTATAAATTATGCAACATTGTCAGCTAAACAAAAATATTTAGTAATATATGGAAAAATATCTGAATGTTAATGCTGTTCTTTGTTTGTTTTTGCATTGCCAAGTAACATTTTCTTTGTCAATAACATTGCGTTTGAAGATAAAGCCATAAAAACCTGGAAATGGGCCTCGAGTGGTGGTTGAGTTTGTATTGGGTGGCAAAGGAGTTGTGGTGATGTTAGCGCCTGTAGTTGGAGGTATAGAGAAAGGGAATTAGTCATTTTTTGATCAATACGCAAATACTGCATTGAACATTATTTTCGAACATATGTTAGTAATGTATATAACCATAGCCTTGTCTGAAACAAAATCAATTCTAAATAGTTAACACGAATAAATGACGGACCTGCTGTCAATTATGCAAAATTGTCAGTGAAACTAAATATTTCAGAATATTCGTAAAACTATTTGAATGTTAATCGTGCTTTTTTTGCCTTGCCATGTAATATTTTCTTTGTCCATAACATTGCGTCAGAATATAAAGCCATCAAGACCTGGAAAGGGGCCTCCAGTGGTGGTTGAGTTTGTATTGGGTGGCAAACGAGTGGTGGTGATGTTAGCGGCTGTAGTCGGAGGTACAGTGACAGGGCAATAAGGATTTCTTCATATGTGAGCAAATACTAAATTGTACTTTATTTGCCAACATATGTTAGTAAGATTTTAAACCATAGCCTTGTCTGAAACAAAATCAATTCTAAATAGTTAACACGAATAAATGACGGACCTGCTGTCAATTATGCAAAATGGTCAGTGAAACTAGATATTTCAGAATATTCGTAAAACTATTTGAATGTTAATCGTGCTTTTTTTGCCTTGCCATGTAATATTTTCTTTGTCAATAACATTGCGTTAGAATATAAAGCCATCAAGACCTGGAAAGGGGCCTCCAGTGGTGGTTGAGTTTGTATTGGGTGGCAAAGGAGTGGTGGTCATGTTAGCGCCTGTAGTTGTAGGTGCAGAGACATGAAAAAAATTGCTTCTATATTCCCCAACATATCTCGATAACCTATATAACCATAACCTTGTCTGATTCAAAAACAATTCTAAATAGGTAACACAAAGAAATGATGTACCTACTATAAATTATGCAACATTGTCAGCTAAACAAAAATATTTAGTAATGTACGGAAAAATATCTGACTGTTAATCATGCTTCGTTTTGTATTACCAAATGACACTTTCTTTATCAATACATTTGATTTAGAATATAAAGTCATCAAAACCTGGAATGGGGCCTCCACTGGTGGTTGAGTTTGTATTGGGTGGCAAACGAGTGGTGGTGATGTTAGCGCCTGTAGTTGGAGGTATATGGACGGGGAAATAATGATTTCGTCATGAATGAGCAAATACAAAATGTAACGTTATTTGCCAACATTCCATAGTAAGATCTTAAACCATAGCCTTGTCTGAAACAAAATTAATTCTAAATAGTGAACACGAATAAATGACGGACCAGCTGTCAATTATGCAAAATGGTCAGTGAAACTAAATATTTCAGAATTTTCGTAAAACTATTTGAATGTTAATCATGTTTTTTTTGCATTGCCATGTAACATTTTCTTTGTCAATAACATTGCGTTAGAATATAAAGCCATCAAAACCTGGAAAGGGGCCTCCAGTGGTGGTTGAGTTTGTATTGGGTGGCAAAGGAGTTGTGGTGATGTTAGCGCCTGTAGTTGGAGGTATAGCGAAAGGGAATTAGTTATTTCTTGATCAATACTCAAATACTTAATTGAACAATATTTTCGAACATATGTTAGTAATGTATATAACCATAGCCTTGTCTGAAACAAAATCAATTCTAAATAGTTAACCAAATTGTTGTAAAAATGTAATATTTTGTAATTTTCGCAAAACGATTTGAATATTAATCACACTTTTATTTGCATTACAAGGTAACATTTTCTATTTCTATAACATTGAGTGAGAATAGAAAGCCATCAATACCTGGAATGGGGCCTCCACTGGTGGATGAGTTTGTATTGGGTGGCAAACGAGTGGTGGTGATGTTAGCGGCTGTAGTCGGAGGTACAGTGACAGGGCAATAAGGATTTCTTCATAAGTGAGCAAATACTAAATTGTACGTTATTTGCCAACATATGTTAGTAAGATCTTAAACCATAGCCTTCTCTGAAACAAAATCAATTCTAAATAGTTAACACGAATAAATGACGGACCTGCTGTCAATCATGCAAAATGGTCAGTGAAACTAGATATTTCAGAATATTCGTAAGACTATTTGAATGTTAATCGTGCTTTTTTTGCCTTGCCATGTAATATTTTCTTTGTCAATAACATTGCGTTAGAATATAAAGCCATCAAGACCTGGAAAGGGGCCTCCAGTGGTGGTTGAGTTTGTATTGGGTGGCAAAGGAGTGGTGGTGATGTTAGCGCCTGTAGTTGTAGGTGCAGAGACATGAAAAAAATTGCTTCTATATTCCCCCACATATCTCGGTAACCTATATGACCATAGCCTTGTCTGATTCAAAAACAATTCTAAATAGGTAACACAAAGAAATGATGTACCTACTATAAATTATGCAACATTGTCAGCTAAACAAAAATATTTAGTAATGTACGGAAAAATATCTGAATGTTAATCATGCTTCGTTTTGTATTACCAAATGACACTTTCTTTATCAATACATTTGATTTAGAATATAAAGTCATCGAAACCTGGAATGGGGCCTCCACTGGTGGTTGAGTTTGTATTGGGTGGCAAACGAGTGGTGGTGATGTTAGCGCCTGTAGTTGGAGGTATATGGACGGGGAAATAATGATTTCGTCATGAATGAGCAAATACTAAATTTAACGTTATTTGCCAACATTCCATAGTAAGATCTTAAACCATAGCCTTGTCTGAAACAAAATCAATTCTTAATAGTGAACACGAATAAATGACGGACCTGCTGTCAATTATGCAAAATGGTCAGTGAAACTAAATATTTCAGAATTTTCGTAAAACTATTTGAATGTTAATCATGTTTTTTTTGCATTGCCATGTAACATTTTCTTTGTCAATAACATTGCGTTAGAATATAAAGCCATCAAGACCTGGAAAGGGGCCTCCAGTGGTGGTTGAGTTTGTATTGGGTGGCAAAGGAGTGGTGGTGATGTTAGCGCCTGTAGTTGTAGGTGCAGAGACATGAAAAAAATTGCTTCTATATTCCCCCTCATATCTCGGTAACCTATATGACCATAGCCTTGTCTGATTCAAAAACAATTCTAAATAGGTAACACAAAGAAATGATGTACCTACTATAAATTATGCAACATTGTCAGCTAAACAAAAATATTTAGTAATGTACGGTAAAATATCTGAATGTTAATCATGCTTCGTTTTGTATTACCAAATGACACCTTCTTTATCTATACATTTGATTTAGAATATAAAGTCATTAAAACCTTGAATGGGGCCTCCACTGGTGGATGAGTTTGTATTGGGTGGCAAACGAGTGGTGGTGATGTTAGCGGCTGTAGTCGGAGGTACAGTGACAGGGCAATAAGGATTTCTTCATAAGTGAGCAAATACTAAATTGTACGTTATTTGCCAACATATGTTAGTAAGATCTTAAACCATAGCCTTCTCTGAAACAAAATCAATTCTAAATAGTTAACACGAATAAATGACGGACCTGCTGTCAATCATGCAAAATGGTCAGTGAAACTAGATATTTCAGAATATTCGTAAAACTATTTGAATGTTAATCGTGCTTTTTTTGCCTTGCCATGTAATATTTTCTTTGTCAATAACATTGCGTTAGAATATAAAGCCATCAAGACCTGGAAAGGGGCCTCCAGTGGTGGTTGAGTTTGTATTGGGTGGCAAAGGAGTGGTGGTGATGTTAGCGCCTGTGGTTGTAGGTGCAGAGACATGAAAAAAATTGCTTCTATATTCCCCCACATATCTCGGTAACCTATATGACCATAGCCTTGTCTGATTCAAAAACAATTCTAAATAGGTAACCCAAAGAAATGATGTACCTACTATAAATTATGCAACATTGTCAGCTAAACAAAAATATTTAGTAATATATGGAAAAATATCTGAATGTTAATGCTGTTCTTTGTTTGTTTTTGCATTGCCAAGTAACATTTTCTTTGTCAATAACATTGCGTTTGAAGATAAAGCCATAAAAACCTGGAAATGGGCCTCGAGTGGTGGTTGAGTTTGTATTGGGTGGCAAAGGAGTTGTGGTGATGTTAGCGCCTGTAGTTGGAGGTATAGAGAAAGGGAATTAGTCATTTTTTGATCAATACGCAAATACTGCATTGAACATTATTTTCGAACATATGTTAGTAATGTATATAACCATAGCCTTGTCTGAAACAAAATCAATTCTAAATAGTTAACACGAATAAATGACGGACCTGCTGTCAATTATGCAAAATTGTCAGTGAAACTAAATATTTCAGAATATTCGTAAAACTATTTGAATGTTAATCGTGCTTTTTTTGCCTTGCCATGTAATATTTTCTTTGTCCATAACATTGCGTCAGAATATAAAGCCATCAAGACCTGGAAAGGGGCCTCCAGTGGTGGTTGAGTTTGTATTGGGTGGCAAACGAGTGGTGGTGATGTTAGCGGCTGTAGTCGGAGGTACAGTGACAGGGCAATAAGGATTTCTTCATATGTGAGCAAATACTAAATTGTACTTTATTTGCCAACATATGTTAGTAAGATTTTAAACCATAGCCTTGTCTGAAACAAAATCAATTCTAAATAGTTAACACGAATAAATGACGGACCTGCTGTCAATTATGCAAAATGGTCAGTGAAACTAGATATTTCAGAATATTCGTAAAACTATTTGAATGTTAATCGTGCTTTTTTTGCCTTGCCATGTAATATTTTCTTTGTCAATAACATTGCGTTAGAATATAAAGCCATCAAGACCTGGAAAGGGGCCTCCAGTGGTGGTTGAGTTTGTATTGGGTGGCAAAGGAGTGGTGGTCATGTTAGCGCCTGTAGTTGTAGGTGCAGAGACATGAAAAAAATTGCTTCTATATTCCCCAACATATCTCGGTAACCTATATAACCATAACCTTGTCTGATTCAAAAACAATTCTAAATAGGTAACACAAAGAAATGATGTACCTACTATAAATTATGCAACATTGTCAGCTAAACAAAAATATTTAGTAATGTACGGAAAAATATCTGACTGTTAATCATGCTTCGTTTTGTATTACCAAATGACACTTTCTTTATCAATACATTTGATTTAGAATATAAAGTCATCAAAACCTGGAATGGGGCCTCCACTGGTGGTTGAGTTTGTATTGGGTGGCAAACGAGTGGTGGTGATGTTAGCGCCTGTAGTTGGAGGTATATGGACGGGGAAATAATGATTTCGTCATGAATGAGCAAATACAAAATGTAACGTTATTTGCCAACATTCCATAGTAAGATCTTAAACCATAGCCTTGTCTGAAACAAAATTAATTCTAAATAGTGAACACGAATAAATGACGGACCAGCTGTCAATTATGCAAAATGGTCAGTGAAACTAAATATTTCAGAATTTTCGTAAAACTATTTGAATGTTAATCATGTTTTTTTTGCATTGCCATGTAACATTTTCTTTGTCAATAACATTGCGTTAGAATATAAAGCCATCAAAACCTGGAAAGGGGCCTCCAGTGGTGGTTGAGTTTGTATTGGGTGGCAAAGGAGTTGTGGTGATGTTAGCGCCTGTAGTTGGAGGTATAGCGAAAGGGAATTAGTTATTTCTTGATCAATACTCAAATACTTAATTGAACAATATTTTCGAACATATGTTAGTAATGTATATAACCATAGCCTTGTCTGAAACAAAATCAATTCTAAATAGTTAACCAAATTGTTGTAAAAATGTAATATTTTGTAATTTTCGCAAAACGATTTGAATATTAATCACACTTTTATTTGCATTACAAGGTAACATTTTCTATTTCTATAACATTGAGTGAGAATAGAAAGCCATCAATACCTGGAATGGGGCCTCCACTGGTGGATGAGTTTGTATTGGGTGGCAAACGAGTGGTGGTGATGTTAGCGGCTGTAGTCGGAGGTACAGTGATAGGGCAATAAGGATTTCTTCATAAGTGAGCAAATACTAAATTGTACGTTATTTGCCAACATATCCTAGTAAGATCTTAAACCATAGCCTTCTCTGAAACAAAATCAATTCTAAATAGTTAACACGAATAAATGACGGACCTGCTGTCAATCATGCAAAATGGTCAGTGAAACTAGATATTTCAGAATATTCGTAAAACTATTTGAATGTTAATCGTGCTTTTTTTGCCTTGCCATGTAATATTTTCTTTGTCAATAACATTGCGTTAGAATATAAAGCCATCAAGACCTGGAAAGGGGCCTCCAGTGGTGGTTGAGTTTGTATTGGGTGGCAAAGGAGTGGTGGTGATGTTAGCGCCTGTAGTTGTAGGTGCAGAGACATGAAAAAAATTGCTTCTATATTCCCCCACATATCTCGGTAACCTATATGACCATAGCCTTGTCTGATTCAAAAACAATTCTAAATAGGTAACACAAAGAAATGATGTACCTACTATAAATTATGCAACATTGTCAGCTAAACAAAAATATTTAGTAATATATGGAAAAATATCTGAATGTTAATGCTGTTCTTTGTTTGTTTTTGCATTTCCAAGTAACATTTTCTTTGTCAATAACATTGCGTTTGAAGATAAAGCCATAAAAACCTGGAAATGGGCCTCGAGTGGTGGTTGAGTTTGTATTGGGTGGCAAAGGAGTTGTGGTGATGTTAGCGCCTGTAGTTGGAGGTATAGAGAAAGGGAATTAGTTATTTTTTGATCAATACGCAAATACTGAATTGAACATTATTTTCGAACATATGTTAGTAATGTATATAACCATAGCCTTGTCTTAAACAAAATCAATTCTAAATAGTTAACACGAATAAATGACGGACCTGCTGTCAATTATGCAAAATTGTCAGTGAAACTAAATATTTCAGAATATTCGTAAAACTATTTGAATTTTAATCGTGCTTTTTTTGCCTTGCCATGTAATATTTTCTTTGTCCATAACATTGCGTCAGAATATAAAGCCATCAAGACCTGGAAAGGGGCCTCCAGTGGTGGTTGAGTTTGTATTGGGTGGCAAACGAGTGGTGGTGATGTTAGCGGCTGTAGTCGGAGGTACAGTGACAGGGCAATAAGGATTTCTTCATATGTGAGCAAATACTAAATTGTACTTTATTTGCCAACATATGTTAGTAAGATTTTAAACCATAGCCTTGTCTGAAACAAAATCAATTCTAAATAGTTAACACGAATAAATGACGGACCTGCTGTCAATTATGCAAAATGGTCAGTGAAACTAGATATTTCAGAATATTCGTAAAACTATTTGAATGTTAATCGTGCTTTTTTTGCCTTGCCATGTAATTTTTTCTTTGTCAATAACATTGCATTAGAATATATAGCCATCAAGACCTGGAAAGGGGCCTCCAGTGGTGGTTGAGTTTGTATTGGGTGGCAAAGGAGTTGTGGTGATGTTAGCGCCTGTAGTTGTAGGTGCAGAGACATGAAAAAAATTGCTTCTATATTCCCCAACATATCTCGGTAACCTATATAACCATAACCTTGTCTGATTCAAAAACAATTCTAAATAGGTAACACAAAGAAATGATCTACCTACTATAAATTATGCAACATTGTCAGCTAAACAAAAATATTTAGTAATGTACGGAAAAATATCTGACTGTTAATCATGCTTCGTTTTGTATTACCAAATGACACTTTCTTTATCAATACATTTGATTTAGAATATAAAGTCATCAAAACCTGGAATGGGGCCTCCACTGGTGGTTGAGTTTGTATTGGGTGGCAAACGAGTGGTGGTGATGTTAGCGCCTGTAGTTGGAGGTATATGGACGGGGAAATAATGATTTCGTCATGAATGAGCAAATACAAAATGTAACGTTATTTGCCAACATTCCATAGTAAGATCTTAAACCATAGCCTTGTCTGAAACAAAATGAATTCTAAATAGTGAACACGAATAAATGACGGACCAGCTGTCAATTATGCAAAATGGTCAGTGAAACTAAATATTTCAGAATTTTCGTAAAACTATTTGAATGTTAAATATGTTTTTTTTGCATTGCCATGTAACATTTTCTTTGTCAATAACATTGCGTTAGAATATAAAGCCATCAAAACCTGGAAAGGGGCCTCCAGTGGTGGTTGAGTTTGTATTGGGTGGCAAAGGAGTTGTGGTGATGTTAGCGCCTGTAGTTGGAGGTATAGAGAAAGGGAATTAGTTATTTCTTGATCAATACTCAAATACTTAATTGAACAATATTTTTGAACATATGTTAGCAATGTATATAACCATAGCCTTGTCTGAAACAAAATCAATTCTAAATAGTTAACCAAATTGTCGTAAAAATGTAATATTTAGTCATTTTCGCAAAACGATTTGAATATTAATCACACTTTTATTTGCATTACAAGGTAACATTTTCTATTTCTATAACATTGAGTTAGAATAGAAAGCCATCAATACCTGGAATGGGGCCTCCACTGGTGGATGAGTTTGTATTGGGTGGCAAACGAGTGGTGGTGATGTTAGCGGCTGTAGTCGGAGGTACAGTGACAGGGCAATAAGGATTTCTTCATATGTGAGCAAATACTAAATTGTACTTTATTTGCCAACATATGTTAGTAAGATCTTAAACCATAGCCTTGTCTGAAACAAAATCAATTCTAAATAGTTAACACGAATAAATGACGGACCTGCTGTCAATTATGCAAAATGGTCAGTGAAACTAGATATTTCAGAATATTCGTAAAACTATTTGAATTTTAATCGTGCTTTTTTTGCCTTGCCATGTAATATTTTCTTTGTCCATAACATTGCGTCAGAATATAAAGCCATCAAGACCTGGAAAGGGGCCTCCAGTGGTGGTTGAGTTTGTATTGGGTGGCAAACGAGTGGTGGTGATGTTAGCGGCTGTAGTCGGAGGTACAGTGACAGGGCAATAAGGATTTCTTCATATGTGAGCAAATACTAAATTGTACTTTATTTGCCAACATATGTTAGTAAGATTTTAAACCATAGCCTTGTCTGAAACAAAATCAATTCTAAATAGTTAACACGAATAAATGACGGACCTGCTGTCAATTATGCAAAATGGTCAGTGAAACTAGATATTTCAGAATATTCGTAAAACTATTTGAATGTTAATCGTGCTTTTTTTGCCTTGCCATGTAATTTTTTCTTTGTCAATAACATTGCATTAGAATATATAGCCATCAAGACCTGGAAAGGGGCCTCCAGTGGTGGTTGAGTTTGTATTGGGTGGCAAAGGAGTTGTGGTGATGTTAGCGCCTGTAGTTGTAGGTGCAGAGACATGAAAAAAATTGCTTCTATATTCCCCAACATATCTCGGTAACCTATATAACCATAACCTTGTCTGATTCAAAAACAATTCTAAATAGGTAACACAAAGAAATGATCTACCTACTATAAATTATGCAACATTGTCAGCTAAACAAAAATATTTAGTAATGTACGGAAAAATATCTGACTGTTAATCATGCTTCGTTTTGTATTACCAAATGACACTTTCTTTATCAATACATTTGATTTAGAATATAAAGTCATCAAAACCTGGAATGGGGCCTCCACTGGTGGTTGAGTTTGTATTGGGTGGCAAACGAGTGGTGGTGATGTTAGCGCCTGTAGTTGGAGGTATATGGACGGGGAAATAATGATTTCGTCATGAATGAGCAAATACAAAATGTAACGTTATTTGCCAACATTCCATAGTAAGATCTTAAACCATAGCCTTGTCTGAAACAAAATGAATTCTAAATAGTGAACACGAATAAATGACGGACCAGCTGTCAATTATGCAAAATGGTCAGTGAAACTAAATATTTCAGAATTTTCGTAAAACTATTTGAATGTTAAATATGTTTTTTTTGCATTGCCATGTAACATTTTCTTTGTCAATAACATTGCGTTAGAATATAAAGCCATCAAAACCTGGAAAGGGGCCTCCAGTGGTGGTTGAGTTTGTATTGGGTGGCAAAGGAGTTGTGGTGATGTTAGCGCCTGTAGTTGGAGGTATAGAGAAAGGGAATTAGTTATTTCTTGATCAATACTCAAATACTTAATTGAACAATATTTTTGAACATATGTTAGCAATGTATATAACCATAGCCTTGTCTGAAACAAAATCAATTCTAAATAGTTAACCAAATTGTCGTAAAAATGTAATATTTAGTCATTTTCGCAAAACGATTTGAATATTAATCACACTTTTATTTGCATTACAAGGTAACATTTTCTATTTCTATAACATTGAGTTAGAATAGAAAGCCATCAATACCTGGAATGGGGCCTCCACTGGTGGATGAGTTTGTATTGGGTGGCAAACGAGTGGTGGTGATGTTAGCGGCTGTAGTCGGAGGTACAGTGACAGGGCAATAAGGATTTCTTCATATGTGAGCAAATACTAAATTGTACTTTATTTGCCAACATATGTTAGTAAGATCTTAAACCATAGCCTTGTCTGAAACAAAATCAATTCTAAATAGTTAACACGAATAAATGACGGACCTGCTGTCAATTATGCAAAATGGTCAGTGAAACTAGATATTTCAGAATATTCGTAAAACTATTTGAATGTTAATCGTGCTTTTTTTGCCTTGCCATGTAATATTTTCTTTGTCAATAACATTGCGTTAGAATATAAAGCCATCAAGACCTGGAAAGGGGCCTCCAGTGGTGGTTGAGTTTGTATTGGGTGGCAAAGGAGTGTGCATGAAAAAGATTGCTTCTATATTCCCCCACATATCTCGGTAACCTATATGACCATAGCCTTGTCTGATTCAAAAACAATTCTAAATAGGTAACACAAAGAAATGATGTACCTACTATAAATTATGCAACATTGTCAGCTAAACAAAAATATTTAGTAATGTACGGAAAAATATCTGAATGTTAATCATGCTTCGTTTTGTATTACCAAATGACACTTTCTTTATCAATACATTTGATTTAGAATATAAAGTCATCGAAACCTGGAATGGGGCCTCCACTGGTGGTTGAGTTTGTATTGGGTGGCAAACGAGTGGTGGTGATGTTAGCGCCTGTAGTTGGAGGTATATGGACGGGAAAATAATGATTTCGTCATGAATGAGCAAATACTAAATTTAACGTTATTTGCCAACATTCCTTAGTAAGATCTTAAACCATAGCCTTGTCTGAAACAAAATCAATTCTAAATAGTGAACACGAATAAATGACGGACCTGCTGTCAATTATGCAAAATGGTCCGGGAAACTAAATATTTCAGAATTTTCGTAAAACTATTTGAATGTTAATCATGTTTTTTTTGCATTGTCATGTAACATTTTCTTTGTCAATAACATTGCGTTAGAATATAAAGCCATCAAAACCTGGAAAGGGGCCTCTTAAACCAGAGCCTTGTCTATAACAAACTCAATTCTGAATAGTTAACACGAATAATTGACGGACCTGCTGTCAATTATGCAAAATTGTCTGCAAATGCTCTTCTGGATTATTGGGCAAAAATTCCCACAGACACACTCCAAAATCTTGTAGAAAGCCTTCCCAGAAGAGTTGAAGCTGTTATAGCTGCAAAACCAACTTCATATTAATGCCTAACAATTTGGAATCGGATTTCATAGAAGCTCCTGCAGGTGTAATGTGTAGGTGGCCCAATACTTTTTTCCATGTAGTGTAGTTAACACGAATAAATGATGGACCTGGCTATCAATTATGCAAAATGGTCAGTGAAATTAAATATGTAGTAATTCTCGCAAAACTATTTGAATGTTAATCAAATGTCTTAGTATTACCAAATAACATTTTCTTTATCAATAAATTGGCTATAGAAGAAAAGAGAATAAATAATGATCATGCTATCAAATATGCAAAATAACATATTTACGCATTTATAATATTAGTATATAACATATTTTGTAATGTAGCTCAATTATGTGATTTGAATCTTTACTCACCAGGATAAATCTGCCCGTTGGCACAACACAGGACCAGCATAAGTCCAGTTAGAGTTTTTATAAACCATGCCATTGTTTCAATGCAGTCTGCAGACACCTCCACGTTTTTTTTTTTGGTCAGTTTTCGTTGATGTATTGAATAGCCGTCCAAATTGTATTGCAGATTTTTTTGGATTTATTTCTTCCTATGAACATTGACAACTTATCCAATTACTTTTATTTCAGTTGTACATGCAATCATATCATTGATTTGCTCCTCCTTCCTGATTATACTTACCTAGCAAGAACATCCTGCTCTCATCAGACATCTGTGCAAACCTTTGATAACTGATGAAGGTAATGCGATAATAAGAATAATTTGAAAAGATTTTTTATTTTTTGGCATCAGCCTCAAAGCACTTAGGAGCAATGCTGCAAAGAACTTTACAACAAAGGTTGACAGTCAACAACAGTAATGCAGGTATTGTTGAGTGAATAATCGCCAAACATAGTATAATAAAAAGTCTTTCCGCATGTCTCGACGGAAAACGGCTGGCAGTTTGTTGGTACGGAGCGGTCTGACAGGTTCAGTGACTCCTTCCTACACAATTGACTTTTCATTTATTACGTCATGCTTCCAAGAATTGCTTCAAAGTAAACAATACACTTGTTTGTATTTCCTTTTGAAAGGAGCTTTACCACAAAAAAATACAACTTGTTAATACTGTATTAATAATGTACTGGGATGCTCCTTGTCCTGTATTTCCGGGGGGTGGCCTGCTCTCTGTGTTTTTATGTTGTCCAGGGCCCTGCAAGGTAGAGAGGTCTTCATGGGTTCGGGTCCAAAATATAACTAATATCCAGGTCCGGGTCGGATCCAATTAAATGTGTGCGGCTTCTGGGTCATTGTAGATTTGATGTAGTTTCTTAGAGGACCCGTTTAGACTTGATATTCTGCTGCTCCTGCAACTGCTGGTGACTTGGTAGTGGTCAGGCAGTGGTAGGCATGTTAACAGTGCGGGCATTGCTTATGGTTGGCTGTCAGCCATCACAACTCAGCAAAACACTCTCTCTAGTGAATTTCTAATTTCACTTCGATAATAATGACAACAACTTCATCACATGGAAAAAAGTATTGAACAAATCCAAAGATTGAAGTGTTCTTCTCGGAAAATAAACTTCAATTAAAATGTAAAGAAGGCAATAACAAGACAATAGCATATTGGAATATTTAATAGTGGTCTGAGAATAATCTTTCAGTGTTTGGCTAGCTGTCGTGATGAATGTCTTTATTTACGTAGGTTCCGGGTAAGAATTCCATTCTTCCTTTTTGGAACAAATCCCAATATTTGGACCCGTGAAGACCTCTACTGCAAGGCCAACACCTCGCATGTGTGTGTGTGTGTGTTCCTTTGGTCCTGGTTAATTGTTAATTAACAGTGAGAAAAGGGTTCGTCCATGGTATCCTATTGTGGCACTGAAATTGGACTGCATTTAGTATGGCATTGTATTGTTATTTCTAAATAATTTTGAAACATTTTGAAACAAAAGGACATAAATACAGTATATATTGTTCTTAAATGATCCTTTATAATAATTTTTTCATGATTTAACCAAACCATTCAAATATTTGACATATAATTTGAGGCTTTGATTTACATCATCATGAAAACAAGTTTTTATAATGTAAAATTTAAGGTTGGGACACAGGTTGACGTTATTAAACTAAAAGTTGATACTGGATTCAGTTGTTTCAGTTGAATTGTCTCAGCTGAACTTTTTGTCATGAGACTTGTGCGCAATTTTTTAAAAGGAGAAAAATCACAATTAACAGGGAGGGAAATAATATTTGGGGGGCACCGTAAACCACACTTTTTACCATAAAAGATATACATTATGAGAAAAACTTCACCTTGGTCTATAAAATAATGAGCAAGTCAGATGAGCATTTTGTTATTTAATGGCTAAGAGGTCATGTAAAAGTTGAAAATGTGCTAGTGACAAGGCAAAAAAGGAACATTTTACCACGTTTAAGTGGATACAATACAAAATAACATCTTTCAGACCCTTTAGAGTTTGTTTATGATAAGGAAGACTTAAAATTAATATGGAAGCCTTTCAGAATAAACATTTTAGATTAAATATGAAGATTTCATTTTTTTCTGCTCATGTTAACTGCACAAGACAATATTTATAGAATTATATTGTAAGAACTCTTTAATTTCAGGCCATCAATCTCTTACTTGAACAATTCACATGCGTCTATTCAGACACACAAAAACATTGCAAGCGGAACATTTTTATAATTACAGGAAGATCTCGTCACAGGTCGATCAAAGTAAGGACGTCATTGACGGCCACAAACAAATCAATAGTCTCATGTCTTCCTGATCTTGAGGATTCTGATGGATCTGACTGACCCGTAGGTTTGACCCTTCAGGTCAGACTCCAGGTGAACAAAGGCCTGGGAAGGACCAGCAAATAAGTAAGGGAACTTCAATTACACATAAACCTGAAGACATTGGTAAGTGAAAAACACTTAGACAATTAGAGAGACAGTCATGCTGAGGTCAACATGTTGTGTTTGGCGATATAATGACTTACTTGGCTAATAGCATCTTGCACAGAGACATCATCAGATCCGGGTGGAGCCAATACGGAAAGCTTCAAGTCTGCAATAACAGTCTTTGCATCTAAAATTTAAACAAGTATGAATAAACACTTTTATTTGCATTACAAGGTAACATTTTCTATTTCTATAACATTGAGTGAGAATAGAAAGCAATCAATACCTGGAATGGGGCCTCCACTGGTGGATGAGTTTGTATTGGGTGGCAAACGAGTGGTGGTGATGTTAGCGGCTGTAGTCGGAGGTACAGTGACAGGGCAATAAGGATTTCTTCATAAGTGAGCAAATACTAAATTGTACGTTATTTGCCAACATATGTTAGTAAGATCTTAAACCATAGCCTTCTCTGAAACAAAATCAATTCTAAATAGTTAACACGAATAAATGACGGACCTGCTGTCAATCATGCAAAATGGTCAGTGAAACTAGATATTTCAGAATATTCGTAAAACTATTTGAATGTTAATCGTGCTTTTTTTGCCTTGCCATGTAATATTTTCTTTGTCAATAACATTGCATTAGAATATAAAGCCATCAAGACCTGGAAAGGGGCCTCCAGTGGTGGTTGAGTTTGTATTGGGTGGCAAAGGAGTGGTGGTGATGTTAGCGCCTGTAGTTGTAGGTGCAGAGACATGAAAAAAATTGCTTCTATATCCCCCCACATATCTCGGTAACCTATATGACCATAGCCTTGTCTGATTCAAAAACAATTCTAAATAGGTAACACAAAGAAATGATGTACCTACTATAAATTATGCAACATTGTCAGCTAAACAAAAATATTTAGTAATGTACGGTAAAATATCTGAATGTTAATCATGCTTCGTTTTGTATTACCAAATGACACTTTCTTTATCAATACATTTGATTTAGAATATAAAGTCATCAAAACCTGGAATGGGGCCTCCACTGGTGGTTGAGTTTGTATTGGGTGGCAAACGAGTGGTGGTGATGTTAGCGCCTGTAGTTGGAGGTATATGGACGGGGAAATAATGATTTCGTCATGAATGAGCAAATACAAAATGTAACGTTATTTGCCAACATTCCATAGTAAGATCTTAAACCATAGCCTTGTCTGAAACAAAATGAATTCTAAATAGTGAACACGAATAAATGACAGACCAGCTGTCAATTATGCAAAATGGTCAGTGAAACTAAATATTTCTGAAGTGAGTGGTGTTGGTAGTGCATTAGTGTTTGAAGTGTCTGCTGATGACAGAAGTGTTGTCTCGGAAGCTACTGTTAGGAGAGGGAGATGTAGAGTACTATATGGTTACACAAAGTCTTCTGGATTTTAGGTATTATAAGTAGAGCCCAATTGATCCTGGATTTCTGGGGCCGATATTGATATGAGGGAGTAAAACATTTCCGATACCATTAAATATGTGATGGCCCGTAAAAGTTGATAAAATTGCCCCGGCTCAAATTATAAGTGTGTTTACAGGTAGAAATGTTTTGGAATGTAGCTCAATTCTGTGGTTTGGATCTTTACTCACCAGGAATAATCTGATAATAACATAAATAACAGACATGTTATCAATTATATAAAATTGTTAGTGAAATTATAGTAATTTACGCAAAAAGATGTAATGTTAATCACAGTGGCGTCACTAGTGCCATTCATTCAGGCCTTTAGCCACAAATGTATTGATTTTGCGTGGCTCGACACACTTTCTGTGTAGGGTTGTAGCTGTATTCGGAATCGCCTGTTATACATCTTTAACATACTAAATATGATTTAAAATAATGTGTATGCAGCGTGCCAACAGTACGTAGTATGGGAAATTTGAATATGGAAAATGTTACTGGATGAAGTACTACATTTGGAAAAATGTTGAGTACCAGAGAGATGTTGCTTTCCTTCTGGCTTTGATAGAATTGGTCACATGTGCCAGTAGAGTTGTGTACTAGATTTCGGTTTCAGTATTCTGTATACAGTACGTACTCATTGAGCATATAGTAGATAGTATTTCAAAATACACAGGATATGGTGTTACAATATTCATTAGCCCATGCCATAATCCAAGATGAGCACTTGAGCAAAACCAATATTTGGAATATTCAAATAGCATCCCAAAACGTAATAGGCCTGGCATTTTAGTCTAAATCTAAGAATAATATCCCTTGCTCCAGACTTTTAATCCAGTGATTAAACAACCGGATTTGAAGACGTTTTTTGGACTACTCAAAACTCAAATAGTTTGATTAATTTACATGAAATTAGTTGAATGAATCGACTCGATTAAAAAGTCAAACTGAACATCACTAAGTCTCATTCGATCTCTGTATAGGAATGTCATCGACAGGTTCAAAATCTTTCCCAGAACAACGTATAGAACGAATATGGGAAATGTAACAAACGTTTCCACTCAACCATACCACCTCACTATACCATACCATCATTTATCATCTCTTAGGAGAACAGATGAAGGGAAATAACGAGGGGCAGAAAAGAGAACAGGAGGAAAAAGGAGAATTGGATCAGGCTACCGCTCCAGAAGGTTGATAGGTCAGGGGTGACACCGGGAGATGTCGGGCTAGCGGTCCCATCGTCTGGTAGGCCCGGGCAGTTTGCACTTAAGTCACTGTTGACTCCAGTGGACACATAGGAGACATAGCCTGGCAGGTTGCTGCTGATTTGGTTATTAATCCAGTTCTGGTACTGGGACACTAGTGTATAAACTCCTGGATAATTAGGCAAAGCGCAGCCTAATCCAAAGCTGACGATGCCTGCTTGGATCCACACTTGACCCTGTTTTGTAACCAACGGTCCACCAGAATCTCCCTGCAGAAGAGACAAAAAAAACAACAAACAAACAAACAAAAATGTAATTTCAATTTTCAATTTGAGAATTTTGTTAACTTCAGGCAACTTTTAAACAATTGTTCTCCCTTGAGGTGTGCATTCATATCTCTCTAAGGCACTGCTCTGACAGAAATGTTAGTGATGTGAGCAGATGAACCTGTTGGACCATTACATCACATGCCTCCCACATGTGATATTTACCTGACAGGAGTCTTTGCCTCCGACCAACAGGCCAGCGCAGATCATGTTGTCTGTGATTGAGCCCACTCCATAGAGACAGTTACATTTCCTGTTTCCTACTACAGGCACACTCACTTCCTGTAGGGTCTGGGGTGAGGGCAGTGGCACTGAAGAGAGGTTTACGAAGAGAAATAACTTAGTTCTCTTATCAAACACACCAGAGGCTCTTGAAATATTCAAAGGGTAATATACACAGAATGAATATTCTAAAAACCTGCCTATATACTGTAGCTCCAAAATATGAAAGTGGGCTACGATTTTTAAACAATGATATTAGTTCAAAACATTTATTCACTAGCAAATACATTCATATTTTTTATCTCACGTGGAAAGAAAACCTTTGCATTTTGTTGCATTGACATAATGTGTTGGCCTCTCACCTCCACTGCCAATTCTTCCCCATCCAGTCACCCAGGTGTTCACGTCTGTGAAAAATGTGCTGCCTGCCGCAGCCAAACAGACAGGTCTGATGTAGTCTGTAAAGTTGACCGCAGAGGAGAGTTGCAACAAAGCAATGTCATTGTCGTTGGTTCCCGGGTTGTAGTCAGGATGACGTAAGACCATGGCCAGTGTACGGGATTGCTCGTTCGGATTGGCACCTTGCTGGACCTGTCTGCCAAGGTAAACTGTGTAATCCTCTGTGCTGGAGCTGAGGGAGGGAAAAAGTACAAAAATATATAATGCAGGTTGACATGCGTATACTGTATGCGATATGTTATCCTTGTTTTTCATATTTAATTTTCATTAGATTCTTAATTGTATATATAAATAAAGCAAAATGTTTCTCTAATGTAATCAGTAGCCCTCTGTAAGTGCGCTATCTCCTACTAGTACTTACGTATTCCATAAAACCTCAAAAATAAATATGGACAAAAATATAACTGCTCACCATGGACTTGAATCTGTCCTCTCAATCAATCCTCACCTGGAGAAACAATGGGCTGCAGTTAGGACCCACAGGTTGTTGATAAGGCTGCCCCCACAGAAGTGACCAACAGTGTTGTGCAGACTAGCCTGCCAGGGCCAACTCCCTGCAATGGCATCTTGTCCGCCAACAATTCGGTTCCGCTTTGTGTTTATTAGAGCTGTGCCACATTCTAAATGGAAACACAGTAATGGGATATAACACCCAATGTTTTGGCTGGTTAAATCATAAACCAATTCAGGACACAGCACTATTTACCAGCCTCACCACATCTTTGATTTGACTCTCTACCTACAGGGAATGTGAGGAATGGTTAGGAAGCACTGGTGTAACAGGTTTGTGCTACGACAAGTGCATTCAAACCCTGCTTCTAGAACGCTAGTATTTCACAGCAACCAGGTTTTCACTCACATGATTAAGTTAATCAAAGTCTAATTGAGTAGTTAATGGGTTGAATAGGGTGCGTTAAATTACGGGATAGAGTGACACTTATGAGCTGTGTTTGGAATGGCTTCCTAAGCCTCCATAACATTTTAATATGATGAAAAATGGGTATGCAGTATGCCAACGCAACATAGTATGTGAAAATGTTGTATGACTAAATAAAAAAAAACAACTAAAGCTGGGGTTTAAGTCACAGGTTCCAGTTTAGTATACTAACAATTTACTTAGTAAACAAAACAAAAAAAAGTTGTGTACTAAATTTTGATTTTAGTAAAAGGTATGTGCTCATTGAGTATATAGTAGATAGAATTAAAGTATGTGCTTCCGGACAGAAGGTAATCCTTCTTGCCAATAATAATAATCTAAAAAGACAATGAACCAGTGTGACTTGTGTCGCGGATTGGAAAAGTGAACGTAGTGTTTACAATCTGCAAATTACAGTCATTAAGGTTGATGAGCACTGGGAGATAGCGACTTAGACTTTTCATGTAAAGTGTCTTAAGATGTTTTAAATGTTATGGACCAGTTGCGAAAGTAGTCTAAAGATGGTGTGCAAAATAAAATAAAAACGCCCCTGCTGTCTTTAAAATGAGCTAGTAAATTATTATTGTAAACTTTAAACATTCATAAAAAATACAGTGTATAAGGTACATTTTTTGAAACTTTCATTCATGATCCCACGAGATTCTTTAGACACTTCATGTTGAGAATCTGAAGATACTATCCTGTAATTTTGGTGGTATTTGGCTGTATGGTTTGGTAGTTGGACACTGGGTATACCAACAGTTTTTGAAACAACTAATTTGTTATGAGTTCTCATTTGTGAAAGATTTTACGCAATGCATTGGACAAGTTTCAGACTTGGAGCCCTAATGACGTATTTTTTATGAATGATTAATGATTTATGAATGATTTGTTGAATACTTTTAACTTTGAACTGCTGCTATAGCGCCACCAGCAGGTATAATGAGGATTCATCTGATGAGGTTTGGTGTTGAGTGGACCTGGATATGTGTGCATGCAAAATATGGTGCATTTTTAAGCAAGTTTGGGAATAAAAATAATATTACTAACAATTACAACAGCTAGCCTCCTAAATAGTTATTAACAAATAAATATTGCATATTCTTTTAAATATGCAAAATGATCAGCAAAACAAATGATTTAGTCATTTATTATATTCACATATTATATTCTCTCCTCTCCTGGGGACCATCACCTTAACGTGGTGGAGAGGTTTGTGTGCCTCTGTGAACCTGAGGGCTGTATTGCCTGGAACCTTGTGTTCCTGGTAGGGTCTCCCATGGCAATTTGGTCTCAGGCGAGGGGCCAGACAAAGAATGGTCCCAAATACACCTCATGGACAAGCGAGGAAGAAGATTAGATACCCGGCCCGGAGGAAGCCCGGGGTCCCCTCCTGGAGCCAGGCCCAGGAGGAGGACCCGTCAGCGAGCGCCTGGTGGCCGGGCTTGCCACGGAGCCCGGCCGGGCACAGCCCGAAGAGGCAACGTGGAAAACATCGCCGTCTCAACTTCTCCGTCCCGTGGGCTCACCACCTGCGGGAAGAACCAATGGGGTCGGGTGCGCTGCCAGAAAGGTGGTAGTGAAGGCAGAGGGTCTCGACGGACCAGACCTGGGTGGCAGAGGCTGGCTTTGGGGACGTGGAACGTCACCTCTCTGGGAGGGAAAGAGCCGGAGCTTGTGCGGGAGGTGGATCGCTACCAGTTGGATCTGGTGGGGCTTACCTCTACGCACAGCCTCGGCTCTGGTACCTCAATCCTGGACAGGGGTTGGACTCTATTCTTCTCCGGAGTGGCCCAAGGTGCGAGGCGCAAGGCGGGAGTGGGGATACTTATAAGTCCCCGGCTGAGTGCCTCTGTGTTGGAGTTTATCCCGGTGGATGAGAGGGTCGCCTCCCTGCGCCTGCGGGTCGCAGGGGGGAAAACTCTGACTGTTGTCTGCGCCTATGCGCCAAACAGTAGTGTGGAGTATTCGGCCTTCTTGGAGACCCTGGATGGAGTCCTGCATAGGGCTCCTGGTGGGGACTCCGTAGTCTTACTGGGAGACTTCAACGCACATGTGGGCAATGATGGAGACACTTGGAGGGGCGTGATTGGGAGGCACGGCCGCCCGGATCTGAACCCGAGTGGTGGCTTGTTATTGGACTTCTGTGCTAGTCATGGACTGGCCATAACGAACACCATGTTCGAACATAAGGATGCTCATAAGTGTACTTGGTACCAGAGCACCCTGGGCAGAAGGTCAATGATAGATTTTGTTATCGTGTCATCGGATCTGAGGCCCTATGTTTTGGACACTCGGGTAAAGAGAGGGGCGGAGCTGTCAACTGATCACCATCTGGTGGTGAGTTGGGTCAGGTGGCCGGGGAAGCCCCTGGACAGACCTGGAAAGCCCAAACGTGTAGTGCGGGTGAACTGGGAACGTCTGGAGGAGGCCCCGGTACGGGAGGCCTTCAACTCACACCTCCGGCGGAGCTTCTCTTGCATCCCTGTGGGGGCTGGGGGCATAGAACCGGAGTGGGCAATGTTCAAAGCCTCCATTGCTAAAGCCGCGTCTGAGAGTTGTGGTCTCAAGGTCTTGGGTGCCTCAAGGGGCGGTAATCCCCGAACACCCTGGTGGACACCAGGGGTCAGGGGAGCCGTCCGACTGAAGAAGGAAGCCTTCCGGGATATGTTATCCCGGGGGACTCCGGAAGCAGTTGCAAGGTATCGACAGGCACGGAGGACTGCAGCCTCGGCGGTGGCAGAGGCGAAGCAGCGGGTGTGGGAGGAGTTCGGAGAAGCCATGGAGAAGGACTTTAGGCTGGCACCAAAGTTGTTCTGGAAAACCATCCGGCACCTCAGGAGGGGAAAGCAGGGAAGCATTCAAGCTGTATACAGCAAGGATGGGACGCTGCTGACTTCAACTGATCAGGTGATGGGACGGTGGAAGGAGCACTTTGAGGAACTCCTAAACCCGACAAATCCCCCCTCTATGGTTGAGGCGGAGCTAGAGGATGATGGGGGATCAACGCCAATTTCCCTGGTGGAGGTCACTGAGGTAGTCAAACAACTCCACAGTGGCAAAGCCCCAGGGGTTGATGAGATCCGCCCTGAAATGCTGAAGGCTCTGGGTGTTGAGGGACTGTCATGGATGACACGTCTCATCAACATTGCGTGGAGGTCAGGGACAGCACCTAAGGAGTGGCAGACCGGGGTGGTGGTTCCCCTCTTCAAAAAGGGGGACCGGAGAGTGTGTGCCAATTATAGGGGCATCACATTACTCAGCCTCCCCGGGAAAGTTTACTCTAGGGTGTTGGAAAGGAGGGTCCGGACGATAGTCGAACCTCGGATTGAAGAGGAACAATGCGGTTTCCGACCAGGGCGTGGAACAACGGACCAACTTTTTACTCTCGCAAGGATCCTGGAGGGGGCCTGGGAGTATGACTATCCGGTCTGCATGTGTTTTGTAGATTTGGAGAAGGCGTATGACCGGGTCCCCAGGGAGCTATTGTGGGAGGTGCTGCGGGAGTATGGGGTGAGGGGGTCACTACTTAGGGCCATCCAATCTCTGTACTCCCAAAGCGAAAGCTGTGTCCGGGTTCTCGGCAGTAAGTCAAACTCGTTTCCAGTGAGGGTTGGTCTCCTACAGGGCTGCGCTTTGTCACCGATTCTGTTTGTGACATTCATGGACAGGATTTCAAGGCGCAGCCGCGGGGGAGGAGGGCTGCAGCTTGGTGAGCTTGGGATCACGTCACTGCTTTTTGCGGATGATGTGGTACTGATGGCGCCATCGGCCTGCGACCTTCAGCACTCATTGGATCGGTTTGCAGCCGAGTGTGAAGCGGCTGGGATGAAGATCAGCACCTCCAAGTCTGAGGCCATGGTTCTCAGCAGGAAACCGATGGAGTGTTTACTCCAGGTAGGGAATGAGTCCTTACCCCAAGTGAAGGAGTTTAAGTATCTTGGGGTTTTGTTCTCGAGTGATGGGAAAATGGAACGTGAGTTGGGCCGGAGAATCGGAGCAGCGGGAGCGGTATTGCAGTCGCTGTATCGCACCGTTGTAACGAAGAGAGAGTTGAGCCGAAAGGCAAAGCTCTCAATCTTCCGGTCTATCTTTGTTCCTACTCTCACCTATGGTCACGAAGGATGGGTCATGACCGAAAGAACGAGATCACGGATACAAGCGGCCGAAATGAGTTTCCTCCGGCGGGTGGCTGGCTTCTCCCTTAGAGATAGGGTGAGAAGTTCAGTCATCCGGGAGGGACTCGGAGTAGATCCGCTGCTTCTTTGCGTAGAAAGGAGCCAGTTGAGGTGGTTCGGGCATCTAGTTAGGATGCCACCTGGCCGCCTCCCTAGGGAGGTGTTCCAGGCACGTCCAGCTGGGCGGAGGCCACGGGGCAGACCAAGGACCAGGTGGAGGGATTATATCTCCATGCTGGTCGGGGAGCGCCTTGGAATCCCCCAGTCAGAGCTGGCGGATGTGGCCCGGGAAAGGGAAGGATGGGGCTCTCTGCTGGAACTACTACCTCCGCGACCCGATCGGATAAGCGGACGAAGATGATGATGATGATGATGACATATTATATTCAGTGCGGATATATATACACACTATATATACGCACTATATATATACATACATACATACATACATATTGGAATTTCGTTCAATTCCGTGGTTTAGATCTTTACTCACCAGCAGTATTCTGCCCGTTGGCAGAGCAGAGGACCAACATAAGTCCGGTGAGAGCTGTTAAAAACCTTTCCATTTTTCCAACACGAGGGGCTAACACCTCCACGGTTTGTTTTTTGGTCAGTTTTCGTTGACTAGCTGTCCTAATATATTGTAGAGCCTTATGGATTTATTCCTACTTATGAACATAAAAACTTGTCCAAGTACTTTTATATCATTGATCATCTTTCTGCTCCTCCTTCCAGATCATACTTACCCAACAGGAAGTCAGATGTCTGACAAACCTTTGAAAGGAATGTGATTGAGACTTTTTTCACCATGCATTAACCTGACCTGGGTTTATTAAATATCAACGTAGTGAGCAAGAACGTGATTTTTCACTCAGGAGCAATGCTGGACATGAATCTTTGTTTCCTAAATGCTGTGCTGCAATGGATTTTACAACAAAGGTTGACAGTCGAGTGAATGATCGGAAAATATAGTATAATATTAAATTCTTTCCACATGTCTATAGACGGAAAAATGACTTGCAGTTTGTTGTTAAAAGGCAGTTTGGCAAGGTTGGCTTCTTTCTAGAAAATGTACATTTCATTTGATTTAACACATCCTTCCAAGCTTTGCTTGAAATAAAACAATCTTTAGCTGTCCTGTACCCCTTGTTTTCGTTTCCTTTCCTCACTAAACAATATACCCTTAACCATTATAAAAATGATTATTGCCTCTGCTGTCAAAGTATTTCACCTTTAAAGCAAACCGCCCTATTGCTTAATACAATCTGCTAATGCAAAACTTAACTAATGATGTTCACCAGTAATTTATTTCGTTTTTTCATTATATTGCTTATCATGTGTTTATTACCATCATAATAACATTTGGTCATGGTATACAGTAGAGTAGTAGATACAGTAGTAGATGGCTGAGTGTGTGTGCATGTGTGCGTGCCTTGGGTCTTGGGTCTTGGTTAATTTCTATTCAAAAAGAAGAAACAGTGAGAAAAGGGTTTGTCTATGGTATCCTACGATGGCACTGAAATTGCACTGCATTTATTATGGCTTCCTATTGTTATTTCTAAATATAATCTTTTTTTAAACAAAGGGATATTAATACATATCTCTTAGCACACTGTTACATATCACCTCTTTTCAGTTATTTGCATTTGAATATGATCGTTTTTTTTTCATTACTTAACAATATGAAAATGTTTCTTTTGACAAAAAAACGTTATATACTTATTTTTTTCAAATAGTTTTGCTTTGTGTTTCTTTTGTTATCGTCCTCGTATGAACATGTTATCCATGCTTAATCCTTTGGTGGACTGGTACGGGCCATTTGGTTTCCCAATGTTTTTTGTATTATATTGACAATTAGATTCACAACATCATGAAGTACCAATTATGGCCTAATGAGGAAAACTAACATAAAAAGGGACCATCTCTGATTGCAAGAAGCAAGAAGATACAGTAGGTGATGACTCGAGGTAAGAAAATCTTCATTCTCTGTTTCTTCTTTCTCCATTGCTTTGTGGTGATTACAAATCTGAACATTGGGAACTAGGGGGAGGAAAATGCTGTGTCCTCCATTTGGATTGGAACAAAAATCACTTTACAACTCTAGAAAAACATCAGACGGTGTAAAAATAAGAAAAATGGGGATGTAAGAATCAGGGGTTTAGGCGTGTAGTAGAAAATTCTGGGCTCACAAGCAGTCTCTCCCTTCCTCTCCCTCCCCACATTTTTTTAAACAAATAATTGAGCCAACAACTGTATACATGAATCTAAATTATTCACTAATGAACTGTTCATATCACAAACCTTTATCAAGCCGAATTGGTTGTAAAATTAATAAAATAACTTATGCCAATTTTGGCTGATAATCAGCTGTGATAGCATACTCTATTATAGTTAGCCAGCCTGTTTTATACCAATTGTGTACCAAACTTGTGCATATTTTGCAGTTTCATGAGCTTATTATTTTTACAACAAAATTGTCAATTAATCCGGAAACCAGAAACAATCAGCAATTTCACAAGGGCTGAATTAGTTATGATATCCTACCTCAAAGACAAAGTGGTAAAATATCTGTAAGAAGTCTGTCTATAACCGTCCTATGGCAAGATATATCACCCCAGGGCAGAGACGATTCATATCAGCAAATAAATCCATTCAACTTTCACTGCATTCATTACTTTGCGGTGACAGGAACATGGATCTTGTTAATGCAACTGGCAAACAGTTGATCGAACTGAGCTCCCCAGCCTCTCCTTGAGTTTGACTAAAGCTTACGGTAGCTTAAGTGTGTTGGCACGTTTTTCTAATATCATGAGTGTTTTCTTATGGAAAGCTATGTAAACCAAAGCTATAAAAATACCAACTCTTTTTCATCTTTTAACCCCTACATTGAGATCATTTTTAAATAGCGGACAGCATAATAAAATACAAGACTTCACTAGACTCTGACCAGAGAGTGTTATATTCCTTGGGGATTGACAGACAGTGACAGAGTGCACATTAATATTAGTGAAATAGTCTGAAACAAATTGGACAGCTAGACATAGTTACTTAGGCCTCATGCTTTTACTAATAAAGTAAGCAAGCGCAAGGGGCGTCTCACCTATTGGTACTATGATGGCAATTGAATACCAACTCGCCCAGAAAGTGGAGTGGACTCAATGATGTAAATTAGAAGCAAATACATTTTATTTGTATAGCACATTTCATATAGGCTATTCAATGTGATTTACAAGGCAATGATTTGATTTGAAGGCAATAGCTGTCAGCTTGTCACAAAGTTTAGTGCTCCAGCATCAGAAGCAGTCTCACTCGATTCGATTTGCTGCGTTAGACATGTAGGCTTACAGGTACGGACTAAACCATTTTGCGCCTGAGGGACCTCAGAGACCACTCTTTTTTTTGGGGGGGGGGGGGGGGGGGGGGGGGGGGGTACAAGGTTCAGTCTCTCAAACTATGTATTTTATCCAATTTTAATGCAGTTATGACACTAATTACTCAGAAGTAAATTATTGCCCAAAAAATATATAACTTTTTTCTTTTTTTAAAATACCTGGCTTCTGAGGGCCCTTCCCCCCAGTGAGGCCCTGGGGACTCAGTCCCACTTTTACCCCCACCTCGACACCCCTGGTAAGAATCATGACTGACTCACGGGAACCTGTCCACGTGGCGATCTGAATGTCCCTGTTAGGATTGTTTAACCAGACAATATGTGCTTGCTAAAATACGTTCATTATAAACATAATTCAAAGGCCTACAACAGTCCGGACTACCAGCAAATTCATATTTTCATGTTTTCCTTATACTTTACTTAGAATTCTGATTCTGTTTTTTAGGTTTTCAATTGAACAATAGCCTGAGAGGGACCAGACAAAATGACAAGGAAATACTGTCAGACATTCCTCATACTTAAGTGATTCATCACTCAACATTGGTATGACACGAACATTTGCTTGCACAGAGATAGAATCAGATGTAGGTGAATCTGAACGTCTATAACAAAACTAATTCTAAATTGTCATTAATTGATAAAGCGATAGGCTATCAACAGTGCAAAAATGTCAAAGAATCACAATATTTAGTCATTTGCGAGACTGATAATATTTCATTTTTCAATTTATTCAGAGTAAATAAGAAAGCCATTGAACCTGGAATGGGTCCATCACTGGTGGATGAGTACATAGTGAGCAGCAAAGGAGTGCTGATGATTTAAGCAACTGTAGTGGGTGGAACAAAGAGAGGACAGAGACATGGCAAGATCTATTCCTTTATAAATATGTGAATACTTTATTTCCAACCATATGTAAGTAACTTAGGTAGCCATAGCCTTGTCAAGGTGAACCTTGTTCAGTCCTGCCTTTTAAATTGAATTCAAATTCAACTTTATCTGTTGAATTCCTTTACATTTATAGGAGACCATACCGGTTGTAACACTTTTTGCTTTTTGTTCAGCACCTGTATTGAATTTTTGAGTTGGAGTTCTCAAACTTGTATACATAGTACTCGCATTTGTTTGCTACAATTCAAATATGTACAATAATTTCACAGACCTCGTGAGTTGATGTCAAATGCATGTTCTTCTTTACAATCTACCTCACTACAGGGGTAGTAACACATGCTGGAGGAAGCAAAAATAGGCCACACCATGCATTATGCTTTAGAAAAGGTTTATTGGATTAAAACAACAATCTGAAACAATGTCTATGAGACTCACCATAACACAAATCCACTTTCTGTTTGGGGAAGAGAGAGAAAGTTTGTGTGTGTGTGTGTAAATTACTCTACTAGAACAAACTTCCTTAACTGTATGTATGCTTAATGAACACTACTATGTGTCTGTGAAAAGAACAATGATGTCAATGTGTTTGTGTGTATATTTTTTATCAGTCACAATGGTGACAAATTAATTTTGGTAACCCGAGGGTAGGCTTGGTGGGCCCAGATACTGCATAGGACCCATTTCAGTCTTGATATCTCATACATGAGTCACCTTCATGTATACATATATATATATATATATATATATATATATATATATATTTGTATTATTTTTATCTTCTTCTTCTTATTGTTTTTATCTTAATTCTTTTTGTGTGAAGGACTAGCCAAATAAGAATTTCATTGGACATACACTGCTTGTTTTTACTGTGCATATTACAGTACAACGCTTGTATCTTGTATCAGGAAGATGGTGCTCAACGACCTTTTCATTTTTCAGATATGGTGTTTACAGAAGACAGAGAACAAAATCTAAAAGCAAAAAAAAATTCTATATTTTGTGTTTGCTGTTACAGTACAACTCTGCATGACCAGAACAAACAGTTTGAGATGTGTCAGCAAAATGGATATCCACATGGTGACAGTCAGGTTGACATTTTACATATTCGACATAGCGTCAATAACAGCCTTCTTTGTTGCCTCAGTGGGGATAGCCTTCCTGTTTGCCTCAACAACTTGAAGAAATCGTTTCTTGAAACAGTTACTTGAAACACTCTCTCCCTTTGTATGTGCTCGTTGTTTACACTCCATTGTTCTGGTGAAAGAGTCAGAAAGGATTCTTTAATTTGCAATCGTGAGGAGTTTTGCTGTTCCCTTTTAGCCCTTTTCGACCAACAAGGAACGTGTTCTGTTCCGGTTAGCGAACCTAGTTTGGAACCATTTGCAACCGAGTACTTTGCTTCCCAGCTGGGACCAGAAAACAGGATTTTTTTTGTCCTAGAACCAAAGTGCGAACCGCGTGTCAAATTCTACTGCTTGGAAAGACTAGATGGAAAGGAGGGCAGGTTCGCAAGATAGCACCAAGGTTCCAAAGATCCTGAACGGAATTAGTTCCTAGTCGGTCAAAAAGGGCTATTTGCGGCAAGATCCCCCAGGTTCACTCCATCCTTAAGGATGGTCTGGCCCACTTTTACTTTACGATCACCCGGCTTGATGGTGAAACCTTTGGTTGATGAACTTTGTCAGAGAAGAGGGCAAGACCCACAACCTTGTCTGATAGGTACCCCGAGTGGCGTTCAAAAACGTTCCTTGCAGCGATTGCAATCTTGGGGTCGCCAATATCTATCCACAGTTTTAGGTCTATTCCAGTGGCTTCAGCTGCGAGTGGAGCTTGTGTCCAAGCCTTGGTATAAAGGAGAACACCAAACTGAACAAACCGCAGAAGCTGATTTTCCTCCCTCTTTGTTAGGCTGAAAACGTCTCGCTGATCGCAAATAAGTGAAATCTTAATTGCGTAAAGAAGCTTTGCCATTGTGTAACTGGTCACAGGGCTCCCAAATGGATCTTTATAGGTGGACTGCCAAGAACAATCATTGTCAGTTCAATCAGCTCTTGGTAGTCATCCCTGATCGGCATTTTCCCTTTAATGAACATAAAGTGAAAAAAATTGCTAAAATCAATTCCAACACATGATGACGGCAAGCCAATCACAGGAGCTCACGTCCCATCTTAACTTCCAAAAGTGCCCGAGCTCCATTAAAATGAACGGCGTTACCGGATGTAGTGTCAAAGCTCATTGCTTCGACTTTATCCAGGACATTCCACTTGTCCAACAGATGATAGACTGCTTGTGCTTCATTTTCTTCTGTTCCAGCGGTTAATTGTGGAACACAAAGCAGCTTTATCCATGCCATCTTGAGAAACCAAAACTGGCAGATGGTCAACTTTTAGTATAACAATTCACCTAATTATCACCCGGTAATTCAAAGTAATGTATGCACATTGCACAGTGAAACACACAAAACACAAACGTAAATACATTACATTTTTCTTCGTGGTATCCTACTTCTGTTCATACTTAACGATAACCAAGGATATTTCACTGTAGGCCTATATGGTACAAATGGAGTTTTCAAGACTGCACAATAGCAGATTTGACACTACACGATTTCCGCAACAAGGATGAACTGAAATGATAAACTGAACACTGGCACTCCACTCTGCGCCTTGCAAGCCGTTTTTCTCCAAGTTGTAGTCAAATCTTGTCTGATTTTAAAAACCACGTCGGGGCTAGGGCTGTCGTGATAACCGCAACATTGCTATATCACAACACTGACAAGTGTTGTGATGTCAAGCAACCGCCAGAACCGCCATATTCACATTTTCTCTTAGACCCTTTTTGTTTTACACTTACATGCATGTTTATTGAATGTTAAATACATTCATAATGAAAACAAGAGTTAAGTGTGTAATGTGAAGTCGCATACAACTACCTCCGCATCCATACCAGAGAATGCGTGCAGATACGGAACTTTCACGCTATACCTACAGGAGGATCCCATAGACTCCAATGTAGACCCAGTCGCCCAGTGGCGCAACAATCACGGTAGATATCCTCTGCTCTCGCAAGTCGCTCGCAAGTAAGCAAGCATTTGTGCAACGAGTAGGCCTACACCATCAGAAAGAGTTTATGGAGCTGCCGGGAACATTGTAATCCCTCTCCGATCCTCCATGAAACCGCATGATGTACAGTGCATCCGGAAAGTATTCATACCCCTTCAATTTTCCCACATTTTATTATGTCACAGCCTAATTCCAAAATGGATTAAATACAAAAAAATTCTCAACATTCGACACACAATACCGCATACTGACAAAGTGACTTTTTTTGGGGGGGGGGATTTTTTGCAAATGTATTAAAAATGAAAAAAGATCACATGTACATAAGTATTCACACCCTTTACTCAATACTTTGTTGAAGCACCTTTGGCAGCAATTACAGCCTCAAGTCTTCTTCAGATCTCTCCAAAGATGTTCAATCGGGTTCAAGTCTGGGCTCTGACTGGACCACTCAAGGACATTCACAGACTTGTTCCGAAGGGGTGGTTGGAAGGGGAACCTTCGCCCAAGTGTGAGGTCCAGAGCGCTCTGGAGCAGGTTTTCATCAAGGATCTCTCTGTACATTGCTGCATTCATCTTTCCCTTGATCCTGACTAGTCTCCCAGTCCTGCCACTGAAAAACAGCCCCACAGCATGATGCTGCCACTGTCAGATTTAATAGCATGCTCAAGATATAGTTGCATACACATCATGTAATCCATTAGTGGTGTGCTCTATTATTGTGTGATATTAATGAAGTCTGTAGCAGAAGAACAAGAGTGAGTGAGAACAACAGCTAGAATATTGTAGAGAGGTTTGTGTACCCTTCCTGTTTAGGTGCAATAAGGTGTCAGACTTTATGACCGGTCAGTCAGATGGCATTGTTTATGGCCCTGTATAAAAGATAGGAGCAACCTTTGAAGCAGAGATAAATGAGAGGGCTGTGGGGGAGGGGCTGATTGTGGATCTGGGAGGCCTCTGGCCTTTGTCTTAGGAGAGGCCTGTTTAGGCAGAGGAGCACGGGGCCAGGTGGGAGACTGTTGGGGGTTGTGACAAAGGGGCAAGGAGTGACCCAGGCTTAGGAACAGCAACAGATAGCTGGTCAGAACCGGTTCTTAGCTGCAATCTAGAAGTCAGCAGACAGGGTGAAACTACTATAACAGCTAGAGACAAAGGAAGAGAAATCAGACTGGCAGAGGGAACTGGGGCGTCACAGTCTTCTCCACTCTCCTTATATTCAGCTTTGCGGGATATGAGTTAAGGTAAACTGCTATTATTACAATAATTGCTTAAAGGTTAGTTAACCATATGCGTGTGATAATATACATATACTCTGAGTGAATTAAAATACGATTTGACTAAACGACTGTCTCCACTTGTGATCCTTCCTCTGGAATAACGGACTCGATGAGAGAGGAGGCCAAAAGGTCTATCTCGACACCACCACCATGCTTCACTGTAGGGATGGTATTGGCCAGGTGATGAGCGGTGCCTGGTTTCCTCCAGACATGACACTTTGCATTCAGGCCCAAGAGTTCAATCTTGGTTTCATCAGACCAGAGAATTTAGTTTCTCATGGTCGGAGAGTCCTTTAGGTGCCTTTTGGCAAACTCCATGCGGGCTGTCATGTGCCTTTTACTGAGGAGTGGCTTCCGTCTGGCCACTCTACCATAAAGGCCTGATTGGTGGAGTGCTGCAGAGATGGTTGTCCTTCTGGAAAGTTCTACCATCTCCACAGAGGAACACTGGAGCTCTGTCAGAGTGACCATCGGGTTCTTGGTCACCTCCCTGACCAAGGCCCTTCTCCCCCAATTGCTCAGTCTGGCCGGGCGGCCAGCACTAGGAAGAGTCCTGGTGGTTCCAAACTTCTTCCATTTGCAAATGATGGAGACTACTGTACTCATTGGGACCTTAAATGCTGCAGACATTTTGTTGTACCCTTCCCCAGATCTGTGCCTCGATACAATCCTGTCTCGGAGGTCTACAGACAATTCCTTGGACTTCATGGCTTGGTTTATGCTCTGACATGCACTGTCAACTGTGGGACCTTATATAAACAGGTGTGTGCCTTTCCAAATCATGTCCAATCGATTGAATTTACCACAGGTGGACTCCAATCAAGTTGTAGAAACATCTCAAGGATGATCAGTGGAAACGGAAAGCCCCTGAGCTCAATTTTGAGTGTCACAGCAAAGGGTGTGAATACTTATGTACATGTGATATTTTATGTTTTTATTTTTAATCCGTTTGCAAAACATTCTAAAAAACCTTTTTCACTTTGTCTTTATGCGGTATTGTGTGTAGAATGTTGAGATTTTTTTTATATTTAATCCATTTTGGAATTAGGCTGTGACATAATAAAATGTGGAAAAAGTGAAGGGGTATGAATACTTTCCGGATGCACTGTAAATATCCGGGGTTTCCTAGCGCAACAAGGACATGATAACCTAAATATTCTACACTTGATTCTTTATTTTAATGAAAGAATGGTCCATACCATATCCAGAGCCTTTAAAATTGCATTCATTTTGCATCGTTTTGTTTTTTTAAACTAATGTATGTGTTACGTCGTGGTTTGTAGGCTACTGATATTTGAACGTTTGCATTCAAATGATTTAGCCTAGACAATTAGCTTTATTTATTTTCGTTTGAAAAAATCTAATCTACGTTGTAGGATCGACTAAACATTTTTTTCATGAATGGGAAATGGCGTGTAGCCCACCTTTTGTCTCCTTGCCTTTCTCTTCTACATGAAACAAGTTTAACTTAGTTTAAAACTGTCATCTTTGTCATCTAAAAAGCAACAACTATATCTAATATTAGCCTAAAATATTATGCTGCAATGGATTTCACATCAAAGGTTGACGGTCTTCTATAGTGGCCACACAGGTATTGTCGAGTGAATAATCTGCAAATATAGAATAATATAAAATTATTTCCACATATTGACGGAACGGCTGTCAGTTCGTTTAAGTGGGGCAGTCTGGCAGGTTCAGTGGGTTCTTTCTAGAAAATGTACTTTTCATTTCATTTGGCACTTCATTCTTCCAAGCTTTGTTTGAAATAAAACAATTTTTAACTGTCCTATACCCCTTGTTTGTATTTTCTTTAGCAAGGAGCTTTACCAAATAAAGAGTAAAACTAGTTAAATTGTTAATTGCCGATTATCAATGACATTGTGACATTATAATGTTTTGCTAACATCATTTTTACATTTTATTTCTTCATAAAGGTTGAACAGTTAAAGCACTAGCGTTTCCCTTAGATATTAGAGTCATTTTAATCATTTATAACAAGATTACCCCCGCTTAGCTAGATTGAAGAATTTCCAAACAAATATATTACTAAAAATAAATGTGGAATTGTTGCAGTTGCAAATAGTCAAACGTACAGTATGACAGAGAACCTGGTTTTGCATTGTAACATTTATTAATCACAAACTGTTGGTATCAAATGAACAAACATGAACTAATTCAAATAAATACTTTGTTATAATTTAAATGATAAAAGTTAACAAATAAATTAAGCAGAAGGCGAGTTTCAGCGCGACAAAGCTGCTGGTCTTAAAAATAAATATAGTTTCGTTTAGATCACATCCTAATCTAAATATTGTGGGCAAAAAAGACAAGCATGTCCACTTTCTCAGGTTTAAGAAGACTGCGTGAGGGTGTCACAATTTTGCCCGCTGTACTGAAAACATGGTGAAGGGTGACTGTCATTGTCCATTATAGACAGAAGTTTGTGAAGGGTCCTTCTCTCAGCCACCGTCTCAAGAGAGTCCAACTCCATTCCGACCACAGAGTCGGCTCGCCTGAACAGCTTGTTCAGTCGCATTGTGTAGCTCTTCCTAAGGCTGCCCCCCCCAGCACACCACAGCATAGAAAAGAATACTGGCAACCACAGACTGACAAAACGCCTGCAGGAGTTTACCACAGATGTAAAAAGACCCAAGTCTCCTCAGGAAATAGAGCCTGCATCAAGCTGCAGCCCAGGGTACTTCAAGGTCCTGACCACCTCCACATCAACCCCCTCAATGAAATAAACAGTTTCATCCAACCTGTTGCACAGGTAGATAAAAAGTCTAAGTAGCAGTGGTCCTTTCTGAAACAGTAAGCTTCACAGGAGCGGCCTAGTCCTATATTACAAGTGTTGTTGTGGAATAGGCCTAGGCCACATTGATACGTGTTATCTTAACAGCTACCCAATAGAGACAAAACTGCTGGAAAAACTCAGATAGGAGACTGTGTGTGAGACTGTATCAAAAATACTTTAATATTAAATTGTGGAATTGGACCTTTGAACAGGTTTTCTCCATTTGTGTGTCCAAGATTTTTTGGGCGGGCCTTAATGGGGGCCTGATGATGCACTGAGAACCCTACTTAGCATGACCCCACCTCTAACACTATTCAAAGACTAGAACGCATAAGCTTGCTTACTACATACATACGATAATGCTATGTATATTACATCCTATAATTTGCTACCTATGCCTTCTTTCCCACGATGGGCGTGGTTTCAGTGCCTTCAGTGGACACACCCCCAGCGTTTCAGAACAGACTACTGCTTATTTTTTTATGATTTTGAAACGAAATGTTATATACTTGGCATTTTTTTGTATAGTTCAAATTTGGCTTGGTGGTTAATAACACATTTCTCTGTGGTGTAACAAACTTAGAAAACATTTGAATTTCACTTTACAGCACCTTTAAGTAGGTCGGTAAATTTAGCCTAGCCAAGTGCAATGTCTATAAGCCAATTGCAGTAGCTAGCATCTTTTCCATCTAAAGCGATGAAATACACCTGAGACATGTTGTATCTTCTCAACTTCACACATGTAGAAATTAAAATGTAAAATCGAGACGTTGTTATTCCAAAAATATGTGTTGGGATCTATTTCGTAAGGCAGAGCCATAGTTTCACCTTGTGTCTGATAGGCAGCCTCGCAACAATAGGCCTGACGACATATCAGTTTACTTTTGAAAGAGCCATATTAACCTTTTTTCTATTGCAGAGCCGTCCTTATTTATATTATGTGTTTATTTAGAATTTTTTAATAATGTGTATAGCTTCTATTGTTACCTGTCTATATACAGGGAATTGCTGGAAAAAAGTCTCAGTTGGTTACCACTGTATAAACAAAAAACATATATATTGTAGAGCCCTATGAATTATTCCTGTCTATGAACATTAACAACTGGTTCAGGCACTTTACTTTCGGGTGTGCATTATCAATGCTCTGTTTTCTTTGCTTCTCCTCCTTTAGTCATTGAATTGAAAAGAAGTTGAGCAAGTTATGACATTTTACAAAGTTCATGGGGGCTGTTGGCTACTGTACGTGAAAGGTACTTTGGTGAAATTTCACTTGGTGATGACATTTCCCGCAGCCACAGGCAACAGTATGAGTGACAGCAACAAGTGAAAATATCCAGAGGTAGTGGACACTTTCTAAAGGAACTCTCTACTAGCTTAAGACTTAACAAAACTCAATTTATGGAGTTGGGGAATGCAAATGTAAAAAATAACTATTGCCAAACATAAGAAAAAATAAGAAATTGCAGGAACTTTAATTTGTAGCAGACTTCATTTCATCTCACCTCTTACCAATGAAGGATTTGATATATTAATATTAGATATAGAATATTCATTGTGTTTGTAATCCCAGGAGTCATAGATGTTATATTCTTAGTTGAAGGCCTCAGGCCTGTAGTAAGGTAACAGACATTGACTGAGTTGAGCGGACAGGTTTAGCCAGACTTGGGGTCTTAAAGGGATAGTTCAACCTTTTTGGAAATATAAGATATTCCAACTTACCCCTTGTCAGACAAGATGATCAATATTAAAGTTATGTCTGAACGTCCAATAATGAATTAAAATCAGTCAATCAGTCAGTTTGTTGGCAGCAGGCTACATTTTGCAGTTGCTTTGAAGACCCAGGACTTGCGGAGCGAGGTGAGCCGTGGAAAACATACTTACATACTACATACGTACTTGTTGTACTGTTTTTTAACAAAGTAAACCAGAAATTAGTTTAGTGGCAGTAGTTTTATTTTATTCTGTTCATGATGCAGGCTTGGTTGCTCGTCCTGGTATTCTAGGTTGTAACATTGCTGCGTGGACCAACAGCAAACATAAGGAGGGGGCTATGATGGAGATTGGAAGTGGGAGGGGATAAACTATTACCTTTATTTAATGGGTGGTTGTACAGTCAAGCCTCTCATTTCATGATGTAATATGATTGATTTTGCTATTCCCAGAATATTCTAGAGGCTGTCATAAGGCTCAACTCCAGCACCACAGAGAAAAATAAACAGCGCAATGGCCAATTATAAAAGGCTCCTGCGAGGTCCGTTGGGGGTGGGTTTGAAAAAAATATATATTCAAGATGGAAAGGGAGATTTTGTAAGTGTTTGCATTTCAATTGTTATTTTTGCTTTTATTTGGCTTGCAACAATTATTTATTTTTATATTTCATTGTAATTCAATTTAATTTGTTAATGTTACATGTAAATTGTTGCCTATAATAAACATAAATGTAGGCATATTGTAGCCTGTGTCAATGGGTTTCTTTGTTCTTTTAGGGGGAAACTTAATATGTTTTGTAGCTTATATGACTAAGTATGCAATTTGTAACATGCTGTTGATAGGTGGTAGGATAGTGGTCATCCTACAGCGAGAACTACTTTTAGTTCGATTTTTTTGAGCATTTAAGTATAAAAGGTGTTTGATAATAATACTTGATAGTGAAGTGCAGCCATACTGTCATTTACAAGAGAATAGCCTATATAGTTCTTGTGATTTAAAATAATGGTTGTTTGTAATGTATTAGCAACGTTCTCATTACATCTGTATGACTTTACTGCTTTCATGGGAGCTCAGAACCCTCCTTGTGGGAGCTCAGCACTCACTGGCTCCCACATGACTCAAACCATGCTTACAGTCATTGTTCTGTTGCAGAGCCGTCCTATGTATCTTATTTGCTCATTTTGAATTATTAAATGATGTGTAGTGTATATATTCTGTTGTTACCGGCTGCCTCTATACAGGGCATTGCAGGAAAATAAACTCGGTTGGTTACCTCTGTATAAACAAATACATTATTTATTGTAGAGCCCTATAGATTATTCGTTTCTATGAACTGCTATTCTATTAACTGGTCCAGAAACTTTATTTTCAGCTGTGCACACCATTGCCCTGTTTTTTTGCTCCTCCTCCTTTAAATGAAAAGTAGTTGAGCAAGTTATGAAAAAGTCTTAGAAAGTTTGTGGATGAAGATATACTGGTCTGATTCCTGAACATGAATGCATGGCATACATTCCATCATGCACTTGTCTTATTGTGGATGCCTTTAGAACCCTTTGCCAAGTGAAAGAAATGTGCTAAAGATTTTTTTAACCATGCCCTGGGCTGACCTGGGCGAGGCCTATTATATATCTGAGTAAAGTCAGAGATATGTAGGCTACTGCAGAGTAGGCTACATTTCACTTGGTGATGACGTTTCCCGCAGCAACAGGCGAGAGTGGCCTATGTTGGCAGTTGCACTGATGAATTTATTCGAATACATAAGAAATACGCCTATTAAACATCGAAAGACTGATCTAAATACAAAATACTTTTACTAGGTTGACACTAGTAAAAAAAAAAACTTGCATAGGGATTGTCAAGTGAATCTGAATGTCCCTAATTTCGAAATATTGAGGCGTGTGCCTCACATCCCATGTGTGTGGAAATTATTCATATCATACGATGCTGGTTGGCGTATTTGAAGTCTCTTAAGAGTTGGTGGAATTAAAACTAATCGGCTTTTCTCCAAGACGATCTTTTCATTTCTGAGTTTTGCAATGATGTGGCAACCACCCTCAGCGAAATTTACCCTCACCTTAAATTACCAAATGAACCAATGAACCAAAATCTTCAACGGCAAGTTAACGAAAATGTTGTCTGTATCATTGACAGTATATTATAAGGTCTGTTTTGAAAACAGTTTACGTCAAGAGTTGGAGAATGGGAGTGCTAAACCAACGATCCACTAGCATCACGTGGTACGGAAGTACCGATACAAACCTTTGGGAAAGTGGTGGATACCAATGCTGCCATGCACATTAGCCAGGTAGCAGTGTGAGCCATTTCCCAAACAAGAATTGGTTGTGCAGCCATGAGTTATGATCATGCCAAGCATAGGATAAAGCTGACGATGTATTATCCGTTTCTTGTATTTCGCTAGAAACTATAGGTGTAAACGTTTGCTAGCGTTAACTGTGCTAGCCCAGGTTAGTTTGTAAACGCTAGCTAGCTGTGAAGGAACCAACTTTCCTTTAAAGCCAGCTACAATAATGTCGGAATCTCAATCGGGATTCAGCGCCGAACTCATTGACTATTTGGAGGGTAGGATATCATTTGAGGAGTTTGATAGACTGCGAGAAGAACGTGAAGCCAAGGTACGTACTCGCATATTGCTTGACACTCCAAAGCCTAAACAGATGACTGCAAAATGTTAAATCTGAATATTTTTTGAATAGGAGTCAAAGAAAATAGTCTCGAGTAAGGATGATGAAGGTCCCTTGGATAATGATGGTGCCATCCCGAGTACCTCGCGTCAGAGCACCAGAAAAGTCAAGAAACAACCGTCAACTGGTAGGAAAATAACTCTTAGCCGAGCTTTTGGTGCACACGAGTTGAGGGATTTCTGGGCACTTAGTTCAGTCATTACAAATCAACCAATCCAGAGATTTTATGCGTTCATAATATGAAGTTAGTTGCACCACCTACATTTCCACTTTGTTCCCTTCAGAAAACTCGGAGGAAGGCGTCTGCCCGTCTGTGCAGCAGGCCTTTGCCTCCATGTTAGGAGAGACGGCAGAGCAATGTAGCACGGAGGAAGATGAAAATGAAGAGGAGGGTAACAGCTACGTGGATGACGAAGATGACGAGGATTACCAAGTAGACGAAGAAGATGAGGATGACAAGGACAGGGTCAGAAGGAAAAGAAAGCAAGGAAAACCGGAGGGGGATGAGGAGGACGAGGAGAGCCCTGATGCCGGTGACGTGTTTGCCTTGGAGATGGAGCTGAACAGAGAGAACAAGAAGATGATGAAGGTGAGAGGGGACATGATACACCCACACACACATGCACGGACCCCGCAGAAAAGGTACACACACAGACCCCACAGAAAAGGTACACACACAACCTCGACAGCTCACCAAAAACTTGATAACCCATTAAACCTTAACGCTCACTTATCCAAGCTTATGAACAACGCAAAACCAAACAAAACATGCAGTGTCACCGTGCATATTGTCAAGGGCACGCTCCTCCATGTTCCTTCCCTTCTGTGTGTCTCCCAGGAGAGGCGTCACCGCAGCAAGCTGCCCAGGGCCCTGCGGGGCCTGATGGGCGAGGCCAACATCCGCTACGCCCGTGGAGAGAAGGAGGACGCCATCCTCATGTGTATGGAGATCATCCGGCAGGGTGGGTAGCAACTTTCCCACACGACCACCATTACATCACACACGCTGGACCAGCCCGACCCTGGAATTTAGTGATGTGAAATGGGAAAAAACTGGGCTGTGCACAATAAGGGTTAACCTGGCGGGTGCTAACTTAGCTCAGACGTCGGTTACATGAAACAATTGGATACGTGTGCCATAGGTGAGTGCATTCAGTCATGTTTTAGTCCCTCAAATCAGTCAAATATGATTCTAGGTCAGTTTTTCTGATCAGTTCTCCTCCTTCAGCTCACTTCGACAGGTTCAAGTGTGGTTCAAGCAGCAGTATGTGCATGGTGTGTATCTTTTTCGAGCCGCCTGCGTTCGACCCCTCCCTCCCTTGTCTCCCCTTGTGCAGCCCCGCTGGCGTACGAGCCCTTCTCCACGCTGGCCATGATCTACGAGGACGAGGAGGACGTGGAGAAGGCGCTGCAGTTTGGCCTGATCGCCGCCCACCTCAACCCCTCCGACTGCGAGGAGTGGGCCAAGCTGGCCGAGATGTCCCTGGAGCAAGGCAACGTGCGGCAGGCCATCGTCTGCTACGGCAAAGGTGGGTCAGTGAACCCCACTTCCCTAATCTTGGTCTTTGACCTAGTAGGGCTAAGTTGGTTGACAGTCGAAATTATGTGGCCTTTAGGGTCACCACATTGTCTAGTGTATATTTGAGCACATGAGCCATAGCACCACTGCACTAAATAGTAGATATTGATTGTTTATCAATTAAAAACTTGTATCCGGATCAGGCCTTTCTCTACCAAAATGTGTGTAAACTTGTAAGAAAACACTTTGTTTTACATATTACTGATTTATGTATGTTAAGAAAGGGTTTTTTTTTTTTATATTTAAGTGCTTGTTAATGTGGAGGTGCTTTTTAGTTTTACCCATGAACAGTTGATTCTGCCTATCACAGACCAACAAGGTCATTTGGTTAAAACTTTGCCTTGCCTCCCCCCCCCCCAGCCATCAAGCACGACAGCACCAACGTGCGCTACCTGTGGGAGCGCTCCAGCCTCTACATGCAGCTGGGTGAGCACAAGCAGTGCATGGACGGCTACCGCCGCATCCTTTCCCTGCTGCCCAGCGAGGACGGACACCACTTCATGCAGTTGTCTCGGGACATGGCCAAGTGAGACACACACACACACACACACACACGTTGGAGTTGTTCATTGATGTTCACGTTTGGGGCAATGTGGCGTGTAGACCTGGATGGATCAACACGTCTAGCACACGTGTGTGTGTGTGTGTGTGTGTGCTAACCAGGAGCTACTACGAGAGCAACGACCTCCCGTCGGCGCTGGGTGTGATTGAGGAGGCTCTGTCTCGTCACTCGGACTTGCTGACTGACGAGGTCATCAACATGGCGGCTGAGCTCTACATCGCCAACCACCAGCATGGCAAGGCCCTGCAGGTAGTGTGTGTGTGTGTGTGTGTGTGTGTGTGTGTGTGTGTGTGTGTGTGTGTGTGTGTGTTAGGCAAGCATCACCAGCTTGAAGAGCATGAGATGTGATTGAAGTGTGTATTTTCCGTGTTGTAACTGGTGTTTACAGTGTGAACCTTTCTTTGTGGGTGTGTGTGGTGTTCCTCAGGTCCTGGTTGATTTCTGCGGCATAGTGCTGGTGAGAGCAAAACACCCCCAAACCGACCCCCCTCTCGAAAAAGAGAAGGAAGGAGAGCAACAGACGGAGGGAACACTGGAGAAGAAAAATGAAGAGACGACAGAGGCGGAAGAAGTGACTGCGGAAGAAGGTACGAGCGGTAGCTTTTCTATTCCCTAGACAATTTGTCCAAAGCCCCCACAGACTTTGTGGGCCAACGGCATCGAATCGTCACCAGGAAAAGAGGAACTTTACTATCCGACACATCTGGAATTTTGTGTGGTGATTGGTGGACATGGAGTGAGGTCACGTGTCTCTGCCGCCCCCCGTAGGTGAGGTGCGGGACGTCCACGTCCCCGACAGCGTCCCCATGGACATCAGGGTCAAGCTGATCATCTGCCTCATCCACCAGCACGTCTACAGCCCTCTAGATGTAAGCCCCCTCCCATCTGTGTGTGTGTGTTCCTATCTGTGTGGGGTTCTCTTTAAATCGTGTCGTCCAATAGATGCGTAAGGTGTGATGACATCGTTTGATGCGATATAAATGTGTGCGGTATAATTCTGCGTGTGACGTTGTATTTCCACCCCCCCCCCCCGTTCAGATGATGCTGACGGGGCTGATGGAGCAGAGCCCTGAGGACTTTGGAGACCTGTACCTGGACGTGGCCGAGGCCTTCCTGGACGAGGGCTGCTACACCTCCGCCCTGCCTCTGCTCTCCGCCCTGGTCTGCTCTGAGAAGTACAACCTGGCCGTGGTCTGGCTCCGCCACGCAGGTAGAGCGCATGCATGCATGCACACGCACGCGCACACACACACATACACACGCTTGCGCTGTTTCTCCCAGTTGTGAGGTGCACAGGGATAGGCTTCAGTTCTGCACCCATTCTGGTTTTGTCTCGCGCACACTCCTCCCACCTCGACTTGATCTCCTCTATAGCATTATAATGAGTAGAAAGGATGTTGTCCCCAGTTCAAATCGCCACAGCTCTGGGCGTTCTGTCCCCCTGACCATAGATCTGGAATATAGATCTGTAGCAGACACATCAGCGATGGTCTCCTCCTCCGTCCTTCACCCAGGTATCTCTCTGTTCCTACAGTGGCAAACTAACCCTAACCTCCACACCCTCCTCCCCCAGAGTGTCTGAAGGCGCTGGGCCACATGGAGGTGGCGGTGAGGAGCTACGGCCGGGTGGTGGAGCTGGCCCCGCAGCACCTGGAGGCCCGCCTCAGCCTGTCCACGCTGGAGCAGCAGCTGGGGCATCCGCAGCGCGCCCTGGAGGCCCTGTGCTCCATGTACGACGCCGAGACGCTGGCCCACGACGCCAGCGCCGCCCAACAGGTCCGTCTGTCCGTCCTGAGGGACGGGTGGGATGTCGGCGACTAAAAGCCGATCTACTTTCATCTCAGTTGCCTTTTTAAGTGTAATGTGATATGAGGGGTGATTGAAAAGGGTCTTTATCGGGCGGTTACAGCTGTTATGACGGTAATTATACCCGTCCATTTTTGTGGTCTCCATGGTGGCAGTACCGGCCATGACCAGGAGATGGAAGTGTAAACCAGGTGTTTTTTCTCCTAGGAGCTGAAGCTGCTGCTCCACCGCTCCACCCTGCTGAAGACCCAGGGCCGGCTGGACGATTACCTGGACTCCATGCTCACCATGCTGGCCATGCTGCTCAAGGTGCAGAGGGACAGCTCTCTCATTCACACACACACACACACACACACACACACACACACACAGCATTGTGATGCTGGCCAAGTTTTAAGATGGTTTGATGATATATTTATCAAGGTGTGTGTGTGTGTGTGTGTGTGTGTGTGTGTGTGTGTGTGTGTGTGTGTGTGTGTGTGTGTGTGTGTGTGTGTGTGTGTGTGTGTGTGTGTGTGTGTGTGTTCCAGGTGGCCATGACACGTGCCAAGGTGTGTGTGCGGTCGGTGATTGTATCTGGAGTGAAACACCTGCGGCTGGTCAAAGTGAAGGACCACGTGTCGGACATCGATGACCAGGAAGCCGCTTACCAGGACATCAGCGGTAGGGCACAGTGACTGTTCACTGAACTCATTTGTTATTGTTCTTCAAGAAGGACGTTTGATGGTACATAGCCAGCCAACCCCCTCCATGGCTGTCCGATTTCTTACCCCCCGGGGTAGTCGTGTGTTTTGAGCGTGTGTATATCAGTGTGACAGACTCCCTCCCTCCCCCACCAGGGAAGACCAGCGTCCTGTCCCGGGAGGACTGGTGGCAGCTGGTGGTGCAGAGCATGTGCACGCTGTGCGAGGTGCGGCGCTTCAAGGAAGCTGAGCTGCTGGTGGACTCCTCGCTCGAGTTCTACTCCTTCTACGACGTCATCCCCAAGAGGAAGGAGCTTGAGTTCTTCGGCCTGTCGGCCGCCTTCCTGGACCACAACTACCGCAAGGCCTACGACTATATAAGGTAGGGTCTAGAACTACCGCAAGGCCTACAACTATATAAGGTAGGGGCGAAAACTACCGCAAGACATATGACTATAAGGTAGGGTCTACAACTACCGCAAGACCTATGACTATATAAGGTAAGGTCAACTAGCAACCGCAGGGCCAAGACTATATACAGTGCCCTCCACAATTATTGGAACCCCTGGCACAGATGAGTAAAAAGGGTTATAAAAAAAATTAGCTTAATCTCACTCTGAAAAAATGAGAAGAATCCAACCTTCAATTGAAGTAATTTATTCAGAGAAAAAAAAATCCCTCATCAAGAAATAATTACTTTCAACAAAAACACGTGTGCCACAATTATTGGCACCCCTAGAAATGCTTATGAACAAAATGTAACTGAAGCTTTTATTCCATTTATATTTTACTTTTTGAAGTTGATCAGAGTGTTTAAGAACTTTCAAGCCATGATTTGCTGTTTCACTGGGGTATAAATATAAGGGAAATGCGTTGAGCTCCATAAGTCAGGGAATGGCTATAAAAAAATAGCTAGCAAAACTACCATTAGATGCCACCTCCATGCCAACAAATTATCTGCCAGGAAACTAAAACTGGGTCGTCATTGGATCTTCCAGCAGTACAATGATCCAAAACATACATCCAAATCAACACGAAAATGGTTAACTGAACACAAAATCAAGCTTCTGCCATTGCCATCTCAGTCCCCTGACCTAAATCCCATTGAAAACCTGTGGGCTGAGCTGAAGAAGAGAGGGCACAAGAGAGGACCTAGGACCCTGGATGTTCTGGAGAGATTCTGTGAAGAGGAATGGTCTCAGATTCCTTGCTCTGTATTCTCCAACCTTATTAGATGTTACAGGAGAAGACTGTGCTGTTTGATTGGTAAAGGGAGGTTGTACAAAGTATTAAATGCAGGGGTGCCAATAATTGTGGCACACGTGGTTTTGTTAAAAATAATTATTTCTTGATATTTTTTATTTTTTTTTCCAGAATAAATTTACTTCAGTTGGATGTTTTTCATTTTTTCAGTGTGAGATTAAGCTAATTCACCAAAAGGTGAATTTTTTTATAACCTCATCTTGACCAGGGGTGCCAATAATTATATATACCAATAATAGGTATTATAAAACCAGGGGCAGATCAATATTAGTCGATATTTGGTATCGGTCCCATAATGGCTGATTGACCAGGTTTTCATCAGGTCAATAATGGCTCCAATGTGAAAATGCTGCCTGTTGTTGCTGCAGGTTAATGCTGATAGACACTGTGGAGAGGCCCCAGCTATGGAATGTCTTCAACCAGGTGTGTGTCCGTCCGTGTGTTGAACTTTGCGCTAGTTTTGAAACACCTGCGCTCGTAGTGACTGCTGTGTTGACGTGTGTGTGTGTGTGTGTGTGTGTGTGTGTCTTGGTCCAGGTGACGTTTAAATCCCAGGACGTGCGCCACCACCGTTTCTGCCTGCGCCTGATGCTGAAGAACCCCGACAACCACGCCCTCAACGTTCTCTGCGGGCACAACGCCCTGGTGTCTGGCAGCTTCAAACACGCTCTGGGTACACACGAGACTACTCTCTCTCTCCTCCTTTCTCCATGACCCATCCCACTGCCGCGCTTTTTCTTGCTCTTAATCCTTTTCTCTCTTTCTATGACTCAGATTCTGTCAGTATTGCCTGCGTTCTTTCACTCTGGTTCTCCTATATGTCTGCCTCCTTTGCTCTCTCTTTCACGAGCTCAGCGATGATGGCCTAGCGTTGCAATGCTTTCAAACGCTGCGCGCCCTCCAACCCTCTGTCCCTCTCCTACAGGTCAGTACGTGCAGGCCTTCCGTAGCCATCCCAAACAGCCCCTCTACAGCCTGTGCGTGGGCCTCACCTTCTTCCACATGGCCTCCCAAAAGTTTGTGGCCAAGCGGCACCCGCTGTTGCTCCAGGTGTGTGTGTGTGTGTGTGTGTGTGTGTGTGTGTGTGTGTGTGTGTGTGTGTGTGTGTGTGTGTGTGTGTGTGTGTGTGTGTGTGTGTGTGTGTGTGTGTGAGTGACTCGTGTTAACCCTGTGGGTGAGTGGGCGTAATTTGTTTACTTGGAACTGTGTTTGCTAATGAGCGGAAATTAGCGCTGGCTTACTTATTAACCTCCCAAAGTGTTTATATGTAAACGCCATAGCTACTCCGAGCGTCCTGTCGGGTCGCAGTGGCAACATGTCTTTTTCTGTTGTTCTGAGCTGTGCCTAAAGGCTGCTACATATTGGGGCAGATATCTCATCTACAATAATGGTACTCAAACTGTACCACTGTATGTTTACAGTGCATCCCCAGATAGTATGCGAGACATCTGGAAAATGTATGTGTGCACCAAACCTTCCTTGAACATCTAACCCAAAGTGTGTGCGTGTGTGTGCAGGGTTTCTCCTTCCTCTGGCGTTACGTGGACCTGCGGGGCCCCTGTCAGGAGAGTATGTACAACCTGGGCAGGGCGCTGCACCAGATGGGGCTGACACACCTGGCCATCCACTACTACCACAAGGCCCTGAGTATGGAGCCCCCCAAACTAGAGGTACACACACGCGCACACACACCTGGCCATCCACTACTACCACAAGGCCCTGAGTATGGAGCCCCCCAAACTAGAGGCGCGCACACACACACACACACACACACACGCACCTGGCCATCCACTACTACCACAAGGCCCTCAGTATGGAGCCCCCCAAACTAGAGGTGTACACACACACACACACACACCTGGCCATCCACTACTACCACAAGGCCCTGAGTATGGAGCCCCCCAAACTAGAGGTACACACACGCACACACACCTGGCCATCCACTACTACCACAAGTCCCTGAGTATGGAGCCCCCCAAACTAGAGGTGCACACACACCTGGCCATCCACTACTACCACAAGGCCCTGAGTATGGAGCCCCCCAAACCAGAGGTACACACACACACACACACCTGGCCATCCACTACTACCACAAGGCCCTGAGTATGGAGCCCCCCAAACTAGACACCTAAATTACAAATCCAGACACTCCCACACAAACACTTAACTTGATTTGTCACAACAAAAAGTACTGGATGTGAACCATCTGAAGAGAAGGTAAAAACCTATGATAGCGTAACTTTGGGTTTTACATAACCATCTATTGTGAAATAGCATCCCCCTTCCCTCATCTTTCCAGGGTATGGTTGATGACCAGGTGGACCTGAGAAGGGAGATCTCCTTCAACCTGGCACTCATATACCAGTCCAGCGGCAATATCAACATGGCCCGACAGCTCATCAACACCTACTGCATCGTATGACAAACACACACACAAACAAGTGGACTTGCTATTAAAATGTTCCTTGATGCTGTAAACCTGTGTGGTCATGCACTCACACACACTCTTAAAGGTATTTTTTTTCTCGAAATTATGCCCATTGAAAAGTGTTAAATATGATGTCTCAGGAATTTCTTAGCTTATTTTTGTATATTAATAATAAATACTTTTTGAGTAACAATTTTTTTTTCTAATGTTTTGACTATATCATTATAGTTATAGAGCAGTTGCGTTGTTTTGCTGCAGGGCATTACAGAGAGCGATTTATTTCTAACATCCCACCTCCCAAGCATCTCATCCATTTGCTAACTAACGTTCTGTATCTGTCAGCGAAGTCGGTCTACTCTTATCCCCAGTTGTCTCCATGCTGAAGCACAAAGCTTACAAGGACCTGATTCAAAAAAAGTTCTCCCTCGTGATTAAAAGCATTTGTTTTCAGCATGGAATATGTGATGAAGACATTTGGAACGCAGTGGTAGTTTTTATACTGACTGACAGTTCATCATGGTACGGGAGTAGGAAAAAGTGTCCACCGAGGGAGCGGAAACTAGGAGGCGGATGTGGAGTCTTCTTGCTACATAAATAAGATATGAACGGCGTCTCTAAAGGCTGGCCCCCGCAAATAACGGTTGCATGGGCACAATGCTGCACGTATAAACGTTCACGTACTCCGAGAATTGTAATTGCAATTAAGTTCAAACATTTGGATGTTACTACCAAAAGTGGGAGCGACAGCGAGAGGGAGAGGAACTGTACCCTGCCGCCGCCGATGAGCGCTAGATCCTGGATTGGAAGCTGATAGATCGTCGGTGGGGCACGGCCCGTATCGTATGGCTCTGTCGGAGACAACTAAACGTCAGAAATGAAGAAGTAGCAATTCGACGTTGGTACCAAATGGCCTGGGAGGAGTGAACGGAAATAGTGATTGTGCTGAAATTTTGCACATTATTTTTCACGGTAAGTGAGGTACGCTTACGTAATGTTTACTGGGATTTGGCTATTGTTTTCATACTGGGGGCTTACGTAGACGCTGGTTAGATTCCTCATGTCATGTTGCCACGATTTAACCGTAGGAGTATTATGTTTTATGCACATTAACAATAGCTGTTCTCTTTTCTGGAATAAGCTACCCTTTGTAGTCAATAAGTACCTACGGATTTGGTTTATTAGTAATTTATGTTGTGTTTTTCATTGTGTAAAGAGAAATCTAGGCTATTTGCCCATAGCTGCTTGGAAAGAAATCGATCCTTTACAGTGATCTATATGATATGGTGTCACTTGTTGCAAATTCCGATTTAACTAGCCTGACGTCTAAAGAAAACGACTTGTGGACCGACGATCTATTTTGTTCTGTGTAAACCTGTGTACTCAGTCTATATTAATACTGTGCTATTATTATAAAGTGCAACTTCTGTCTTTGAAGACAAGAAGTCCAACTAGTCAATAAGCTCAATGTAGTCTAAACATTCCATTTGTCTGCAGTATCAGGCTGTCCATGAGTTCACAGCAGACATTGTTGGATTCGATTGCATCAACAGCATATTTACACATTAGGCTACTGACTAACAGAAGATCTGGGTCTCTGCCCGATAGTAACCTTTGAGCTTCGTTTAAAACTCTTCGAATCCTACAAACCATAACATCCTATAAAGGTTTATCCAGACGTATTTGTCTATACAACAGACAATAATGGCATATGCGCCTGCCACAGTCTACTATACCTAAACACACACATACCGGAGCACCAGGGATGGATGATTGCTCTGAAACGTAATTTTAGCAGGGTCTGGATCTCATCTCTGTCAATTTCCTGCTCTCTAATTGGCTCAGCAAGTGTTTGGACCGGAGGTCAGCCAATGAGGTAATGATATAAAACTGACCAGTAGGCCAAGATTAGATCGATGGATGAATTGATGCGCTCAGTCTGGTTAGATCATCATGCTCGGTCTTTCCTTCCTGTCTTTATTGCAGAATCAGATACATAACAAGAGTGGCATGTTTACTTCATTTGATTTTTTATTTTAGTCTGGATATAGACAAGAACAGTGGATGTGACAAAGACTCACAGGGGAAACATACACAGACAAATACTATAAGGATGGTGCAGCTACACACATACACACACAACAGCACTACCCATTGATGATGTACACACATCCCCTAAGCTTCACTGGTGGTGCCACACAAGCAAACACACACTGAGGGCTGTCCTGAAATAGCCGTAGCGTGTTTGGAGAACAATGAGGTGGCCCAGTCAGGACAAGGGACAACTTCCTGCCCCAAACGCCCCCGCTCAGTACATTCCTATGTGCCACTGGCCTGTCTTTTGTGTGTGTGTGTGTGTGTGTGTGTGTGTGTGTGTGTGTGTGTAATGTTGCGTGTGTCCATGTCAGCTTGCTCATTGATGAGTGTGTCACCTCGGTAACCCATTCCACACCACACTCTTCCAATTTCATTCCCCTTTGCACAAGCCCTGCTCCCTCGTCCACAACAAACACACACACACATACACGGCAAACCCAAACTCTGGTCTCCCCCCCGCCCTGGTGTCCAGCAGCGTAGTTTAATCTCCCATGCAGACTGATTAGACTAGCGGCGTCCAGGCAGGTCCGCGGGGCCGGCTGATTGGTTGGCAGGGCTCCAGGAGATCACATTCTCTGATCCGTCTAAGCCCAGAGTCCTGGACGACTTTCATTGGCTTGTCACCGCAGGAGTTGTACCCAGAGAGACACTGTGGAAGGACCAGGAAAGACCGGAGAGTCTTTTCACTGTAGCCTTTGTACCGTTACTTTCCACGTGTATAGTAATTGCATTAATTCATTCAGGAACCCCCTTAGGTTTGACGTGTCGACTATTTGACATTCTGGCATTGATCCTTCACCGCCAGTGCTTCAGCTGACCCTACTGCTAGTCAATGACAGTGTGATCTGGCTCACAGGATGTAAGACGCTGGAAAAGGCTTTCCATTGATTTGATTGGTGCCGTCTGTTTCAGCCGGCACCAATCAAATCAAGCCAGATTCCCCACTTCCGCTACCTGCGTGTAAGTCCCCTTAGCCAAGTGAAACAACAAACCGCAAGCTCCGAGCTAGCGTCCCTCTAAAAATGGCAAGTTTTGAAGAACCTTTGGGTTGCTTGGGCCTGCTTGGTTCTTTCTGTAAATGTTTGTAAAGATTTACAGAGTACATCTTTAGAACATTTACTGGCTAACAGACGTTCTTGCATGTTAGCCCACCGAAATTTCTTTGCTAGGGCACCTTCGCTGCATCTTGGGTTTAGCTCCGCCCCAGACGATTGTGATTGGTTCCCTCATTGAAACCTATGTATTCCAGAATGTTAACGGAGTCTGCCAGACCTTTCTCCAGCAGAGATACTGTAGGTCTGGCATAGCGAGACTAATGACTGTGACTCTCCGGCCTGTTGACCCATAACTCGCAGGAGAACTGTTATTGCCCAAAATAGTGCAGGTGTTTATGATTCACTTAACTGAAATGGTGAATTTGGGTGGAAGTGTAAGGCCAGGGAAAACCAGTGGTAGTAGTAATAGCCAGTGGCAGAAAGTCGTGGCCTCAGATGGCTTCTGGTGTATGGGTGAGTTCCTTCGTCATCTTCCTCAGGAAGAGGATGGAGGAAAAGTCTAATGTGCTCGTGTTTCCCTTCAGAGAGCATGAGCCGTATGATGAAAGGTAGGATGTATATCAGTAAAGTGCATCTTTTGCGTGTGGGACGGACGGACGGACGGACGGACAGAGACAGAAAGGGCGTGTGTCTTCTTTTATTTCTCCCAGCTCCCCAGTACTCAGTTTCCCAGACTCCCTAGCCTGGGGGCAGGATCTCGCTGTCTTAAAATAGCCACTCCTGCTACAGTGACAACAACTGGGTGACAAGCTACAGTATGTAGCATTCAACAAGAGGGCTTGCATGTGCGTGTGTGTGTGTGTGTGAGAGAGAGAGAGAAAGGGAGCAAGTGAGAGCTGTCAGAATTACAACTGGTTGACATACAACTGCACACACACACGACATACACAAAGTGTACGATACGAACGAGAGATGTGTGACGCTTGGTCCCTTAACATGCAACCTAGCCAGTGCATGCAGTGGAAACCACATTTGTTTGTGCGGCGCCTATATGGGTCGTTGGGTCTGTATTCCGTGGCGTTATATTTAGCCCCCTCTCACAGTCCTGGCTTATAAATAACCAGTGGACTGGTACAGGAGGAGAACAACCCGAGATAGTGCTAAAGGCGCACTCCGCCGTTGAAGCCCACGGCCGCTTTGGGCCACCAGATAATCCCAGTAGAGGCTGCAGCCGTTTAGGCATCCACTCACCCGTGGGTCATACCTGCGGGTTGAGGTCATGGTCTTCTTGGTTTGAGATACGTTGTTAGGAGTCCCACCCGTTTCTTCGGGGTCCAGCTGAACGTCGCATCGCAGAGTCTACCTTTAACGTCTCGATTCTCTACGGCTGAGGCAGCTACGCAAGAAACGACTGCTTGGAAAGAGCTCTGAAATATGAGCACCACTGCTAGGAGGATCAATCAAGTTACCAATCAGATATTTCAGGCAAAGAGGTGGCCAGTATCATCTTAAGTTATTGAACAGATACAACAAAAAAACGAATGTCATGAGCAAACAAAAGAGTGTTTAAAGATCGTAGGTTGGCCTGTGTGGAGTCGTTTTCCTCTTTCATGGGTTGTGTTGTACAGTACAGCCAGGGCGGGTGGAGGGAGGCAATTGATGGAAGAATACTGTACAAACGGGTCAGTGTGCCGAGTCAGCCGTGAACCCCATGGCCCTGGGGCCTTCTGGAGCAGCGTGTCTCACTCCATTCATCCAGACACGGTTCAGGTGTGGACCTAAGGTCTTAAGCGGTCGTTTGCTAATGGCCTTTCAGGAGTGACAGTGCATAAAACAGCTCTTATTGCTGGCAGAAGAGTCAATTACACAGGTGCTTCTGGCGCCACCATTATCAAAAAGCACACACACACACACACACACACACACACACACACACACACACACAGTATTCAGCCTGTAAAGTAAAACTGTTAACAAACAGCTGAAATACAATTAAAAAAATGTAGTTAACAACTGAAGTATTAAAATATTCCTTTTCTCATTTTATATGCCTGTATCAATGGAATAACTTCCTCAGCTTTGAGTTCATATGATTAATTGTTGTTCAGAAATTAGGACTGCTCATTGGCTACTTGATAGTGTACCTGTGGCATGGTGCGAGGCCACAAAACCTTTTCCCCTGAAAAAGGTGGCCACAATTCACCCCGAAGAACTTCCACTTTGCACAGCAGCTTGCCTTGAAATTATTTGATGCATGTAGCGTTTTCTCTTGAGCGCCGGCCACAGATAACAGGCCCTGCCGATTTAATGGGGAAAACCTTGTTGTCGCTATGGTTGTTGAGTCTAAATCCCTGTGCTGGGAGACGAAGGCCCTGAGGTCCGGAAGAGGTATTGAGGTGGGCGTCTGTGCACCTTTTGACCCCCGTAACTCCCAGATAGGGGCTTTATCCAGGACTACGGTCGTTCAACCGAGGGAAATATGTCAAACAAAAAGAGTGGGGAGAGGAGAAAAGTGAGCCGCGAGAACAAAGGGAGAGTGGAGAGAGGGGAGAGTGTGAGGACAGATGGAGGGAGGGAGTGTGGGGCGGGGGGATGGGGGGGAGCAGGGGCTTGTGTTGTATTGAGGACTGGGAGCAGAACAGACGAAAATAAGAATCGGTGAAAAATAATTCGGTGACAGTGTTGGGAAAAAGGATGCAGGAAGGGAGGGTGGGAGCATGTGACGTTAGCCTGTGTGAGTGTGTGTTGGGATTTGGGGGGGCATGGTGGTCCGATTGGTGCTGTGTGGTAATACAAGGATTAGTCAAGGCATTCTGTCAACACTAAATCCCCCGTTCTCCCCTTAATCTGAGCCACTGCATCAAGGACACTCACCTCCTGTGTGAGAGAAGGAGAGAGTAAGGACTTGTTTGTTTATGCCAGAGAAAGATAAAAAGCTCTAAGTGTAAACCTATCTGTGTGTGTGTGTGTGTGTGTGTGTGTGTGTGTGTGTGTGTGTGTGTGTGTGTGTGTGTATATACACACGCACGCACGCACGCACGCATGCACACACGCACACACGCACGTGGTTCTCTTCGCCAGCTAACCCTCATTTCTGGCCCCTCTGCTTTTTATAAACAGTGCCGATAAGCGCGCCTGTGTGTGTGTGCGTGCGTGCGTGCGTGTCTGTGTGTGTGTGTGTGTGTGTGTGTGTGTGTGTGTGTGTGTGTGTGTGTGTGTGTGTGTTTCAAGCACATGTGCGATTAACGTTGTGGCTGAGCTGCGCTTATAGAACTCATGTGTGGGATAATGTGGACGCGTTACGAGACGAGAGTTTTTTGTAATCACTATTCCGTATATAAGATTGGCAATATTCCCACCATTTACACTAACACACTCACACACACACACACACACACACACACAGACACACTCTCCCTATCCTTCTCAGCCAACAAGCTGATTCAGCAATACAGTCTTTTTTAACGGACAGAACTTGTGTGGTAAGGGACTGTCGAACGTTATGCATCGTCTCCTCACCAGAGGCTGAGTTCCATTGGGGAGACGTCGCTCCCTTCCCTTGGGCCGTGGGTTGCTGCCCTCCATTCCTTTGACCTTTGGACTGGTGCCACACAGACACGAGGCACCGCCGTCTTTTGATTTCCGGCCAGGGGAGCGGACGAGCGAGTGGCCAGGGAACAAAGGCTGGTTGGAGCGGAGCACGACGTCTTCGAAATGGAACGCGGCCAAGCCGTTGAAGTCTGGGAGGTTTGAAGGCAAACCAAGGGGATAGTAGCAGGAAGTGACTTTAGAAGGTAGCACTCCCTCTCCCTCTCCATCCGCTCTCTACGCCTCTATCCTCTTTTCCATCCACCCCCCCTTTCTCACACACCTATCTTCTATCTCCCTCCGCCAGCTCCATCTCTCTTCCCCCTCCATATCTCCCCCTCTTTTTCCTTTCCACCTACCTCTCCACTGACAGCACTGACTTAGAGAGCTTATTTAGCCGTCCCGAGGGATAAGCTCTGTGTGTGTGTGGGTGTTCGTTGGTCTGTGTACGTGTGCGTGTGTCTCCGTGCGTGCATATGTCCGTGTGTGTTTGTGTGTGAGATATGGAGAGAGAAAGTGACTATGCATACATAGCAGAGAGACAGACAAGATTGATTGGTTAGCTTTTTATGTCGCCGCTCTGGAAGCCGAGACGCGGTTTGAGTCATCAGGGCTCGCCATGGCAACAGGCTCCCGCGTGGAAAGGGTGAGGGGTATTGGGAACATCGGACAGGAGGGGAGATGGATAGAACAGATAAAAGAAGAAAGGAGTGAAAGAATGGGGGATGGGAAGCCAGCAACAAAGGCAAAAGGAGAGTAGCGTCAGAGATATGAGATCGAGATATTTCTGTCTGACATTGATATTATTATAGACCATGGAATACTTATAAATATCTTCTTCTTTTTTTTTATAACAATTGATGTTCTATGGGAAATATTTATTTCAATTTGAATTTAGAAACGGCTGAGCCGCATAATTTTCCTTCGCCCCCCTCCCCGCTCTATGCACCTAGTAACGCCTCGACATTAGCTGGGCTCCATTAGGCTCCCATGTTGCTGTGTACAATGCATTACTGACCACCCTCTCCTTCCTTCCCTCTCTTTTCCTCTCTCTTTTTCTCCTAGGTTGTTCATCTCTGACCAGCATCATTCCCCCCCCCCCCCACCCACCCATCTTTAAAACGGAGGAGTGGAAGAAGAGTGGAGGAGTCCAACCCCCTCTCCTTCCTCCTCTCTATCCCCCTCTTTCAAAGAAAGGTGGGCTTGAGGTTTTTAGAGTTGAATGACTCCTGAGGTTTCGTTTGACTCTCAGCTTGTTTCCACTGCAGTGCCGAGTTCAGGCATGAATGCAGCTTGAAGAGACAAACAGAGAGAACAGTTTCGAACATAATTTTAGCTCTCATCTCTTGCCTTTTTGAGCGTGGGAAGTGGGTGAGAGAGAGAGAGAGAGAGAGAGAGAGAGAGAGAGCGAGCGAGAGGGAAAGAGGCACGCTCCCTGAATAGTTCCCTCAGAAAGGCCTGCTGGGCAGCATTAGGTGTGTTGCGGCAGAAACTAGTACACACCTAGTGGGGGGTGTTATTTGAGAGGGCGGCGTCAGAAGCTGAGCCCATGTGCCGAGCAGAGTGAATGCCGGTCCACAGAAGCTGGCGCTGGCTCTGGGTCGTCTGCCGAGGCGCCGCTAACGGTTAGCCTAGCGAGCTAGCAGGGGGGCTGTTGTCCGTGGCAACTGCTCTTTGCGCCCCCCCCCCCCCCCCCCCCCCCATACTGAGCCCTTTTCTCTCTAAGCCCCGGCCCCCTTGCCTTCCACCATTCGCCCCTCCCTGGCTACGGCCGTCCTCCCTCCCCGCCCCCGCCCCCACCCCTCCTCCCCCTCCCCCCACCACCACCACCACCACCACCACCACCATCACCACCATCCTCACCTCTCCCCTCCCCTCTCTTCCTCCTCCTCTGCCTCCGTCGGCATGGCAACCACCGCCGTCTCGTCCAACGGCAGCGCCCGGGAGCACCTGCTGGTGGTGCGCCGGCGGAGCCCCCACGTGCGACCATACACACTGGGCCCTGAGAACCTGCGCAGCCTGTCGGTCGGGAGCGGGAGCTCGAACCCCATGGGTGCCGGGGTTGGCCAGGCCGAGTCTATGGGACTGCAGCGGGCCAATAGCGACGCCGACCTGGTGACGTCGGAGAGTCGCTCGTCGCTGACCGCCTCCACCTACCAGCTGGTGCTGGGCCACACCCACCTGGTCATCTCCTGGGACATCAAGGAGGAAGTGGACGCCACCGACTGGATCGGACTGTACCACATCGGTGAGAGCCCCCCCACCCCACTACCTCAACAGCAAAAGCACCTGCCGGAGCAAACCGTCTAAGTTAGACAGAAAGGGGGGTTTAGTCAGAGCACCACATGGGAAAACAAATCTTACCACTAGAGAACATGCACACACAGTAGTCGTGTTCAGGTAGGCTCCCAGTAAATTGAGGAGAGTTGTAAATCCCTGGGGCCCGTAATTGAAATATTTCGCTTGTTTGGTTGTTAAGACCGCAAGGGCTGTACCCCATCTTTGTCTGTTTGCCGGCCTGCCTGACTTCCAGTCTGTCTACCTGCCTGTTGGGCTAAGATAAGCAGACTCCTTTCATGCTGGCTTACTAAAGTTTTATGAGCTGTTAGAGGGCGCGAGGAGGCAGAGCGAGGCTCTCGAGAGTAGGATGCTTTGTCAGCAACAGCCAACGTTAAGAGGTCTGAGTCTGCCTTTCCCTCCCTCCCCCTTCTTCCTCTCACACTTTCTCTCTCTCCCTCTCTCCCTCTCTCTCTCTCTCTCTCTCTCTCTCTCTCTCTCTCTCTCGCTCTCTCGCTCTCTCTCTCTCTCTCTCTCTCTCTCTCTCTTTAAGTCTCTTCATTCCTCTGCCTCTTTTTGTGTTCTGTT